>JBCFXI010000273.1:0-210465 GCA_038496175.1 Ampulex compressa
GCCACCGCGAAGATGGTATATATATATGTATAATCGATTTATATTTCGTCGCGTAAAGTTACTGTACATAGATAGCCTAATTGCCAGGAGTAGCGGCCTATGTCCCGTGCGTAGCCCACGTCGCTGATTTCTCGACGTGGAGACGGTAATCGATCCTTTCATCGTGGCTCGCTGTTCGATCGTTGATAACGATCGACTTCGTCGGTGAAGCATGGAGAGAATCGTAGAGAGAACGACATCGGATCGCGAGTGGGCGTCCGTAATGATTAGCAATTAAACTCGACAAGAACTTGCGGCGTTGAGAATCGCGAAGCAGTCGATGCATTCACCTGCGCACGATGGACAAACTCGTGGAATACCTGCCGAGTGCGCGTGATTTGCGGTTAATGTATTTTCTCGTAATCCTAATCGCAGACGGCCAAGGGATCAGCTCTCTTGCGAGCAGGAAGTTCTTCGAGCGTCTGTAAGCGGCGGTAGAAAAGATCGAATTACAAGCTTGCACACGATAATGAGTTCCGTCGATTGTCTAGGAGTAAGTCAAATTCGTAATGGAGGGATTTTTCCAAGCGTCGATAATAGCGATGAAAGGGTCAGAATGCAATTATACCAAATAGCCGCTCGGCTCGGTTCCGGCCGATTTGGCAACCTCGTCGATTTTGATCCGGGCCAACGGGGACACTATTTGTATTTCCTAATCACCGTATCTTTCTTTCACCCTCCCCCCCCCCCTCTCCTTCGCCCCTTTGTCGAGACCGTTTGCACTTTTTCATTGTTTCTCATCCTCCTCACACCTCGGCCCACCCGGCCTCCCCTCACTTTCCTTATCTCTCTCGACATACCGTATTTATTCTTTTGTAGCTGAGACAATTGTATGATGTCGTGCGACTGGTCACGTTGATGTCGAGATTAGGAATGTCGAACGGCGTGCCTCCTTTCTCGATCTCCTTTTAGCGTACCCGTGGTTTTATATTAATATTTCACGCGCTGGTGTATCGTTAAATTCTGCATATAGGTATAAAGTATGTAAACGAGGAAAGTCTATTTATTGAAGCATTTGAATCCGTTTGAATCTTTCGAGTGACATTTTTCTTGATTGAATTAAGAGAAATTAAGGTATGAAGTAATTATTGTAGCGCATGTGTACATGGTTATGTTGTATTCTTGTTTAAACTTTGCCTAAGAATAAGAATATACGATATAAAATGATGGAGTCTATTGTTGCATCAACCTACCGTCGTTTCCCCTTAGTTCGAAAATAAAATGGCGTACAAATGGCGGACGGTGGTAAGTTTGATTGTTTGAACGAATATTCGTGATTTCATCGAATATCCTGCATTGGAAAATATCACACGTGTAAATAATAAGCAAAGTCCATTTTCCCAACGATATTTATTAGAGTACAAGTTGCTTACGGAAAATTAAGACATATTCCAAATTTCAAACTATTAAGTTTTAATATAAAGATGGAGAGTCGTATTATTATTAATAAATCTATCTATAGTTCAATGTCGACACTGCTAAAGCGGCGATCTAAAACCTACTTTACGGAATATAAAGACATAAACTGTGGAAAATTATTAAATTTGAGCGGATACGATTATAGGATGAGCAGGACTGGGGAATGGCCAAGGATTGATCGGAGAAGCAGGACCGTGACACACGTCGATCGGGCTTGTAGGGGCCAATCGTGTACATGGCGAATACATTTTGTGTGTACAATACATGTTGATGATTCTGAAGACGATAAAAATTATTGATATACTTTAGTTGTAAATAATTAGATGTTTTATATATAATATTACGTATCATAAACTAAGAGTCTACAGCTAAGATGAGAGTAAAATAAAGGCTGAGACCGAAGGGTGCAATGAACCAGGTTACAACTAGTAGAATTGAAATACCGTATGTTATGATTATTTTTTTATTATACTTAACATTAACGCAAATGTTTGAAAGTTATTTCATTTGTTTTTTTTAGCCAAATGCCAGTTTATGATTTCTTAATATTAATATACAGTAATTTCTTGCGGCATAAGTTTACTATTTATTACACCTTTACTCTCCGCGTGCTCTGCTTGATCTGATTAATATTGATCGATAATAACTATAATTCCTACCGTACCAGTAGCGCTGATGCCTTATTCTACTCTGAGCCAATAATATCGCAAATCGCATAAAAATGAAATATTTCCCGAATATGCCTGAGCATCAAAGCTGTCAGCAGGTTCTGCTGATTGCTACAATATAACAATAAAGATTGCGTGACGAAGATTTTGGAAAAATCTTTTGAGGAAGTATCGATAGGAGGAAGTGTAAAATACGTGAGCTTGGATGGCATGCAATATTATTTCGACCGTCTCAGAATGAAATAGATAAATAAGATTTTGGATTACAAAGTTTTGTACAAAAGAAACAAAATAAGTTTGAAAGATTTGCCAAGCGAAAGAATGATGGAAATTGACGATAGTTAAATACTAATGTCGTTCCTGAAAAACCAAAAAAACTGAAGATTACTGGCGCAAAGTATTCCGATGCGAATTTTTCAGCTGACTTAGATGAGAGTCATGCAGTCTACCGAATAAAGAAGTGGTAATCAAGTAGGTGCTACAATCCGCACGTGAATGTGAACAATACTTATTAAGGTGTTACATACCTTTGAACAAATCCAAAAAGCGATTTTTAAAAATTTGTAAATCCTGTTAACACGATCCTTCTATAATACGTTCCTCTATTTAAAACTTTGAAAAACTACTTTATTTAAAACAAAAAACATGATAACAATACAAACATGTACAGCTTATATCAATATGAAGACGTGGTTTAGTCGAAAAAAAATGATCGGTAAACCAACACTTTATTTTGTATTTGCCATTCGTCAAAAGTGTGGTTTAATTGTAACCCCTCAAATAATTACAGAAAGTTAGATTCAACAAGATTTTTAAATTTTATAATAGATTTTTATAAATTCTGTGGAATCAAATGTCATTACAGCGTTCAAAGGAATGTATACATCTGTCTGTTTGTACATGAATATGTACATACACGTAATTACGAATAATGGAATCTAAGTGAATGCATTTTTTTATTAGAAAGAAAAAGCAAAAGGTTGCCAATAAAGTACTTATACGATAAATTATAACAAATTAATTTCAGGAAACTTGTAAATTCATTCAAACATATGCCTATGTATCACAATATTGTCAATACATCGTATGAAGGATAACGGGCAAGAAGAAAAGATGTCAGGAAGCAAGTTTTACGATTTTATTATTTTTCTCGATACCATAATATTTGATTAGGAATAACTGTTAGTTAAATAAAGTAATAAATTATGACGAGCAATGAAGCGTTATATCACTATGTACATTTAAATATTACACCTTTTTCACTATTCTGCGTTCTATTGCGAGACACTATCAACACATGGCGTCTCATGCAGCCCTAACAAAGATTTATATTTAAAATTTTATAACACACGATTGTTATGAGTATCCTTAAAACTCACGTTTCCAGTTCCTTACATTAGAAGTTATGGAAGAGACATATATTGTCAAAGATCAAACCTAACATTCAGTTCTTACTTCGACACCTGCATGGAACGATCGCGCTAATATTTGCGTTACATGAGCATGTGCGTATAACAAAAGAGGAATGCTGCCGCGAATGCAAATTCGCACGGCACTCGCTATTGTTTCAATATTCCCGAAGTCCAACCTCAAGTCTTCGGTTTCCTATGGATTTGCACGAAACTTCGCGTACGTATGTCCGAGAATCGTACTTCTACGTATGACAAAGGACAAACGGGCGATCTCTTTTTAAGTACATCGCTTTTAAATGCAAAAATGGAGAACATCTCTGCGATATACGTGTCGATGGGAAATATAATACACATTGCATGTCGAAATGTCCAAACCGATGTTCCACGAGTTTGCACGTGTACGAATATGCGTTATGCAAATGGTAAAAAGCGGACTGAGCACGAAAGCGATTTCAAAAGTACTACTATGCCTATGTACAATTATTGTAGCGTATTTCTTATCCGACAGTAAAAGCCATGTACCGTGGTCGTTTCCACGAGCCTTTTATACATAAACAAATCGGCAGCACTTTAGGCATTCTCCGCATACAGTTAACATCCATTCTATATGCACTCATAGATATTTGTAGTATCGGGCATCCCATAATCTTCGAATTGGGAAACGGTCAATCTACTGTATGGTAGAAGTATAGGCAAAATGAGGGAGAAAGAGGAGCCGAGGAGTTGGTTAAGATGAAATTAAAACACATCAAGGTTTATGATTAATCGGAAATCAAAGTGTGTGAGGTCTGAGGCGTAACGATATAGGTGCAAGACGTAAATATTTGTAGGACAAATGGACTACGCCACCTGTTCCAGGTATATCAAGATGATCGATGCAAAAGCTGAGTATATGGGATCCCTATATCTTAGGCGATATTAAAATTAGCAGCAGTATCAGCATTTAGGATCACCATATCTCTAAATCTTGCTAAACAATGTCATCCAGCTTCAAATCGTCATTATCATGTTGCGCTATGTTATCCGTTGAATATTTGTACGTATTTAGGTCTTCAACATTTTCTTCGATTTTCACCGTACTGTCGCTCATGTGACCGCCTCGCTCGTTGAATACCGTACTGGCGGTTTTCAGATCATCCTCGGTTTTCACATCCTGCTTGACAGTAAATGCCTCCTTTCTCGTCTTTGTTTCTCGCTTTGCATCCGCCCTGTCTCTCTCATACATAAAGGTTTTTCGTTTTCTTCGCATCGGCTTGCATACTTTCTTGTACAGGACATTCATCTCCTTTATCCTGCTGGTCGGAATTGTCCAATCCATTTCCTTGGATGTCGTGTCAGAATTTCGTGTTGGATCAATGGTACTTTCGTACTCTGGTATTTCCAATCCCAACTTTTTCATTACAGTGATCATGATTTCATCGACATTTCCATTGATTATTAAATCGGCCTTTTTGTCCTACAAAAAGAAGAATTAAGGGCACACGACCATATAATGTGTCCTTACATCCTACCAATTAATGATAATTTGTGATAAGTATTTAATCTTAATCGATCTTGAATCTATACATTTGTCATAGAAACAGAATAGCGCGCGCCTCATCTTATAAGAAATTTACCCTTAAAGCGACTATTGGCTTGTCTTACATGTTTCGTTGGTTGTAGATTGCATATAACGAGCCGGCCACCATATTTTTTTGTGTACAAAGGTAAATTACCACTGGGAATAATTTGTAATGTTGTTCCCAAACATATACTTAAATCAGCAACACTGTAAAACACATTACTATTGAAGTTTCATTTTGTTGACATGCTCCTGAAGAGGTAAGTAGGGTGGTGCATAAATTTAATTCATTTTAAAGACAACTTGTAATATGTGCCGCATTACGAATATCCAGGTAAGACGTTTTCCAAAATTTTTTGATATTGCGAGGACAAAGAACGTTGATACAATGACCATTATTTTTTCAAGTTAGTCATCTCAATAAATAGCAAGTATTTGCGGTATTGCTTCTTGACGCTGCTGAAGAGGTAATATGATTTTCATAAGAATATAAAATCAGTCTGAAGAATACAAGAGTAGCAGCATTTGTATACTAAACATGGCTTATGTTTACTATATTAAAATGACACGTCAATTGATAACAATTCCAAGATTTTTTGGTATCTCTATTATATGTGATGTTTATGAAATGCTATGAAGACATCTTTAGTTACCTAGAATGTAAATCAGACAATGTTAAATCGCTGTCTGGTAAATTGTGTTCCCAATCTAGAATTGTATCGTGCATGCGACCACGGCATGGACGACCACCTATCTGCTCGGATCTACAAACGGTATCAAGTGATTTTTTTCCAACACTTTTCGTTGCAAAATTCCGTACAAATTGTCTAAAAAAGAATCAGGTTACTGTATTACTCATACGATTATCAAAAATTATATTTTCATTACATTATTTGTAGAATGGTATACACACTTGCCACATTTGTCGCACTGTTCCACAAACATATTTCCATGCAATTCTGCAAGGTATTGCCGCTGTATACCAGATCTAAGATGCAAACCATCGATGTTCTGACTTATTATGAACTTAACTTTTTCTGCAATAGAGACGATTCATTTGTGAATTGTAATCCTCTTTACACCGGCAATAATCCTACTTACTGGCCTCCACTAATTTTTTCAACGCCATATGCGTCTTTGTAGGTATCGCTTCGTCAAAGGAAATGTTCATGGTAGGCTTCAAACCTTTCTGTTCCAATGTCCATACCCCATTAGTACCTCTGTACAATACCACATTAGGCAAGGTCATTAAACAGAACCCCATGTGAGTGTAATTATATTAATTAATGTTAAAGAATCTAAGCATTATTTTACAAAAATCATTATTAATCCACTAAAGCAATGAAAAACGTATTCACGAATACGAAATTAGGCTTTACAATAATAGTTCGTCGCAATATCGACACTATCGGGAATATCCTCATTTATTTAAAATTCAATCATTTCGAAACCATCATTTCATGCTCTTATAACATTTCTCGTCCTGCACGAGTGGGATTTTGCTGTGGAACATCGCATTTCGCTGCTCGCGTTACCCGCTTCTCAACGGTACGCGAGCAATGGTCACCCGGCACAGAAGTACGCATTGCCGTCGTCTCTGTGTTCCCGCTTTATTAATTTAAAAGGGTCGCCCAATGGCGGTCGGAAATGCATAACAAATCGTAGGACGAGCCGCCGATATGAGAGTGGGCAGGAAAGGGGTGGGGATAGGGCCGAAAAATTACGAATGACAATCACCGAAAGTCCGGAATGCCCGCGGCGGTGCTGATACCGGCTCCGGTGTGCACCACGACGTGACGTGCTGCCTTTATCCAGTCGGCCAGTAGGCCGCATTTAAGGCGAAGCGCTTCGACGCTGTCGTACCTCTAAAAAAAAAATAAGGGGCCCACGCATTAAGGATTCCCACTGGTAGAACCGCACGGCTGGTCTCCCGCCAAATGGGGCGACCGCCCGCCTTTGCCTAGCTGTATGTGTGTATATGTGTGCGTGTGCGTGTTATTTTTTTCCCCTTATTTCATTTTTTTTTCTTTCTTTACCTCCTCCAAGCCCAGCACCCCTTTGTTTTCGTACGGCGAGAGCCCGTCCGCATAGCTGCATGACATTTTCGGCACGCAAATCGTTATAAAATTCAGCACAGGGCCGACGACGACGCTACGGCGTTTCGATCGTCCTTTTACAATGGGAAAACGACCATTTCCGGACGGTGTACGCGAGATTTCACGCGCCGAACGGTACGTAAACAATTTGTAAGTTAATGACCGCGTGCCGTTATGTTTATACGCTACGAATGACGATAAGTGATAGGAAACTCGAGATCCACTGAGAACGCATTCTGTTTTATAGACTGCACTGCATGCAATGAAATGGCACTTGAACAGAAAGAAGATAATAAACCTGCGGGGCATGCGCAGTGGCGGCGCCTGGAAATGGTAGCTTTAGCGCTGCAGACGCTTGAGTTTCTCGCGTATATTCAATTCATGCATAAAGCGTAGCGCCATCTCACCGAACGGTCTTACCATTAAGCTCTGCTGGAGGTGCATTCGAAAAGTGCATTGGTTCTACGCTGACAGCCGAAAAAAATGCAGCCGTGCACTCAAAAAACCAGAATTTGACTATCATTCATTATCTGTAGATTTTTTTAAACAACATACATACCATTGATTCGATGGTTTTAAACTCTTCTTTAAGTGCTGAGGATCGGTATAGAATTTCTTCATCGTTAGCTGATTTCTCTTGTCATAAATTGCGTAATATATACATATATAGTAAAGGAAATTAAAACACAGTGAACAGCTAAAACAGTTTATCGAAATTCTTAAAGGTTTATTGAAGCTCTTATTACAGGTTATTCTTTTTCTTGTATTCACTTAAAGATTATATGGTATTATACGATATCGACATTGCGGAGAAAGCTAAGGTTTCTAAGATTACGGAAAACAGCGGGTGCAACTATCGCGTGATTTGCGAGAAATTAACGAGTACTGTAGACTTGTACGTTACTTTCGGAATCGTTGCTTTTCCTTGCAGATTCAAAGCCGTTGAGAGGTGTGTTTGTTGTAATCGAAGGTTGTTTGAAACTGGCGCCTCCCTTACAGCAGTTTCTCGAATCCGGCTGAGGGGGTAAAAGCGGTAAATACCGTCCCGACGCATAGAAGGAACACCACTGAGGCAAGTGGTCAGGGTTGAACTTTGCTGCGCCCTTTGCCCATGGCTTTACTTTGTCCCCTAGTAAATTTTTCTACACATGGTTCGATCTGTTTCGATTCCATAAACCTAGATATATTGTTGAATAAACAAATAGAAAGGGAAATGAGAGGCGTGAGGAAAAAAAAGAAAGTGCATTGTTGAATACTCAGTTGTATCTGTAAAAGTCTAATCAGACTTAATGTATCGCGGGCCGCCCAACGTCACCGTATTGTCATTATGCGTAGAGAATAATCGCGAGAAATTTGATATAACCTCAAATTTCATGGTTATCGTTTATATCGGTGATTTAGCGAATTGTTTCAGTAGTGCCGAATGTGCGTTATTAAATACTCACTGTCACGACGAATGCAAGCATACTCTTGGAGTTTTTCGGCTAATGTAAGTTGTAAGTACGTCTAAAATACATATCTCCAGGAACTACGGTAGGGAACGAAGCGATTTTAATTGTGTGTTTCATTTCAAATCATTGGTTTTGTGTACATGGTGTCTATATGTGCAAAAATATTTCTTTGTATCTATTTTTTAATTGAGTATCAAAATTTGTTATGTTTATTACGGGTGCTTTTGGCGCTTGTGGAGTTCTTTTTGTAATTTTGTTACTACAGAATTACTAATTAGTGATCATATATGTTTGTAATATCGTATTATTTTTGTGTATGTTATTTAATATATATTATTGGAATTTAATACTGGATAAAGCAGTGTAGGATTTCTCATTAATGATACCAAATGATACAGAAATCAAAAATTTAGAAAAGTTCCTTTAACAAATGCTATTATTTATGATAAATATTGAAAAAGTGTTCCCGTAAGCAGCAGTTAACATAGTAGTATAAAATTTATGATTTGTACTTTAAAACGATTAAAAGTTTCTCAAATTAAATATTTATTTATATTTAATTTCTCTATAGAATGATGGAAAATCAAAATGATGGAAAAAGTAATATCTTACTCACCTTCATTACTTTGCTTTTCATTACTTTGCAATGAAACACTGTATACATAGTTCCAAAGAAGCCGTTATCGAATCGACAGAAATAGGGAAAAAAAAAGATAAATTTGTATAAAACGCAAAAAAAAACTTTTTAAACTTTAAAATGGAGTATTAAAAAAGTTATCCTTTTTGCTTCTTCTAATAGCTGCTTGCCCGAAGGACTGACTGTATGTAGCGCGAGTCGATAAATTTCTTTATTTGATAAGCTCTTATCTTGCTACTTCCGATAAACTAATCGTAGATTGTAACCGAGCATAGTCGATGGTAGCCGATCGTAGCCGATCTTATCGCCTCAAATCCCGCTATTGCAATGCCCTTCGTTCTGGGTAATTTCATGTTTCATGTCCCGAGCTTGTAAGATATTGCCTACCATCGCATACTAAATTTAGTAATAGATTTTTTTAATTTTTACTCGTAATCCAGGAATTAAGAAATATTTCGTGTTGTCAATTTTTTACGCTTTTCATTCATTACGAAATATTCGTGGCTATAATTACTATATATGTAGCTACACGTGTTATTACGCTCGTACAAACATTCGAAAGAAGCGGCAATAATGAATCGAATAAAAAGTCAGATTTTCGTATGGAATATCCAAGTTGAAATTTTATCCGACATACCTTTAGAGAATGTTTTGCGTGATATATACTATTCTTAACTGGAAAGTTGGTATCCGGGAGCGCACGGTGGCGAGAGGTATACTCCGTACACTCCACCCAGTTTCTACAATTAATTTTTTCATATATACCACAATCCGACTAAATGATGCACACTGACATAGTAGTAAGATTCCCTTATTAATGCAGATGACATATGAAAAAGTAAGAGAAATAAGTAAGGATTACGCCAGTGGCTAACATTTAACTCATCGGCCGCTTTATCTCTCTCGCTTTCGATGCATCTTATTTACTCTCTTTGTCACCTGCCCGATTAGTATGTGTGAGAAAGGTTGCTAGGCGTTTCTGACCAATGACACCTGCATTCTTTCCAGATGTCAACTTTCCAGCGCAGGAAAGTATACCGTAGTTCCGGTGGGGAGGAATGCATGTTAAATTTAAGCATAACACATAACTGTCAGAGTCGGTGACAAAAGCCAACGACGGATGGTCTTTTTATTATTGAAAATAATGCGCGTCAGTAAATTGCGGCAGTTTTAATTAACGCCTTGCCATACTCGAAGATTTTGTTTACTGACGAATCGGATGATCATTACAACATCAATAAAGTGGAAATGTATGTACCACAGATATTGATAAAGTCGATCGGCTAAGTTTGGTAGTGTCGATCAACTCCGCGCGTTTTAAAGAATTTTTAAATTGAATTGTACCTTAGAATCTATAAAGTCATTAAAAGTCTACCTAGCATGATTAGGCTTAAAGTCATTGAAGTTTTAGTTAAATTTTTTTAGGGGAAAAAGATGAATTGCTTATGTATTGCGAGCGTTAGTCTACAATAGGAGTATAGGCAACCGGTGGTCCACGCGTGCATGTCGGCTGTCGTTAAATGGCTGATCATGCCTACATAACGTGTAGCTCGTGTATAGAATTCTGTGAACAACTTTATAATGTGAATAATTTAAAAATAAGTCTATACCAATAATTTGAGATATCACCTTGTAACTTCTTAAGTTCGATATAATAAAATTTGGTATTTGATATATATCTTTTTTTTAATTGAACGTTTACTTCAATAAATTCAAATTCATTTATTTCAAACGATTTTTATGTAGAATATTCATCACGGAAACAAATATACAGATAACTCAGAGGACTAAGCGTGCCGTGAACAGTGCACAATGCATTGGCAGAATTACCACACGGTGTAAAAGTAAAATTAAGCGTGGATCACTTGCGATTTACGTGGCGCGGAATGTGCTGATTCAAGGATTCATTATTTTCTACAAAAAAATATTTCGCGTTCAAACCTTTTTATCAACGAGGTCTTTTTAAAATATTTCATTGAGAATATTTTTCTTATTCCTGCGATTTTTATAGCAACTCCACTTCATTCTAAAGTCCAAGTAAAATCCACATATTTATTCCACATATATCTAAAAAGTCCCTTTACAGGATATCACACACTGATTGCTTGTCGAATAGAGCATGTATGCAGCGCTATCCTTGAGAAAGTTCAAGAAAGTATTTATTCAGATTTCAATATATATATACCGAAAATTTGTATTGTATATGCTATTGCAAGGCGTTTGCGGAACATCGCGTTCGTAAGAGATTAATCGTTCGTTGCTCTTAATATCAAGTTTTATGTCAAAGATTCAGATCAAATCATGCGTTTTTTAATTCATGCCTTGAATTTTTAGAAACTAATATTATTCTTTAATTATTGAAACTTATATCTTGACAAAGTTCTGTAAATAATTAAGACTATGAAATATTTTTTTGAAAGATATTTAAAAACATAAATGTAATTTATTATAACAAGGTAAAGAAAGGTGAGGTTTACTTGAACACCGATTACAAAAGATTGTAACTTTTCGCGTTCAATTTTTCGCCATTTTTGAACCTAACATTCGTGAATTTGTACTACAACATTAAAACTATAAGCGGACTAAGGATACGAATCCAAGCCAGTATTTATTGTGATCGAAAAAGTTCCTTGACCCATCTGTTTATATTCTGGCTCGCCTATCGGCGGGCGGCTCAGAGTGGGCCGCGTGTTTGGAACAGAAAGGAACGGAAAACTGGCGTGGCGCTTAACGTGTAAAGCATATTTTTTATTATTATTGTCAGTAGATTGGTTAAAAAATTGGTCCTTGGAACATTTTTATGTTACTTGTTGCTTTGTTGACGTTAATACAATAAGACAATTACCATTTTATGACAATTTTTATTAAATAGCGCGTCAATATTGTACCGTATTTAGCGATTGTGTTTAAGTACAACTTTGACTGCAATCAAATCGGAATCTAATATAAATAATTGAAGTAATGCAAAGGTAGGATTGAAGAGGAACTTTTCGATTTCAGATTTAACGAAACATAATATTTAACGAATTTATTTGATTGCACATTTCAACCGCAGTACATACGCGGTCTGAAGTATATGTTTAATATTACAATGGTAATGTCAGTACATATCATACTTTTGTTATCTACTTTAATGACATACTTTGCAGTGGAAAATGAGACACGTCGTGTGAATAATGCTTCTTCATGTTATGTGCCAGTAAGCCAGCAATGGTGTGTTTGTTAACAACAGGTATTTTTATAAAATAAGACTGTTTTCCATAATCGAGCTGAAATTTTTTTACATTGATGCAGTTCAACACAAATAGACAATTTTCTTTTATTTTATCAACGTACACAACGTCATATTTGTATTAATATTAGACAGATATATTTTTTAGGTAAAACTTATATGTAACGTAATAAAAACGATTATGTTTACATAATAAAAAGATTATGCGATATCAGCAAAAATATACTTAAATAATAACTGCGTATTTCGGAATATCCCACATCTGAATTATCTCAAATTACTCTGCAAAAATAGCATTGATACAATATATATAAATTTATTACATTGGTAATAATGTTTTCTGTGTAAAATGATAAAACCGTATTTATGCAAAGATGTTTATTCTTGAAAGTAATTTAAGGCAGAGTGAGAAGGCTGTCCACATTGTACTGAGATTGTTATTCCATAAATAGTGGGTGTTTTCCCATTTTATTTGTGTCCAGATTTACATAATATTATTATATTATATTTACAAATGTATTGGTCTAGGAATGTCACGATAAGAACATTTATCTCAAAGTATCTGATTTGTTACATCCATTTAACTCCATGTATATCTTACATGGTAGTTGTTCTTTAAATTGATCCATATGTTACCATTTTAGCTGGACTCAGACCTATATGATGAAAGGGGCCCGTTAGTATGCTGGATAAGCGGCGGCTCCACGCCCCTGGTTCGCCACCATGCACCCTTTTCTTTGTGGTCGCTCTGGCACTGACTGGATGCTTTTCCTTTTGGTTACGCATCGATGGCTCAAAATATGCCCTTTATTCAAGCGGAATATCAACACCAGGATACCAGCTTCTTTTTCCTGGAAACATCACACCCTCCCCACAACCATACTTAATGAACGAACTGCCGTCCGGTGACAAGTCGACTTTGATTGACATAAAGGATTTCAAGTTTATCATTAACAATGACGCATGCAACAAGACACAACCATTATTACTGATGTTGGTACATTCGGCACCAGGAAATTTTCCAAAAAGAAATGTTGTGCGAGAGACATGGGGTCAACAACTACCAGACGTTACTCTTCTTTTCCTCATAGGCTCCTCCGAGCAGTATCAGGAACAGCTCGAGGAAGAGAACAGAAGGTTTAAGGACGTGGTCCAAGGAAACTTTCTTGATGCTTATAGGAATATGACATACAAGCATGTTATGGCATTAAAGTGGACTACGTATCATTGTCCGAGTAAGACGTGCAATTATAGTAGAATAACATATAAGAATATTATAAGTTATAAGTTATAAGTTAAAGCGTATTTCATATCATCGTCGAAATATATTTGTTGCAACAATCCATTAAAAAGATGGCCAGTTCTATGAGAATCATAATTATTAGTTGTACAACTTTGCTTCCGTCAGTTCTTTTCCGAAATTCGAGGCTTTATTGTAAATAACTAGTTATACATTTATGATTCAAAGTATTGCCTATCGTTTATCCCTACTTTTTTCCATCTTTCGAGCAGCGTACAAATCCTATGTTAAAGAAATTGGTCATCTATAGTTAAAGCCATCTATAGGAAAACAGCGGATGCAAAGTTGTACACCTAATAAATTATTTTTGTTTATTTTTGTCGATTTTCGATATCTGTTCTTAAGGTTGTTTTACATAGAACTCACTAGTTGTAATCAATTTTGGAATGCGTCAGTTTGTAATATACATATAATAGAGAATGATTGATAGTTATTCGCTGTGTTACTGTAGCCCGGTATTCTATAATCGATTGTCCATAACATTGAACTTTGATATATTTTATTGTATATTTCTCTATGTTTTGATTTTTTGCCAAACCGTATCATGACTTGTATATTTTCATTTTCAGGTGCCAAATATATACTAAAATTAGACGATGATGTTTTCGTTCACATGCCTGCCATGCTGGATTTCCTGACACGTGATCTCTCTCCATGGGGTGCTAGGCGGTTAATACTCTGTGACCTTTTACTAGCCGGCACAGTCAAGCGATCTTGGCGTTCAAAGTGGAGAGTCTCTCCACAAGAATATCCCGGAAGGCAGTATCCCGCTTATTGTCCTGGATGGGCCGTACTTTACTCACCAGATGCTGTATTCCTTTTGTATCGCGAAGCACAGAAGGAACCATATTTCTGGATAGACGATGTTCATGTTACGGGAACGTTAGCTAGGAAAGTAAATCTTACTCAAACCTCTTTGCATTCTTTGGTGCTTACGACTGAGAACATGGAAGACTTACTGTCAAATCCGAACTCTCGGAGAGACTTTTTGTTTGGTCCCCCAAATTTAACAGAGAATGATATAAGGGCGTTACAGAATTTGGTTTCTAAGCAACGGCCTACTGGTGATAGCCTATTAAATTAATGTGTACTAGAACATATTTATTATTTTGGTAAAGCAACCTGAAAGTCTTAGATAGTAAATATTCAGTACCTTTCACCTTTCCGTGTTCTTTATTCCGTATCAATGTATGCTTATTCAACATAAGTATTTGAACAATACCAGATCTCTTCAATGCACAATCTGTTTATTATTCGTAAAATATTATCATTATTCTAGAAACAAATTATTTGTGCAAATATAAAAGTTTAGTAAGTGTTTTATGTGCTTATGGATTATGATTTGTACTATATCAACAAATTATGATTATAATTTTTACGCTTAAATGGAGTATTAATACAAATGCAATGTAACAGTCATGCTTAGTTATCGGAAATTGAAGACAATGGGGGAATATTTCATCTTAATTTTTGTAGACGTTTCTCCTCATTTGGAGAGAATAATTTTGTAACTAGTAAGGAGTGTGGCAAATACTTAAAAAGCAATTTGAAGTCAAGACCATGTAAAAACGTAGATATAATAATGTAACCAAATTTAAGATACAATACTGTTATGCAGAAGGAACAAAGAAGTGAAATTAATGTTGTTACACGGTTGGAAGTACAACCCCAAATTAAGGGTCCACAGAAAGTCAGGCATGGTGATATAGAAAGATATTTGTTTTTAGATGCAAGGCGTTATTCTAAAATAAAAAATGGTTATTGGTTCTTTTGGTGGTTGGTAGTATTATTCGGAGACACTGTGGTGCATCAGCGGTATTACTGTGCCATAATGGATAGAGATTTTGGACGTGAAATATTCGTCTTCGAATTTGGCCAATCTGTTTTGGATAATTTTTTTTTATCCAAAGTATATACCGTAAACCTGATGGTCCCACAGAACCATTTTAAACGATAGGTCCTATGGCTAAATGACCATTTCATTCAGTGCCGAAACATTGGAGAAAAGAAACAGAATGAAAGAGCGGCTATGGTGAATTTGTATGTATATTTCTTAGGTTTGCGATCAATGTGATATTTTAGCATTACAACACTTGAATGTCGTTTCTTTTTTACTTTCTAGAATCACAGAGCACAACGAATATACGTATCCCCTTGAAATAGCGAGTATTTACAGCGATGTGACTTGTTTCTCAATGTTTACACTTAAGGAAATCGTGCTATATTGTAATTTAAAGTGATCTGAACTGAGCCGTATATGCGCACTATAGTACATATAACGTTAATAGGTATTAGTAAAGTGTCTCTCACGTTGTTCCCGGGTGTAAACTACATTAAGAAAATTTTTACTTATTTAAACCATCTGTGCTAACAATGATGACTTTACCATGTGATGATTAAAAATCCGGATTAATTACGTCAAATGTGCCCACCTAGCATAACATTATAATTATTGTGATCGAGTAAGTATTAATAATTTCAATAAATATTGGATTATTTCAATTACACGTGGTACTCGTTTTTGATCATCAGCAATAAGATTGGTTAAGCTTCGAGCGCTGGATAAGGATCGTACCAAACGGTAAGAACAAATACAAAGATTCAAGAATTCATGAAAGGCCTTTTGAGTGTTTAATAACGTTTACGGTGCATTTTGGCCAAAGTGCATTCTTTGTGGAGTACTATTTCAATCGATTTTTCGGTGCAAAGAAACCTGACGCAATCACCGCTAATCGTAATCTATGATTGACGAATATTTTGAAATGCACGCATACTTGTACTTAGCAGATCCTCGCCAGATGTCGTTATCGGTCACCCGCTATATTGATCAAGTTAGATTTTATAAGGACGCACGTTGATAACATCTCTAGTATTTCTCAATCGTACGAAAATTTTTATATAACAGGAACATTTGTCGCGGCAAAATTCGGCGAGGATCGGCTGACCTTATCGCAGCGTCGTAATTTTTTGCGTATGACGTCATTTGTGAATTACACAAGCGTCATCGCACAGTCTGTTGTGGAAAATTTCGTAGAATCCATGGCGAGGGTAAAGTGAAGAGCCGTGTGCGTGTGTTTTTTTTTTAACAATAAGCACCGCGGTGCATCTACGAACAGTCGCTCACCTTTCCGTGAAGGTTCAGGAAGAGTGCTTCCCCCCCAGAGACATAACGCAGTCAAAGTGAGCAGACCGTTTATTTATTCCCCCTTTTTTTTCTGCGTATCGTTCAGTGAAATCTATATTTGTTATACAGCGATCGTAGCTTTATTGCTGGCATTTCGTGGATTATTTCGATAATGTACCCGTGTATCGACAGCGATACACACGGTCGGAATTTACAGCGATGCATCATTTTTATGGTACCCAGAACTGACAGTTTGTCATACCATTCGGTGACTCTTTTTTTGTTTTCTGCATAATAGTTGACTCTTAATGTTTATCCATGAGTGTTTTCACCGTTGTTTGCGATACTGCTCAAAGACAAATTTTCATACTGCCTGCACTTAAGTATGTAATGTTTTTCAAAGAGTCTGATGGTCTGACATCTATCATAGTTTATCCTGTATCCAGTAATCTCCTAAGCAATAGAACTTGACTGCAGTTATTTGTATTACACATTGGTTGATATAATATAAAATGTACGTGTCATATTGAAAATCACTAAGATTATGGTTATTAACCGATCCTGTTTTCTGCTGTCAAGCTTATTTTTTTCAATGTGCAAACCTCTTTGTAGTAACCGTGACTTAAAACCAGACCTTTATATTAAAATGAAAGATACTGATGATTTCTTTAAATGTCTTTGCGAACTATCCTGTAAATATTAGTTATGGATAATCAATGATAAAAGTACCGGCATGGATTAACGCAAAATAATAATTTATTTTTCAGCTGTAATCCAAGTCTGCAAGAACAAACCAGGGTTATCAAAATGTCTATGCAGCAATTTTGTTTGCGTTGGAACAATCATCAGCCAAATTTCATCTCTGTTTTTTCAAATTTATTAAATAATGAGACATTGGTGGATGTAACGTTGGCCGCAGAAGGCAGGCACCTTCAGGCTCATAAAGTTGTATTATCTGCTTGTAGTACATACTTTCAATCTCTTTTCACCGTGAATCCATGTCAGCATCCTATTGTTATACTCAAGGACGTCAAATTTTCGGATCTTAAGATTATGGTAGATTTTATGTACTATGGGGAGGTGAATATATCTCAAGACCAGCTGCCATCGATCATAAAAGTAAGCTAATTATAATCTCATTGCTTTTTGAGTAGTATAGCACTATAATATAAGTATGCATTGTGATATACTTGAAGTAATATGAGTAGTAGTAAAGTAAATAGAAGTAATATGAGTAATATAAAAAGGTGCTATGATTTTTAATTGTGTCATTAAGTTGGTGCATTCAACAGGTAATACTTAAAAGACGTTGTTCTTTTCACAGACTGCAGAGAGCTTGAAAATAAAGGGTCTGGCAGAGATGCATACTGCATCGCTGACGAAATGGCCAAGCGGTAGTAGCGAACCTGGAGGGGGAGATCGTGGTGAATCATGTTCACCTAGCCCATCTCCATTATCCCCGTCTTTTCGTCGAAAGAGACTAAGGAAGTCCTCCACAGGTTCAACCTCTGGCTCTGGTGATAAGCCAGAGGAAATTAATGAAATAACTTTAGTAGCTACCAATATTGTCAAACCTGAACCACTGATAGTGTCACAAGAAACTGGGGAAAATCTAAGGCGGCCAGTTAATACTAGTACTGAATCTCAAGGTAGCATTGATGAAGATCAAATATCAATAGTAAGTAGTATCAATTTTATATATTTTTTTTTTAATCGAAAATATCAATATGTTTGTAAAATAATAAGACTTTTAACAATTTTGTGTTCGCTTTTCACTTTCATTCAATGAGATTTTCTTATAAAATTAGATTGGTCACATTAGGAAAATTGTATGTAATATTTGACATGTGTAACTTGCATAAAAGAATGGGTGAAAAAATTTGTTTTCAGATGAGCAACATGGAGAATAGTTCTGCAACAACACCGGCACAAAGTGATGGTTCGATACAAGATGTAAGTCAGCAATCGGGCGGAAATGTGGGACAGAGTTCTGTCTCGTCGCAACCGCCATCTCATCAAGGTAAGTTTTTAAAATATTTAGATCTATTCAGACATTGCATTAGCTCTAGTCTATGTCAGGTTTATACTATTCGTTCAGGAGACGCGTACTATGTGAAAACATAGTAAATGTAGAAACTAGATCTGTATAACTTTTATTTGCATTGTATGAATTGGAGTATAGTTATTACAGTAATAAAGAATAACTTTTCGGTATTATTGTATTAACACGTTCGCTGTTATAATATATATAAAAATATGTTCGCATCAGTGTGGCATTAGCTGTAGGTACATATGATAGATAGGCACAAATAGGTAAGATTAAATAATTATATATCATCTTCATAGAACAAATGGTCTCAGGTGACATTTTAAAACACTTTTCCCACTTTGTCTGCATAATAAATATTTAGGGAATACAATGTCACTTTAAAAACTTCGTTGATCAGTAATCACACATCTACTGAGACTGCGTTCTAGTCTTGCTTCTGACCTCCGTATAAATTGACTCTGTTTCGAAAATACGTGAACCAAAGAAGGGCAGGGAAGATTATAAGGAAACAATGTAAATACAGTTTTCGACAGAGAAAAAATAAAAATATTATTAGTGCTTGCACACCTTGTTATGCAACACACAGTTACACCATAGGCTGAGCGAAGATTACCCACATATAATTTTTTAAGTGTTTATGGTATATATCTTCTTTGTTATTAAGATGAATACTTGTTTTTTTTATGATGTATTTCCATTTTTTTTATTATTGAATAGCACATTTGATTTACTGATCTAAATATGTTTTAAATGTTGAACATTCATTTTTCCTGAATATTCTTTACTTTATTTTGCTACATACATACATATACATTTTATACTTATTAATGATTAGTTAGATAAATGTAGACATTTATTTTTTTATTTGCTGTCATTCATATCCTGCATTAGAGGCTTAAGTATCCCTCAGACATTCGCACATCATGTTGAATGAAATTGTCAGTGGCCAAAATAATGAGCCAAAATAATGAAAGCAATAAGCCTAACATCAATTACTAATAGTTTTAACACGTTAAGCATGGGTGTAGAGCAAATTTTTCTTTTCGCTAAGGACGGCTTGCTGAAACACTCTTGTGTACGAGTAACCTGCCTGTGGAGCCTGAACCAACAAATAACTTACATAAATTGGAAGAGCAAAAGAAAAATCGATGTGTGGTTTGCTATGCCAACAATAAAGAACAGTTCGGTAGAAATGTAGCTCAAAATAAATCAACCAGAAGCAAGTGGTACTGTTCAGCTTGTGATAAGAATTATTGTGTTCCATGTTTTTTTTCTATTCATAATGCAAAAAAAATGTAAAAATAACATTGCTCAGGTTTTACTCTATTTTTATTTTCAAATTATATTTACTTTTACTATCAAAAATAAATGATTATTTTGTAATATTTATTATTTTGAAGTTTTGTCATAAATTATCATAAAATACACTGTAATTACGAAACATGTATAAATATTCATGAACAGGTAATATAAATTGTTCGTACGGGCAGTGGATTTTGAATGTCTATCTATTTTAAGATTGTAGTGAGGCATACAGTAAAGTCACCGTTGTCTTATAGAACTTGTGAGCCGAGGTATTCATTGCAAAGCAGTCAGTGAGGCATTAATGCTATGCCATGCCATGCAGAACGTGTTAAAATTTGTCATTGGAATGAACAAAATTGACTTTTAGCGAAGTATCGTGATTATAGTACTGCAGCGAACGTGTTAAGTAATATAAAATAAATATAGAATGCAGAACCTTCGTAGTATAAATTAAAATTGAACGCTTAACCCTTTGCACTATGAAATTTCGACTGGTGTTATGTTATCAGTTTTTGGTAAAACACTTGCGAACCCCTTTAGTGTATACTTAATTGAGTTAATAAAACAATGTTTCAAAAATGGATTGAGAAATATAACATATAATATATGTGTGCGTGTCACTACTTTATCTTTTACATATCTCAGTACAACAATAATTAAGATCTTATTTATTAAATTAAATCAGGTATGATCACATGGTTTTCGGTTTATTAAAAAAATTATCCTTTCTCCATGTAT
Source organism: Ampulex compressa (assembly GCA_038496175.1). Lineage (NCBI taxonomy): Eukaryota > Metazoa > Arthropoda > Insecta > Hymenoptera > Ampulicidae > Ampulex > Ampulex compressa. The sequence continues at coordinate 21,033 of JBCFXI010000273.1, forward strand.
GACTTTATTGTAGTCGGTTTTGAGTTTATTATTACATATAAATATTTGATACATATCATTTATCTTGGCTTTGCAGAGATATATTTTTCAGCTATCAAATAAAAAATGAGAGTAACAGTTATAACAATGCAAAAAATAATGACGATAAAATTAAGTTTAACTCTATTGGGAGCTTATGTGGAAAAAAATAGTGAAGTTAAGTTCAAGCGATTAGGATGTAGTTTGGAAACATTTTAGATAAAGACTTGGTACTATTAAATACTTAACTGATAGTGAATGTAAGCGTACGTAAAAAACAATTTACATTACGAACTTTACCTTCGATGGTGTTTTGGATTCTAAAGTCAAGAAAATGATTTCAAATAGTTTTATGTCCATAAATGTTTTTACCAAATTTCTAAGTAAAATTTCTAAAAAAAAAAAAAATGAATGTATATACACAGGATACAAATGGAATGAAAAATTCGAGAAACGTGTACATGACGCACTTGGGTGGATGTTTGTGCCAAAAAAATATCTCATTTTTCAGTAGTAATTTTGAACACATAAACGATACGTTTCTAAGAGATAAACGAATGGTTTTCTCCGAATTACACTAATATTGCTTCCATTTATTCATTATTTTTGCTTAAACAAAAAACTTCCAAAGAGAAAGCGTTACCTTTTGAGGGGAATTAAAACTGGCGCAAAAACGTTATTACATAAAATAGTTAAATCAACCTTTTGAACAACGTTTGCTAAAAACGTTGTTGCCTGTCGATAGGGAAAATACCAGTCTTCAAATTGAAGGATATACGCGAAATCGCTATGTTAACCCTTTGAACTCGTATATCACGATGGAAATGGCAGCACCAATTAACTGTAAAATAATATGTGGCATTCGAGACCTCACTCAGCAATATTTTGCCAAATCTTGTTCTCAAAAAATAGTATAACATGTCATGTTATAAGAATGGGGTCGAACAAATAACTTTTCTACGTTTAATACGTAAATTAGTTCTTTCTTTAATGAAAGATTTCAGACACGGAGCAAAAAAACGTGGGCGGCTATCAACATTATATTTGGAGAATCGACTTGATGGAAAACTACACGTTTTAGTACCCCATCCAGAAGGAAAACACAACGATTGTATGGTCTGTTCAAATAGAAAAGCTAAGGGCGAAAGGAAGACAACAATTTACTTTTGCGAAACATGCGAAAGGCGTCCTTTCCTGCACGTTGGAAATTGTTTTAAAAAGTATCACACCTTAAAAGATTATAAAAAATAAATCACATTATAATGATCGTAAATAAAATAAATATAAAACGTTGAAATTTTACCGTTGTAAATTACTTTAACTCATTTACCAAAAAATAAATACAGGCTTTCACGCAACGATATTTAAAATAAATCGAGTTCAAAGGGTTAAGTAGATACGACTCGTTGGAAATGAGCACTTGTACAAGAATACCGCATATGTGAGCGTAATATGAGAAACGTAGTTTGTCCGTTTGTCTAGAAAATTGTTGAGGTAACTATTTGTTTGGATTTCACCAGTCTTTTCCATTAAAGTCCACGCATTTTGTACAAAGCACAATGTAAAATAGCTAAAATCAAATCGATAAAACATCGACATTTTATTTGCAAACCAGTGGATTCACTTGCGGATAATTTTCGACAAGGCGCGAAACTACGAGGAAGATCGTCGACATCAGATCAGGAAAATCGACTTAACGGCAAGCTACACATAATATCCGAAAATCCTCATGGCAAACGTAATGACTGCCAGGTCTGTTCAAATCGAAAAGTAAAAGGAGGACGGCGAACAACAATATATTTTTGCGAAACTTGCGAGCGGAAGCCATATTTACATGCAGGAGATTGTTTTAAAAAGTATCATACCTTAAAGGAATACAAGTAACAGTACATTACATACCTGTGCGTTCTCATTATAAATATTTTATAAATCGATGTTTTGTTAATAAATAACTGTACTTCAAATAACTGCAAGCAATTTCTTCATACCTGGTATGGGTTATCAGACCGAAGGTAAAATAAAGTCAGAGTCGACAGAGAACGAATTAGGAAACTGATTATAGTGCAAAGGGTTAATCTATATTTTCAGCATTAAAATGGCTCTACTATGGAATTAAATATGATACGCAGAGATACTAAAGAATTATTATTTATTCAATTGTATAGAATAGGATTTATATGTAATTCGAATTTTCTATGAGAGACTTTGGTCGTTGGCGGTTTTATTAAGATATTTCGTAATGTTCGCGTTAACACATTGCCAACCACTTGGGGAGATCGTTCCATTTCTCGATTTATCCGCTCGCCGATGGAATTGCCATAATCATTTTACTGCCTTCCTCTATTTCTAATCATTTGTGCACATTATGCATGTAATGACAATCTAAATTAAAAATGGCACATCTTTATATAAATATTTGCCTAACTCATCTCGCATTTCTAGTCTTTTCTAATCCTGGATTAAGTGTGCTTCATAAAAGCTTCAGTCTCTATTTAGCACACACGATCCTTCAAAGTTTTATTCTGTCCTGTGAAAAAATCAATAATCGAATCGATAAAAATTGCTTAAAAAGGTAAAGATATAAAAATTGCTTAAAAAGGTAAAGATATATTGCCAGTAATTCGTGGAGTTTGTTTGGAAGATGTTTGGAATCAGGCAGACTGTAGCAAGCGAAGTATCAAAAAAAAGGAGATATATTCCTAAGTAACGATGGAATCGGCGGTATAAACATCGTCATTCCCGCGAGTAATAAAAGTGTGAAGTAAATCATTGATGGTTCGATATATCAAGTAGACTCTCCTGTATTCAGCTTCTTTGAAGTGTATAAAAATTGAATGAGGAACATAGCAGATTTATAATGTACAGAATTGAACGAAAATACGGTCTGATATAAGAAATTTGTACACGACATTGCAGTTCATTTTACGAAAGAGCATAACGTTGAGGATTCAGATAAAGTCGAAGGAGCACCCTCCGCTAGCAGGGAAAGAACAAGACGTGCGCCAAAGCTCGATCCGCAAGGAAGACTTTCCATGGACTTTACAAAGCACAAGCTAGTCAAAATCGTAACCGGTGGCAAAAAAAAGTATCCCCACAGACGATGTAGGGTGTGCACCGCTCATAAAAAGGAGGGTTACACCAGATATATCTGCGAATTTTGCGGTGTACCACTGCACAAGCTTACCTGTTTTGAACGTTATCATACCGTCAAAAATTATTAGAATGCGCCAAGGTTTTATGCAACACGATGCAAATCTACACCCACACCCTCGTGTTGGTATAAGTGCATGAAATTAATTAATCTTAGAGGTCTATTTATTCGTTGTTTTCTGGCGATTCAGAGTTAGGCATAATGTGAATATTTAGTGTATTTATTAATCCAGAAGTTTGTACGGTACACGGTAATCTTTTTTTCGAAATTTGATTATTCTATATATGACAAACATTGTATGATTATAATGTAAGGTACATAGTTCTTTTGAAAGTTATGTTTGATGTTTGGGCAAGCGTAGTGTTAATGGTTGGCAAAGTGTTAATAAGCGACTCTCGCGACTTTTCATATTGAGAGAGTGGTTTTCGCGAGCATTCTAAAGTGAATAACTGTAGGAAAATAAATAAGGTCGTATAAGATTCAAATGAATCTTCATGGATTGGCAGCTATCTTTATAAGTGGCTGCTGGACTGGGTAGCAGACAGAAATGTAGCAATCGAAAAGAAATAAGATGAGGGAGCGTATGATATATCGATATGAACGCATGGACAATTTTATTTTATGCGATACTCTTCACATCAGGTTTAAAAATGACACGTGCGACTTCCGCCCTTTCTGTAACATCCATTAATATAATTTAATTCCAGTTATTGTGTGTATGTACTTTATAGCGTTCTCATAGAAGGATCATATCTTAATAATCAATCCAGAGCACCTCTTATGTAAAATAATAATATTCTGCATATAATGATACATAAACCTGATAAAACCCATTTGCCAATACAAATACAATGCCAGATAGTGATAGGATCTATGTAATACACCGATAAATTATCCTACCATATGCTATAGATTTTCATTCATTTCCAAATCTTACTGTATCAATTACCGGATAAATAGGAAGGCATTGATATTCAGACGTATGCAAAATTATGATTTTACGATACACGCTGGAATATTTCGTCAAAAAAACATATATATATATATATATATATAATTTCTGCTCGAATTTGAAAACCAAAAAATGTGTCGATTATCAATATTTCACGATTATAAGGTAGAATAAGAAAATGGAAGAATGCTTAGCGTACAATTGTAATTTGTATGTCATATATTTTATTTTATATAATATAAGTTAATGTTAGAACTGCATGATGCCTGTCTCAGAAACCAATATCTATAGTAACTTTTGGTTAAACTATGCTATCAATTGTGGTGGGTATTCAAGTTGCATGTCGATAAATAAAACTTACACACATAATATGCTGGCACAGATGCGTTTAAATGTATTGCACAAGGAAAATCAACAGACGTTTGACATGATAATAGAGCGAAAGTTCAGGAAATAAAGATTAACGATGCAAATGAATTCTATTTCATCCATGGAAAAATCATCATGGTACACAGATACATAGCACACTATGTACAACGTTCTGCGGAGGACAGTAAATTGGGCCTTTGACATTGCTGAGTGTGTATGTGTGCCTTGCTCTGTCCTTTATGTAACAAACCTGTACACCGTTCCAGTATTACGAATAACGATGTGCTTTAAAATGTATCTGTGCCATGCCACATTCCCATTTTTTATACACTGACATATCGTTTTTTTACAGAATTTAAAACACATTCTTCTCCCTCCTACGCTTACAGCTTAGCAGCGTTCCCCTAGAACCCGGAATATTAATTTTGATATCTCTTTAAATCACAAACTATTATCTTTCTCCCTCCATACTTACGCCTCGTGAATATAATCTTCACGGCTATGCTTGCATACTGCGACACAAATACGTTATATTATCCACAGATCGACATACGTCCCGACTATCTCAAACTATCGGTCACCATCTTGTTATGCAGCACTCTTTCCGAGAAACGAAACAAAAAAAAAAAAGAAAGAAAGAAACGCATTTCGGCTATTTCCGCTTCTTGAGCGCTTACATCTCCGTCACGATAAATCCCCATCCCCGTCATTACACATCATGGCCACGATATTTAACCCACTATGTTACTTATACTTGCATTAAGAAACGTATAATCGAGTTAACAATTCCTGTGCTCTGACCAAACGTAAATCGGTCTGTTCCACAGGATTGCAATGGACTATTATGGAGCACACATATCCACGTTTCGCTCTGTCCTCGTGTCAAACGAATCTGTCGATCCAAGCGTCATCAGCTTTTACGACGCCAGAAATAACAGCTTCCTCGACCATCAGCGATCAGTATTCTGGTACCAGCACGACTGGTTCCAGTTGCGCCCTGACGAACTATCCGAACTCCTCTCATGGGACGTTGCAGCATGCATCGTCGAGCGGCCCCTCGGCGTCCGCCCAGTGCCCGAGTAATTGCCAGAGTCCTTGCGCCAGCCCGCAGACTGCGATTAAAAGGAAAAGGTCGACGAATCCACAGGCGGACGAGAATTTTATCAGGGCGCTGGACGCGGTCCGGTACGGAGGGATAGGCTTTTGCAAAGCCGCCAGAATGTTCGGCGTTAACAATCGAACCCTCTGGCTCGAGTATAAGAAGCGCGGATATCCGAACAATCGGCCTAGCTTAAAGTCGAGGGTAAAGCAGGAAGTTAACTCCTCGCCGCCTCCCGCACCGCCGGCACAGCCGGTCAACTCTCAGAGCCCAACGCCTATGGGCCCGCCATCCACGCCTCACAGTACTCACAATACTCACAGCACGCACACCATGCTGACAACCCACAGTCCTCACACCATGCTAAGTGGTTACATTGACAGCAGGCATACGGACTACGCGCTTCCGAGTACGACGATGCCGATCAATTTGCACGGCGTTAACTACAACGCCATGTGAACTGAGCTGCCTTCGGAGAATTACTTGTATAGGCGAGCTTGAGGAGCGTCGGATGATCCACGCGTAGTTAGAGCTGGTACACGTCGATGGCGCTCGATTGTCGAGGACTCGGCCCAGCCCGAGGTTGTGTCGAAGGCCAGAGGAATCGCGTTTTTAGAGATCTTTTTGCCTAGTTATTGCGTACCTAATCAAGCTTCGAGTATACACGGACCTCGCGTCGGGGGTGAAGGATACTTTGTATACAGATGGATTTTTTATATTAGAACGTCGCGGTCGACGACGTTGTTGCGTCGTGCGCAACCCCGCCTGCGATTCGGGGAGGCGGAAATCGGATGAATTTTGTAGATCGCCTTCCTCCTGCCGGCGTGGAATTTTGGCGTCGACCGCGCGATTCACGCGATGCGAAACCTCGATGCCAGAATGAGGATGTAACGAATGTTTTGCACACATTTGCTTGTTTGTGATTTCAAATATTTATAGCTCGACTATTGATTATTTTTAGTTTAGAATTATTATCATCTTATCGACACCATTGATCTTGAAAGAGGAGGGGGGGGGGGCTGATATAACCGGAAGTTAGTGTAACATCAGCGTCGCGCCGATCGAGGCAGTGAGACTGTATTGCTTCATCATCTTCGGCTTATATCAGGCTACAAATCTTTTGTACATAGTAAATAAAATAGCAATATGAAATATAGTTAGAGAAAGATATCATGCGTGTTAATACACGATTAATAGATCCTACTGAGACGACGCTATTCGTAATTATCGATTCATCATCAGTACATATATTACCATTAATTGTTGATATGTTAGTAAATAGGTTCGAGATCCGATAGAATTTCTATGGGTACGTAAGACGAATTATTTTAACCCCTTGCGGTCCTACGTCGAGAGTCGCTCGACATCGTATTTTTATTTACCGATAATTCGCAGTTTTCGTATATCCGAATTTAATAAATCCCCGGCTGTCTTGTTTGTCCCTGGTTATTAGAAAAACATCCTTCGAACGTTCCATTGATCGTTGGATGTATACTTTGTAATAGAACTTAAACGTAAATTGCAATCCGAGTTCCTGTTCGCGAAACGGATAATTGGACCGCAAAGGGTTAAGTTTATAAGTTTATTTCTATAATCATCCAGTTTACAGCACGCGAATATCTATAAAAGGCTTCACAATTTTAATTTGACTTCTCGTTAAGATCGTACGTACATCTTTGCCAATGTATAGCGACACAAAGCGCCTGTAACATAAACATGGTCCTGACATTTGCATACTAGTACAAACTACGTTCTTTAGTATTCCACATTATCGAGTACAAGCACGATTCTGCGCTGAACTTTTAATTATGCGTAATCCGCGTTCTGTTCGCCTGAACGTTCACCAATGTTGGACTTTAGCTTGGGAAAGTGTTTTTAACTCTCCATAACTAACTTTAAAGCAGCATTTTATCTATCATTTTCGCTCCAAATTTACCATCATTCTCCCTGGGCTTTATGGATCATTGTAAATTAAAATGCCCCGATATGATTTTTAAATAAACTTCTGTTAATTATATTTATTTTTCATTTCATGGTATAAGATTAAACGAGAATTATGATCAAAGTATGACTTGACTATGTACAAGAAATTGGGTTATGGAGGGTTAATGATCTCGACGTGCGGATCATATCCTTTAAAATTACAATTCCCTTTAATTGCTGCAGAGGGGACGTTGGTGACGAATCGTGCAAATCGTCCTTTGTTTTCACGCGAAGAAAAAGTCGCACATTACACCGGCTTGCTTAGCACAGTGCAATATACAGGGATGACTGTTTCATAGTTGATTTATCGGCGCCAGGCGTATCGCGGCTCACCAACTCGCGAAGTTGACTGCGAGTAATGCATGCACCGAGTTTCGTTCTACGAAAACGCTTGCGCCGATTTTTAACCAGCTGATTTTGCTTGATCGTAAGTATCTTATCTTCCAGTTAATTACGAATCATGCGAAGGTAGGCATCCTACCAATTAAGCTGTCGTGGGCGACGATCCGCTTCGTGGATCAAGAATATAAATCTGAATGGTTTAGAATAGTAGTTAGTCATTAACGGAATAATAGCTGCTAATTACACTGTTACGGAGCATTTATATCCCCGTACGAGCAATCGAAGAATAATGTTGGGCGAATAAAAATTATTCCGACAAGTTTTGATGATCGGTGAAATGACGGTTCTTTTCCCGATCTGATGCAGTCCTGAAAACCCATTTTGTGCCCAGATTTATACAGGATATCATTTGCAAACGGAACGCCGAGAAAGCTGCTGTTAGGTTTACCTTTGAAAATAGTACACTATGAAAGCAAAATCGTTGCATAGAATCGGAAGAAAGTGAATTCGACATTTATCATGAATTCCTATATTTAGCAGGCGTAATTAATGTGTCAGTGATGGAATGTCGCTTAAGAAAATGTATTAATTGTGAAGCTATGTTCTTGATTTCATAAAAACTTGGAGAGTGTGATCTTACTTTTTCCCTAAATACTTAAATTTTAATTCTATAATGATAATTGCAGAATGTAATGATAATCCCCAATAATGATTGTTTCCCATTACGATATTCCCTTTCGATGATCGGGATAATCAACGATTGGGTTTAATAATTACCAGATCTGTTATTTATATAGGAATAATTCGCACGCGGTTAACCTATCTTTCCGAATGAAAACTCGATGAACTGTGTTTTTACATTTTTCAATAATTTCATTTTCCATAAAAGACATTACACGATAAAGGAACCGTACAGCAGCTCTTTTGATGAGTTTTCTTTTTTACAACGTGTATTTCCTACGTATGCCGAGTAATTGATCGCTTGAAGAATATGCATTTTAAGTGCAGAGCGTATGCGAGCAAAACAGTATTGAATTGTACAGTTAAGAATGACGAAGAAGAAGTAATCCGTTGGGTAATTTTTCTAATGCCCACCTTAAATAAGTTATTTAAAAATAATCATTAGCCTTTAACCTCGGTTCTACCGTGGGGAAAAGTTGTAAGTATTGACATAGATTCACAGGACACGTTCGATTTTAATTTGTCGAAATCCGAGGAAAATGACATAGATGTACGCTTAGCATTACGCTTTAAGCTTTGACGACACGATCGAAGATCGTGTAAGATTTGTATCGTTCGGATCTGATGGTAGACCGAGGGTTATCGTGTCTTGTAATAACAGAAGAATATTATACCTACTGGTAATTATTGTATTATTTTATGCCGTTCGTGTATCCGGTTTTGGTTATATAAGATTTCTTATGGGGATATACCATGTGTAGAATTGACGGAAGCCATATAAACTAAGATAGCGTCCGAGGCGATTTGTATTTGTGTTTATACAGTTTTGCGCGATTAAGCGTCCGTTACTAAAAGATCGCCACGGCGATTCTTCGTTTCACATTGATATATATTTTGGCATATGAGTGTACATATTATTTTATCCGTATCCTCTAGATTTTTACAGTGCTGGCAGCAGTATTTTCAGAACGTTATGTATACAAATATAATTATCATTAGTGATTTAGTGATATGTAATAAAGTATAATAAATTTGTAAATTTATTATAATGCAAGTAACGTGAAGTCTTATTGATTCGGTTTCAACACGCTTTACTTTCTTTCAGCGAGACAAGCTGGGAGTTACGCGACATGTAAGAAATGAAACGAAGATGTCGCGATTGTGAATTAGTCAGGAATATCGATATACGTTTTATAAGAATTATTTACGAAGTTATTAGAGAAACTGGCACAAAAAAAGGCTTCCGATGTAGCTTCGTATTATTGTTGTTCACTTGAAACATGCTGTAAAAATAACATAACTTATGGTGCGTGACTTTTAATCATCACACAGAACGACAATATTCTTCAATTGCTTGTAATGGTATCACGTAATTTTCACGTTAATGGCATCATAAATCTGCTTAGAATATTTTGGATGGTCGAATCACTTTATACAACGTGTATGTGGATAATATTTAGAGTAGTTTATTTTTACAGCAAAGTTGTATAATTCCATTAATACTAATATGTGTTTCAAGATTACGTATACTTTGTAACTGAAAGTTCTCCCCAGGCCTTGGGAAAAATTTGAAAGGTACACTTGTCTCATATCACAGTTGCCATTCGTAGAAACTTCAATTATGTAAATTCTCGTCTTCTGAGAAAGCAATTTGAAATTATATTAAAGTCGTGTGATAGATTGAAACTCGCGCTTCTACGAAGTATAACATATCATTCTTTTCATTTTATTCTCTTATATACTTATATATATAGGTAGATTCATTATATGAATTTCTATTTGTGATATTTGGATTTTTTTATACAATATGTGCACTTTAGATGTGGCAGTTTTGCAGGCAGTTACAGGTTTTGATAGCCAAACAGTTTTTGAAGGGCTTCGTTAACGTATTTTTTTCTGTGTATAAGTTATCAAGCTTAGTTTTAAGTTCATTAGCAATAAATGTAACCCGGTCCGCTATTAATATTACACAAGAGCTTTACTAAGATTATTTGAAAGTTGTTCAAAACATGATTTTTATTTCTGTAATTATGTATTCACGAATAAAATATCCCGGCATCGATATTTTGTTCTATAGTTTCCTGAGGTAGATAACTATTTCGTTTTCCTCTACAAAAGTTTTTCAAACTTAATTTTGATTCTATTGTCGTTAATGTATCAATCTTTATCGATATATTATATCCAAATGTGAACTGATATTTAAAGGATTGCACGCATTTGAGATTAACGTTACGTATTAAACAGCCGTTAAAAGAATTCGTCATAAATCACAATGGATTAAAGATCCAATGATATCCAAATTTCTTACATTATCTTTGGACCATTTCACAGGCTGAGCATAGTGTAGATTCCGCCACTTTAAAACACCATGATAGTCAATGTTGGAAAACAACGGGCAAACGGGAATAAGGAAATAAACAACAAGCTTTAAACCAAACGATTTTTTGCCATCCACTTCAAAGATTTCGCTTGCTTTAACTCTCCCCTTCACATTCAAGCTTACAGAAGTTCGCTTATACGCCGTTATCATATTCAACTAAAATCGAGTAATTCAATGGCATCTAACTAATTATTTCTTCAGTATCTCCCTCCCAATTTCACTCCAGATCGAAATCAATCGAAACAATAATAAACATCCCGAGCAGTCATGCCACTAACCAATCGATCAAACCACATTCATTATCATCCGATAAAATCCAGTAAGACGCCAAAAACCAATAAAAAAACAACTCCCGCCTCACAACACCAGCCGACGATCTTCCATCTACGATTAAATCAAAGACCACCAGGACCATACGTCCAAACCGACACCGAGCTCTAATAAAAACCCAAACAAGCCCCTCAAGCATTGCTGACGATCTCGCTTGGTGTTCCAGTTATCCATTGCAAGCAGATGGGTCCGAAGAGGGGCAGGCTCCTGATGCGGCAGCCCCGCGTCAAGAAGGAACCGAATCACCTGTCGCCGGACAGCGAGACGGGCTCGCCGCACATAGTCTCCTCGAGCATCCACGCGGCCAGCAGCCCCACTCTGAACCTCCCCCAGGCATCGAGGAGCTGGGAGGAAGCCCGTATATCTCCTACCCAGTCCGTCCTGGTCAACCAACCGAATTTGCTGACCGTGACGACCTCGACGAACCTGCTTACCGTCCCTCAGCCGTCCTACCTGATGAAGCAGCACTCCCACCCCCTCCTGACTAGTCAGCCCCAGGGCTCTGGGGGCAACTACTGGATACACAGGCAGCACTCGAATCCTGAGTTCCCAGGAAGAACCGCGAGTCCCTCGATCGTAGTGGAGCCGGCGCCAGTGGTCAAGACGGAGGAAGAGGCGCCCGAAGAAGCGGCCCCGACCGCGGATCCAGGCCACAGCGGTGGCACGTCCGCACCGGCTGGGCTCAGGGTCAAGACCACGGAATTGAGGAGGAGCTCCTCCTCGCCGCAGGTATGCTTCATTAGGAACCGATTTACTATATACGTACGTGATGGCGGACGGGGATTCTCACCGCGCGCCGACCGACGCGTACGAATCTGGGTATGGAGGCTGTGGATTTTCTTTGCCGGCTAATTGCGACGTGCTGAGGTAGTTTGATGGGGATCTGGGAGGTTTTGTATTAAGGATCTTTTAGCTTGCCTGGTCCGCGTTGGTGGAAGAGGAGATGTTTTGGATCGCGTGTAAAGTAGAGTAGCGAAAGCTGATTGGTAGAAGAAATTTTGAATATATGAGGTAGAATATTGACGTTGTTTTTGAGGCACTTATGCATTCGATCGGTATTTTTGGTTTTATCAGGAATATATGTTGTATAATTATGTAGTAAGATTTGGAGAGGGTATGTGTGAAAAGTCTTTTCGAAAGTTCTGATTGTTGGAAATCCGAAAGCGCATTGATTATTAGCGCAAGTAAAGCTTTTGGCGACATGAATTTCCAGCAACAGAGGAAAGAACGATTATTTATAATATTATATATATTTGAAACACAACTTTTCGCCTGAAGTAGCTTAGAGACGATCGAAGAGCAGGTTAAATAACGCCATTTACTAAAATGTGTTTCCTGTAATAATTATGTTATATATGTGGCATTCGTTTCACCGTATAGGAATCGTTGTAATATAACGGACAGGAATTGAAACTTGATACGAAAGATCCGAGGCTGGAATTTAACCCATTTTCTCTACGATAATCTCACATCTGATATGTACATTCTACTGAATCTTTCTTAAAATGCAATAGAACCTACACCAAACGACCTCAATGGTCCATGCGAAAAATCAAACGAAGAAAAATTTCTTCGTCGTTCAGGAAAATTCTAGAATATGAATTCTTCTCTCTTTACCATAAGGCCAGATGGAAAATTATAATAAGTGTGAAACACTCTGTTAGATGAAGAATTACCGCTACATTCCTGAAGAAAGATTCTTGTGCAGTATCTTTATTAAGAACTTCCAATAGTCTTATCGAGAGGATACGTTAGAAAATCGTGTCTGGTTTGTTTATTACAGACCACGGGTAGGGAGAGCCGCGAAGGAATGGGCGACCAGCGGCTGGGCCACTGTCCAGTTTTGCGTCCAGGTCCAGCGCTCGGCTGCAATCACTGCTGGAACACGATAGACGCCCACGGCAGGATCCTTCGGAGAAAGACCAAGTATCATTGCCCGGAGTGTCAGATTAATCTATGCATTGTACCCTGTTTTCAGGAATACCACGAGCAGCGACGAGAGTTAATATCTAAGCTTAAGCCCTTACCAAAAACCAGCTCCGTTTAAGTTCGTTATTTATTTATCTACTTTATAGCTCGCCCGAGTATAAGCACACGCTTTAAATATGAAAGTGCAAAAAAGAGTCGTCGTGTAAGTTCATCATTGTAAAGTGCGCCGAGGAATCTTATTTTTATGCTCGTTCGTCCCGTACGATCGTCACGATTGATTGCATACTCCGTATCTTTGCGCGATAATTTCCCCATTTTTAATACGATTTTACGAGGAAACGTAATAAGGGGTTTGGCGACACCGAGCCGAAATATGGCATCGATGCTCATCGTTGCGTTTGCATCGAAAGTGGGAACAGGCATTTGGACTATTTGTTTATCCCCAAAGGTGTAATAAGTGTCTTACAGCATTCTTGAAATATTCTTGAAGAACTTTCAGTTTTGGACTTAATGGTTGCAGAACGGCCTCCGGTGATGTTTATTCCACTGATGCGCAATGTTTCCAGTATTAGATGTTTGAATTTCTTGTGTATATTAATTGGTAATTGCGGCGTGTTAAAAGCGAGACGTGGATTTATTACCTCAGGAACTGGTGAAATAATTAGATTTCGACTGAGTCCAAATTAGGTATGTTATAAACGATATAAGACCTACCTGTCGATACCGATAGATCTTCTCAAATATTTGTCTGTATTTTGAAACGCTGCAAAGTGCAGTGGACAAATCTCGTGAGGTGCGAAAGATGAATATCTGTTAAGTTGAAATGGCGTCGTTAAAGTGCACGCAAGGATGATTCAACTGGAGTAGTTAACGAAAGTTCCTAAGGATATTGGAAAGGCGATTCAGTTTTAAGATAACGAATCGACATTCGTTATGCGCTCGCATTTTGTATAAGGCAATAATAACGTATAGCCGTGACTGGACATTCAGCTTTGATCGATTGAAAGTTTAACCACTCGCAGACATTAATGCTTTCCATTAACGCACAATTTGGTCGAGTATTGGCAGTGAAAACATGCCACGACAAAATGGGGTTTGAAATGCTACATGATTTCTTAATTCCATCGAATAATCATGATTCTTATGAAAATCAGTATTCTTCACTTGGATTTTTCAATTTTAAAGGAAATCACCATGCTAGTTTTTCTTTATATACAATTTATACGAGAAAATTACATAAACATTGAATGTTATACGATACAATTTTCTATCGTGCTAATTACAGCCGAGAGGAAGTCAAAAATTAAAAACATTTTGCACCTCTAATTCTTTCCTTTGGATTATACATAATAAAAACAATTGGAAATAGTATTTTCTTACATCAATCGTTACCAATATTTAATATAGGAACCAAGCTCTCTGTTTTTTCATCTCGTAATTGTGATCGACTATAGAGAAAAGAATTCATTCGATCAGAATTTCCTTAACAAATCGATGACGAAGCGATTCTTTAACATTCTGTAAGACGGCTGATTGACAGTCCTTATTGCAATCGATCTCCTTAATTTCTACCAAGCAACGAATTCCGAAATCGTTCGACCAAGTCCTTAATTTTGCTTTACGCTCGGGTGTGGTTTGAAGGTGTCCCGTTACGGCTTTGAGGAAGAATTTCGTAAAGGGTGAGCATTGTACGTTTCAAGAGGATCTCTTTGAAAGGCAGTACAATGAAATTGTTCTTTGAAGAGACGGAGTCAAGCGCCGCAAATATTAGCATCAGGAGTACCGGGGTTGGTTTTACGTCACGGAGTTAAAGTGCAGCTGTGGTAGAATCTTGTTAAAGGTCTCCGTGTCTCATCGGTGTTTATATCCCGTGTACGTCTAATTCTGTGCTTGCCCTGAATTTTCTCTAACTCGTATATTTGCAAATGCGAGAAGCATCGGGGCGAAATTGTGCCAGCACAAATCGACGATGTTAACGATATTACCTAGGTGGCGTTGTTTTATGGCACTGCGATGATCTCGAATTATCCTCGAAAATTTTCTACGTGTTAATATGTCCACGAACACTGGATACATATATCAGTGCCATAGAGTATAAATACGAACAGATGAAGAGTAGTTATATATTTTCTTGTCAGATCTAAAATAAAGTTTATTATCGTATTATAATTCGTGGCTAATCAGAACTTTGATTAACAAGGACGATACTTTTGAATAGCATCTGCTGAAGCAGAACAATTATTTTTTAATTTCAAAGTTATATTTCCGGTCCGATGTGTTTATCACAATTCCTGATGCTTCGGAATTTAATTGCAAGTCATGTATTTTGCGTTATTGACTTCTGTCGGTTGTTGGTTTAAAGCCAACATGATTATGACAAAGTCATACAAATTATTGGTACCGAATAAGTTTTGGTATACACATATGTCTGATGTATGGTGCCGAAGTGAGGACCGCTAATGAAATTCTACCGTAATTGCATTTACGTAAATTTAATAATCTTGGAATCAAGTTCGATTAGCACGTGAACAGATTTACCTTGTTTACCCATTCGGCGAAAATAACTAGTTAGATCCGTACAGTACGATTTTAGTCAAAGTGAGAATCTATGAGCCGAACTTATAGTGCAAAGTGTAAGATAACGGTTTAAATCATCATAATTTTCTTAGACAATATCATTTGAAACGTAACGTTGAGTTTTATTTTACCTTAGTTTTTTTTTTATAGAATTTTCGACAAATTGATTTCTCACTTACATAATGTCGCGTAAGGTGTGAAATGAATCCTATACGGTCCATAGTATTTTTGTAATACAAGATCAATTATTACAGGCGAGGTGTACTTCACATTCGAAAACGCATGTACGAAATATGAAATCATTGATACGATATGCATATCGTGTAACTTAGGTAATTCTTTACGTATAAGTTTTTTAAAAGGACGACAATATTCTGAGAGGACATGTCGCAGCATCTTGCACGACGCAAGGCGCCAAAGACTCATGTGCTCGCAACAGGTAAGGGATGAAAAATCGGCCGAATGGGTAAATCTCGGTTTTGCCGCGATGCAATGTATTGCATACTCATCGACAAAGAAGAAGGCTAAGAATAGTCGACGAAACATTTAAGACATTTGTACGGAAGTAATATAAACGCATGATCAAGACGTTTGGCGCATCTCTAACGGAGCTGCAGCTCCGACTTTGATGCACGATCCAGAAATTACAGGGATCTCTTTCTCTCTCGCTCTAGTTTAGAGGAGGATGTACCGTCTGCGGTCCAAAGTATTTGCTCCATTTTGAATCAATGTCTTTCGCGCAACGAATCCTTCTGTATCAGACGTGAAAATAAAAACATTAATGAACTCCTGGCCGACGGGACGTTAAGCGGCTAGTTTTTTTTTTCTAATTCAAGTTTCATTGATATTTGAGTAAAATTAACGTTTTGTTTGTAGTGGTTGGTAACTTTGATGCGTGCTGTTTCTAACTTTTCGAACCACTTATAAGGTGATATTTAGAGTTAATACAGCATTTTGATTGAAATAAGTGACAATCAAGCATGAGTGCCCGTCGGCTAGGGAATTGATAAGTTTGCATACTTTAAATCACCAAAGTATTCGAAATTTTTTAAGTATTAAGTAAATTATATCCAAGTTCATAATTTTTTTAAACCGCCGGAAAATTAAGTTTGTATTGAACGACAGCAATTTATTTTACAGCGTGATACAATAACTTGAAAGAAGAATTACAAAAATAATCCCGATCTTTTGCTACTTGCTTTTTCCAGTGTGTTCTTTTTTTTTATGTGTGTACTGATTTTATATATTTGGTTTTTCTCGATAAACGTCTAAAATATTTTTGTTATCGCACTTATATTCTATTATGTATTACATTTTTGCATACACTAATAAAAGTCGCATATCAATTTGAATGATTGAATTTGGACATTAAACGTATTGCAAGGTGGTATTTACGCACATTGGATGAGATATGGATTGAGAATAATAAATCATCCGAGTTTTCCAGATATGTAGATGGTGGTTGGGTACTTTTGTGATTAAACATAGCTATTCTAAAGCTAGTATTGTATGGAAATTGATCAGAGGTACGATGTCTAGCGGTGCTCGACTTGGAACCGCAAAGGGTTACATCGTAGACGATTCTTCGCGCGAGAGAGAAAAACTTTGTATGTAAAATATTTTACCAGTGTATCTCGTAATTGTTATTCTAGAATCTACGATCACCGAGATGTTTGCACACTTTGGATGTAAAGTGTTGAGAATGTAGCATACGTGCAATATATTTTTCTTGGCATTATAAATATACTATACGCCGTTGTATCGATCAATTATATTTTATGTAAATCTAGGATAAGGTTCATAAATTAAAATAAAACGATGTGATCCACGAACGATCCGTGCAAGATTATTACTTTTTCGACCCTGCGATTATTCAGGTATCGTAACAATTTTATCAATTCTTTTTTGAAACAGACGATCGTCATCAATTTCATAGGCGATCGTCAGAGTTTTCTTATGTACAAATGGCTAACGTACAGGTTTCTAGATGTTATTACGGAATTAATTCTCTCGTATTCCACAAATTGAAACTCCAAGGACAGGTGCTTTTTCACGATAAAGTAACTATAATTCAAGGATCATCTCTAAAAGTCAGTCTATATTGCTAGACCTTATTCAAAATTTGATGAGTACCGAATAATACAAAGTAAAGTACATTTGCATAACTTTCCTATCCAAAACATACACTAATATAATGCTCAACACAACATTCTACGGGTTGATAACCGAATTCCAATTACTTGAAACCAAGCTCTACTACGAAACCTTCTTATTTAAACTATATACCAACATAACCCTCCGATAAACTGAGAAACTCAGTTCCAATTATTCGAAATCAAGTATTATCGCGAAAGCTTCCTGTCCAAAACTCGAAACAAAGAACAAAAAAGGACCAATATAATGCCCAACACAATATTCTACAGGTTCCCAGACCAATTCCAATTCTTCCAGATCAAGCACCACTGCGCAGCCTTCTTCTTCAAAGCGTACACCAACATAACGTTCAATCAATAATATCCTATCCTTCGAATATTCATTTCCAATCACGACGGACCTGAGGCCAAGGCGAAGGGCGCCGAAGATTAAACGCAGAAACGTAGAACCGTAAGGAACGACCGATTCTTTTTCACGGTTCTCCTCCTCCTTCGGCCCTCAGCTCCTGGAGGACGCGGCGCAATAATTCCACGGCCTGGTTTTTGCACGATCCTCCCCGGGTGCGGGGTCAGCCCTACGTTTCTTCCCTCGCAAGCTGACGCCACGGGCCACCCTAGGCATAAACGGGACGGACGAGCCGTCATCTTGGATCCCCAAAAGCCACGGCGAGATATTGTGTGTGCAGCCGCCGCCCCCTCGACAGCTGGAACCCTCGTCTCCTCAGCTGAGCCGGTGCAGATCGCGGCGGAGGCTGGGAGGGAGGGGGGGTGTTGTCCGAGAACGAAAAGTCACGCCGGCATCAGGATTAATCGTTACACTCTTACCCCTCGGTACATCGCGGTGGCGACCAGGCCAATCTTGTTAGGGTGATATTTAAATCGCGTTAGAATCGCCGCGGCAATCGATCGTCGCGTACGAACGCACGTGGCGATCGATTTCTGGTTGGAACCGCGGAAATTCGAGCGGCTTTCGCATTGCGCGGATTAATGGTGACTTGGATATGCGCGTGCATTAATAAGAATGAAAGGAATGTTGGCTTTGGAATCGAGAATTGTATTGCAGGGTAGAAAATAACCGATTTGCGGTTCGAACCGGTTGAGTGGAGCTGTAATCGGATTGGGATTGATGGTGACTTGAATATGTGTATGTATTAATAAGGGAGTGAGGGAATGTTGGTTTTGAATCGAGCGTTCTGTTGCACATTGGAACATCGACGTGCGGGTATTTGGTATTAAAATTGATCGGTGTGTTGAAAGGTGTATCCTTAGTGTTCGAGTATTGTTGGACAGTGGTGATCGATCGAATGTTGTGCGATTTAATCGGTTTGATATGATAGTGTTTTTTTTTCATATTTTTATAGGATTCAAAGCATCTATAGGGATCCATTGATCATCCTCTACAGAATATCAGTCCGCGTGCATTTACATAGAACGTTTATCTTTGTTTTTGTATGTATTTTATATGTGTCATACCAAATTAGATATAATATTAGCATAGTATTGTACTTAATCAATTGTATATAATATATAACAGAATAAACGATTATTAGTCAAAGCTATTTAACTGTGCATTTATTTTGAGTACTTCCCGGATACCCTTAATGAAGATCAATCCCAGACTGCGCAAATTTAAGTTTCTCGTTATTTATTTTTTTTTTTTGTTTATTATTTATCTCGTAAGTTTTGTTACAAAAGAATATAATGACATAAGAAGCGACAGGATTCAGCGTATCCTTGGTATTTGATGTAAATTTCCAAGAATTTTCGCGAAACGCAAATCCGGGCATTTGACGAAAATTTTGCGAGAATTTTGGAGTTTCGTGACAGAAGAAAATAATGGCATAGGAGGTCGCACGATTTCGCGAATTCTCGGAATATGATGTCATTTCCCAGAATTTTCGCGAAACAAAAATGTAGGCATTTGCCGAAAATTTTTCGAGAATTTTAAAGTTTCGTCATAGGAGAATATAATGATGTAGGAGGTGGCACGATTTCGCGAATTCTCGGAATTTCACGTAATTTTCCAAGAATTTTCGCATCGAAACGAATTTTGGAAGAACTTTAGAGTTTCGCAATAGGAGAATATAATGGAGTAGCAGGTGTAGAGTGTATAGGTATTTAAATAAGTAAATAGTTTTGATGCTCTTAAACATGTATGTTTATTCAATAATCAGTACAATGTAAATAAAGTATCCGTACAGTGTTCAATAAAAGTACAGTGTACAATACAGAATTCTTTACATGCTAATGTTTTAACAATTGTTTTTAGAGAGTAGTTTGCGCTTTATTTTCTCTTAATATAAAACTAACATAAATAATTTCACGGTTAGCAATTGCGGATGAGTGTAAGCTCATTGCAGGAACAACCTGCTGTTAGGTTCTTTGAAATCCTCTGAAAGGTCTGTTAGATGCTTTCCTTGATTGACATGTTGTCGGTTAACCAAGCGACTTATTTCTGTATGAGAAGAAATAATAATGTTTAATAGAGTTTACAATAGGTTAAGATATGCATTCAACAGGCGTTTATTAATGTATACTGATTTATCCCTGATGGACATGATGTAATTGTAATTAATATGTAGATTATATTTTTTAATATATAAATACGATTGTTTAACGAATGAATTATTATTAATTACAAAGGAAAGAGTTTTTAATGCTTTTTTAATGCATATCTAACTTACCCTAAACTTCACGCGTAATCACGCGCACGCTGGATGTATGTTCCAAGCTTATCCCCTTATTTGACACGGGCCATTTTGTTCAGGACATTTGCATACTCATCGTACTCAAATATTCCTAATCCATTAACTACATACATACTGATTAATACTGTCGAGTTTTTATATGGTGAAATAAAATTGGCCAAAGGAAATTGTAGAATTATGCGTGCTTGGCGAATTTTATCGAGAGTTAAGGTGTATGATATTGTCGAATCAAATTCAAGGCCTTTCTTGGTATGCTTAGTATTAGCGGTTCCACATGCAATAAGTATGCGTTAGAAACAATGTAAATAATGGTATAAATTATTAATAGAAGCAAGGTATCTTTTCCGACATGAAAAGCAAGGGTGAATAAGTTTATTTAATGCATACTTGCGATGTACTTATGTTAGATACTACCTAAAATGTTTATCCTCGTAATTATAAAATATTCGCGATTAAACTTTAATTTATGTTTAAAAATATCTTGCATATAATTTTCTTAAAAGAACTTTAAGATATAGACTATAGTCTACATTAATATCGGAAATATTTATTAAACGACATATTATTTTAAGAAATTAGTTTTATTCTGAATAAATCAAATTAGTGCTCATAAAGTTCAGTGGAACAACTGTCTCTTTGATTATCTATTTTATATAAAATTGCATGATATGTATTTGATTTATTAAGGCGCACAGAGTGAATTTTATACTATTTCTATGATGAGGTATCATACAAAAATGATTCCGGAGTGAAGAAGTATTTAAAAACTTTTGAACGGAAATTGCAAAACATCTCTGCAAAATTTTGCTTTTCGTGCATTGCAATGAAACAATATTCATGCATAACAAATGAAAATTTGTAACACTTCCAATTTACTCACTGTTTTACCCATGTTCGTAATGCTATTAATTCGTCAGGAATTATCTTTCAACGTCAATTTTGATGCATTAAATTTTCAAAACAAATGATGAATATTAAACCTAAACACAGTCATTAGGTAAGAGATTATAATTCTGTACTGATGCGCGTTTTCATGTACAACTTTAACTGGAACTTTAATTATTACCTTGTGTCCAGCTTCTGTGTTTTCTTCCCAGAATAAAACATACCACTATATAACCGTAGATTTACTTTGAAACAAAGCCATGTATATCATAAAGTTATATACATAATGTTACAGTAATAAATATAACCAAATCGATTATTAAGAGCATATTAAGTGCGCTACTTACGCGCTCTTTGACTTTCCTTACTTCAACCGTATAATGCGCTTAACTTAGCCAATTATTTCCAACATAATACAACACATATATAACATGTATGCGTATATAATATATGCATTAAATTGAACGTATTATGCGAATAATATACTGAATCAAACATCTTGTCTTTAGAATCAACCGTATAGGCAGACAGGCTTGGAATCAATTTTATCACGATACAAGGCAAAGCGAGATACACGATACACTCACGCAGTTTCAGTTACATCATATTCAAATACAAACAACATAACCAGAAGAATATTGCAAGTCCAAAACAAAGCCCCGTTCTACAAAACACGAGTGATCGACAAAAGGGCGCGTATTAATCGCAGACTAATTGCAATCCGCCGGTGCGAGAGACGCACGAGACCGAGATCGGTGTTTTGGAAGGGTCGCATTGTAAAAGTTGTTACGAGGACTAATGAGAAACGGAAGGCGACAAAAACGATAAGGTACGAGGAATTCTCGCAGGTAGGTGGCGGGGAAGGAGGAGGAGGGGGGGGGGCAGGGCGATGAATAAATATGACTTATGGAGGGCCCTCAATTCAGGCGAAACATTAACATTGAATGAACTTTACCTGTATCTGGAAGTTCGGCTGAAGTTAACGCCTAAGTAAGATAAGGTTAAAGGTTATTGTTCGAAGAGCGGTAAAAGAGGTTATACGACGGCGAAGCCATGCGAGTCTTTGCAGCCCCGCCCTC
Source organism: Ampulex compressa (assembly GCA_038496175.1). NCBI lineage: Eukaryota > Metazoa > Arthropoda > Insecta > Hymenoptera > Ampulicidae > Ampulex > Ampulex compressa. The sequence continues at coordinate 43,669 of JBCFXI010000273.1, forward strand.
GTTCAGCTTGATATTCCACCCCCTATCGGCTGACATGCGCGCTGAAAGTATTTGATAAGGGTGCTCAACTGTCCTGGCGAGGGCTCAAGGCTATCGAGGGACACTCGACTTCACCGTTTTTGGAAAAGAGAAAAAGGAAGGCGCTCGTATTGCAAATTCACCTTTCCTGACCATTCGACGATGCGTTACGCTTTTGTCCGCCAAACGTTAATTTCGTGCGAGCGTCGCACGGTTTCGGGGGGAATTGTTTTAGGGATGAAAGAATTCGAGGATTCAAAGGCAATCGAAAGATGTGCTTACTTACGAATGGTATTTATGTTTGTTTTATATTGTTCAATGAGTTTTTTTCTTGGACTATAGAAGGCGAGTTTTTTTTTACATGGGATGTTAAATGAAAAGGTGGTCGTGCAATTTTTAAAGACTCAGATTCAAGGGCATAATGATGCGTGAATTCAAAAGCAGTGGGAATATTTAATTATTGATTAATAATATTTAGATTATTTTGTTTGATCTTTGCACTTAGCAATGTTTTATCAATATTTGTTCTCGGTATTTTCATCATTTTTGTTCGACCGCGTAATCTGAGTTGCGCGTACGCTTCGTGAATTTTTCAATCGAGTTTTGAAGGTAAGTTTAAGGATGCAAAGATTCGTGCAAAAATAAGTAAATAATAGATTTACTTAAAAGCGGTATTTTGATTGCTTTAATATATATGTGTAATACTGATGTGATCATTTGGCTTAAAACTAGCTCCGTGTAAGTTTTCCATTATTTGTTCGTTATCTTTCAAAATTATCCGAAATATGCAATTATAGTTAAGTGGATTGGATTTTTATCTAACATAATTAATCATCACCTTTATGGTTATAATACAGACTACGGTGGTATTATGACTCGACTTACGCAACATTTCAATTTTGATTATCGGCTCTGGATTAGACGTACATTTTTCAAAAATACATCTAATTTATATTTTGCAATAAAGTATATTATGCATCATTAAAGTTAAAGATGGCTGTCTTATTCATGCCAAATCTCCTATTCTCTTTATTTCACAGATCTTTGGAAATACGGTAGGATTCTGACTGCTTGTATAAAACTTTCTATCGCGGCAACGTGAATTCCCTCGAAAATCATTTGTCCACGGCCTAACAGCCAATAAATCAATCGACTTCGGTTCTTTAAACGGGGCATTCTGGATTTGTAAAGTGTATTGTGGACACAGCTGACAAGCTATGCCGATTACCCTCATAGCTTTAACGTGCTATTGCACAGTTTTAATATTTACACAACTATCGATTAGTCGTGCCATCCCGTTAAATCGTACGTGCAAACGCACGTGCTGCCGGTTTCTGGCCAGAACAGGTTAATTGGAGCCGGAATCACCTGGCGCAGATTAATTATAACTCGAATATCCGGATACATAAATAACGTTATCGGATAAAGGCGAAATCAGTTTTGAATCGAGAATACCATTGCACGATGGAATATCGATGTTGATCGTTCAGATATTTGGAATCATAATATAAAGTTTAATCAGCTTCGAATTCAGGATGGATCGACAGTAATTGTTGTAGTTCATTGTCCGTTGCTTGTTTGAAATATCTTTAGTACGTCAGATCAAAACACGAAATAACATATTTTTTGTTTTTTACTCTCTTTATTTAATCAATGTGCTTGCACTTCTTCCTCGTGTTGCACGAAATTCGATTTACGAGAAATATTGTTATTATCCTTAAACGCATTTTTAGAGGAATTTTCCTCAAAGACCTTTGCGTTTATCGTATGACGCACTTTTAAGGAAGATCCGATAACTTTATCGGTGCGTAATGGTTTGCATACATTAAATTCTTATTAACTTCGTATCTGTTAATACGACGCAATATTAGGTGCTGCAATCGGGAATCACCCTTTAGTTACTGCACCCAATGGCTATTATAACGCATCGCCGAGCCCATAGAAATATAAATCCTGCTCTCGCGGATTCTATACAATATGTATGGTGCACTTCTTCGCACGAGTGATTCGCCATTTCTACCATTCAGTCGGTAGGCCTCTGTGTTTGACCACAAACTGTTTTAATCCCACTGTTACTGCTATTTGCCTTTTCAAATCGTTGAGCAATATGCGGCCATTCGTGAAAATGTTCGGCCACTTTGTCTGCGTTTACAACTAGGCGCCTATCGATCATAAGAAATCTGTGGTCCTGAACTATCCGCAAAGGGATGCGTATCACCTATACACGATCTTCCTGCTACCATTCGGCCCCTTTGTACACATTAATTTCGAAAATTCGTGGGGATCTGTAAGAATAATAACGTTACACGTGTAAAAGTAAATCGTTTCAAAACTTAAAAATAAGTCAGCTTAACAGCAGGGCAACTCTACTTTGTATTTGAAAGTATGTTCTTGTAGACCGATACGTATTAATATCGTTGTTAGCCTTCAATCTCAAGCTCTCATAAGCTATCAATTTGAATAGAACATGTCGAACGTTTTTAAAAAGAGAATAACCTTTGCTTTGGAGTATCTGTACATACCAAATACCTTATTGAAACTCGTATTTCTCGAACACATCGAATAAATCACTATACAGCGTATAAAACAGAAGGCGCTTTCGCACTTTCGTATATCAGCATAAATATATTTTCATCAAACTCGCGGTGGTTCCTTAACACTCTGCGCTCCGAAAAGTTTTATCCGTTTCGCCAACAGAAACTTAGATCGCTATTTATGCTCAAGTTCTATTACAAAGTATACATCCAACGATCGATGAGACGTTCGAAAGATCTTTATCCAATAACCAGGGACAGACGAGACTTGTAGATTTATTAAATTCAGCTGTATGAAACTGGCGAACCGGTAAAGTAAAATACGACGATAGCAGATAGGAGCGCAAAGGAATAAAGAACGACACGATAAGCAGTCAGCAATTACGTATCGAAATTGATCTGAAGATGCGTCTACAGAGTTCGATAATAAAACACACCAGGCTTCGGAGTCTTCGATTTACCTTTCGAACAATTCACGAGCCCTGACCGTTCGACATTTCCGTTTCATCATTGTTTATTAGGCGCGCAGCTTCCACTAGAATTACGATTATTTTCCCTTCGGTGGTCTCAATCTCCTCCGCCGAAATTTCACCCGGCCTGATGTCTGTAAGTGTCCTTACGATCTTTGCTTTACCCAATATCTTCTTGGCTCTACGCTCACCGGGTCCTTCCACTGCGACGTTTAGCTTCCCTGGTGGGGGTACTTTTATTAAAACTCCCGTCAATAGTGCGGTGAGGAGGAGCAGGGAGACTCCTACTACAGGACGAGGCTTGCGCTTTATACAATGCTACAGCACGGAGTAGAGCCCAGGGACCGAAAGAGACTCGCTTAAATTGCATTATTAACGGTAATATATATATAGTAAATTAATTTTAGTGTATTAGTTAAATATATGGTAGTTAAATATAAGTATTTGGTTAGATACAATATATGGTAAATTAACAGTAAATTGTTTTGCTAAATATTAAGGCAACTATTTGTGAGTTAATATGTAGCGAGACAATTGGGTTTTAAAGGTTCAATTTAATTTTTATGATTATTTAGTTCTGAAGAAGTAATGCAGATCACTGTTGTCTTTTACGGATAACGATGATTCTTATCCAAATGTAACGGAAGATTCATGGTTGTAGAAGTTTAAAGGTGTGGGTTCTAAATTAAAATTTTTAAGGATTTACGAGTGTTATACGTATTATATACATTTGATCGTGACAACTTGACGTATAAACAAAAATGCAAATATTATCTAAATTTTGGTTAGAAAGTGCGATTAACTTATATTTAAATTTGTTATAATTGAGACAGTGCCTGTTCCTGGTGTTATATATCCATATGTAGATTACAATCATTTTTAATTCAGTTAAGTAAGAAAAACGAGAATCTGTTATCATTTTCCTAGCACAATATTGGCGGTAGTAATTATTCCAAGGTATTGAATTCACTGGGAAAACATTCAAATGAACTTTATACATTCTTGAGCATGCATACAGTCCTACGTGTTCATATATACACAAGGAAATTTGAAAACACATAATGGTTTAAGAATTTAATATATCGTACTATATGATACTATTGTATATGATATTATATGGTACATTACGAGTATTATTTTGAAACGTTTAGTTGTGATTAAATATAAAATTCTTTCTGCGTGTAGGATTTCAGATACATCTTTTGTACGTCGGCTTCCCCAGTTTTTAATTAAACTTCGGAGGAAACTCGAAGGGATGAAAGCTCAGACGCTTTCCCCTTATACATCGGTCGACACTATACCCTAAAATACCTAAGACATGCCTCGCCATTTATTCGACGCTCTAAAAGGACGTCGGTGTCACGAAATTAAAAAGAGAACACCGCGTCCTACAATGCTAAATATCCCTCTGTACTTTAATAAACTCCTTGTCGATCTTCATTAAATCACCTGTTTGATAAATTTGTTAGCGTCTACATTTTTGTACTGCGATTTGAATTATCCGGACGAGTGCATCGTATACGGGAAAAATTTGTGGACGCTGTATAAAATGTTTCGAGATAAGAAATATAGATTAAAATATAGAAACGTTCGAATTATTGCTCAACATCATTACTTTTATACCAGAAAAGTTGTCTCTATCTGGACAGAGAACATGCTTTAATACGTATAATTTATTATATTCGAAGGTTTCGAATAAAACACGGTACCAACTTTTGGTAGAAAACCTCTGACATTCCATTCACGTATATCTACAAAACGACAATTGTGCACATTTTTTGCACCATACTACTCACTTCCATACACGACGAGTCTGTGACAAATTAATCAATTACTCCTTGCAAGCTTTCCTCATCGCTTCCTAATTTCTACTTTCATCGCCTTAGTACCTACCTTCCGCATTGTCCAGCATTATAAATTGTTTACGATAACAATAAAAAGAACACGCGCACCTGTCGTAATAGCCTTCGAACTTCCTAAAAAATCTTTCTATAATACAAAAATATGATATATCCTCAACGTTTTCCCGCTGAAGCCCAAAGGACATTAATCATTTACATTTACCAGGACACAATTCGCAGAGCTCGTACATCGCCGTGAATCCTCGAATCAGCAACACTTTTGATCACGCCCATTACTTCTCATCCGAGCGCGCTTACGTCGGGGTCGAGGTAGCATTTCCTTAGAAATCGTAAGAATTTACGCACATCCGAGAGGGGTTGGGAGGTTGCACGTGACCAACCGTCGTGGACCTCACGCATGCCCCGTTTAATACCGCAGCTTGACGGCTTGGTCGGTATGTGGGGGGTAGGTAGGTATATTGGCGCCTGCCGTTAAGCTCATGTTGATCCCTTGTACCAAGCTAGAGACGCTCCATTCGCAGCGCTCTTTTCCACCTCGACCAGAGACGCCATTGTGCCGCTCGCTGGGGGCTTTGGGTTCCTTCTATTTGGACGGGACTAATACCCCTCCGAGGCCGATCGTTTATCGCTCATCCTTGGTAATCCACCGTGACTTTTTGTCGGTGTTGTTTTATTTTTCCGGTCGACTCGTGAGAGCGCACGTCCTCCATGGTTTTTGTTAATGCACTGCGTGTATCACAAACCTGTCGACTGTGTGTATTGTACGTTGATTGGCAAATGATTGTTGATAATGGAGGAGAAAAGAATGATTTGTCGAATAAATGTTTATGACGACTTTAGATTTAAATCGTTGATTTAAATGGCGAATTGTTTCCTGAGCATTTAATGATAAATCGATTTGTGTCCTGAATGCCCTGAATTTATGATAACAATTTTTTGCAGCATTTTGATTATTTTATGGTGGTGGGTGAGGGATTGAATGAATTTATTTAGTTTCTTGGTTAATTCAGTTTTTTTTTATAAATATTCGTAGTATATATTGATGTATCGAGATAGTGGTTGGTGGTTTTAATGTTAATAACTGTTGCCTTTTGTTGGTGTTTATTGCCTGATTATCACACTAAGAAAGCAAAGTCGTTGTGTCAAATTTGAAATGTAATTGTCACTTGTACGTTAGGATTCTTTGTAATAAATCAAGAACGAATCACATTATTGTCATGATTACAGGTATACGAAAAGTCATGTTTCAATGAATAGTAGATAGTGATTTATCAAATGTCTTGTAGTACATTGTTTTATAATTCGTGTCGTAGATTGAAAATAAAATTGTATTGGACAAGTTTCGGTACGTACATAATTGTATTAATATTTTTATAATATTTAATATGCGCATTAATTTTCACTTTTTAAGGAGTAATTTGTTATATGTATCAACGAATCTTGTATGTGTAGTACACAATTCCTTTTAAACATCCAATATTTTATATTTCATGACATTACCGTTATAAATATTAAAAAGAATCGTATCAAATGTTCCAGGAATAAAGCTTCGTCAATTGCTTTTATCATAGGAGAACTAGTATTTTTATAATTGTATTAATAATTTCGCAAAAGTGATATATTTATGTTAACGATACGTCATTATAAACTATGTTAAAATATATATTGATGCCTCCAATATATATTGATCAATGTTTGCATTAATGCTATAATTCTGATGAACATGTTGTGTGTGTAAGTCACTGGAGGAGTTTGTTCGCATATAGCCGTACTGTACAAATATTTCCAGACCGAAGTTATTAATATTTTACGCATCTCCAACAAGGGAATTCAGCATATGCTGGTGTTTGAAAGCGATAACGAGTAATCGGCAAGGTTTTACATCTCCTGAGAACCCAAAGCTGTCCATACATTGTTATCATCGATGGTACCTGTAAACCCTGATACCAGAATGTAGTACTGTTAATTAAACCACACGGCACCGACATCGACGGAGCGCGGAGATAAAGCGTACATACTTCCAATGAGATTTTGTAATACGCAAAGCAATATCTATCCAACCCTTAAAAAGTATCACGGGTGAAATATTAATCCATGTAAATTATTTTCCTAATATCATTAGCAGACCGAATTGCTGGTAACACTGATTTTTCCTGTAATCATTTATGACATCAGTAGGGATATCATTATCATAAAAAAATTTACTTTTGTTATGTACTTCGTTAGTAAAACAAAAATTGATCTGCGTTGATTTTTCAGCTGTGTCACCGTAAGTGTAAATTTTTCAAAATTACTTTGTGTTTCTGTTAGGTACTGTTTGCGACCGGGGCCGACATTCGGGGGCCGAAAAAGTTGAATGTTTACAATTTGCATTTTACAATGCTGCAAATGGTATTAGTACTATTCTTTATTAAGCAAGATTACCCGTTAGGATTAGGATTATCTCTCGTTATACCATCATCTTAAAGAACGATTCAAAATACCGAATTTGCCACATAATCAGAGGAAAATAATGTTTGAAATACTAGACAAAAAAGTTGAGGAAAGAACGCCAATACCACCACCCACACCTAATCAAGGAATATGTATAATATATGTACAAGGAAACAAGATAGTGCACATCTTACAGTATATTTTCTATGCACCAATTTCATTTGTAGAAGGTAGCTCAATATTATTTGTAATAATTGTAGAATACATACATATCTTGATCAAATTTATAAAATAAAGTTTACTTACTGGAATGGAATTACACCGATAATACCGTTAACGTGATTTTTTTAGATAATACCTTTTAAAGGCTAAATAAGTTACGCGGCACCTCAGTGTATGTTGATAAAGATACCAATAATCTAAATTTCTAATGAACGTCGAGAAGGATGTCTGTTAATATGTATAATATGCTCATAGTTTTTTTCTTAAACATCAACACAGTTCACCGGCAATAATGTCTTCCTCTATTAACTACATACAACATTAACGTAATGAAATAGATTCCATTAAATTTGATCAGCCATGACACTCTATATTATCAATCAAATTCGCTTCTGTGTAAAACTCAATTCTATACCGCATTATCAGTGTAATAAAATAACATATTGCTGAGGTTCTACATATGAGGATATGCGATTAAATAAGTATGAGTACAGTATTCAACATAGTGTGAATCTTGAATATATCATTTCATATACTAAAGTACATTTCAAATTTGACACTTATTAACAATACATCCCTGAGTATATGAATTCGCATAATGCAATCGTCTTGCAGTGATAAGTGCCTTAAAGTTACTATAATAACACGCACTGTATCAATTTGACATATCCAAAAAATTTTACGCATCAAATAAACTTGAGAATCATAAATACAGGGTGGTGAATGAAGCTATATCTTTGAAAGAAATCGTAGAAAAAAATTCTACTCCATCCAATATCTACCAGATACCCGAAATCAGTAGTACATTCCCAAATCTCCGATTCCAGGATTGTATCCGTGGGGCACAAATGTGCGGATATTCGACGTGGCATAGGAGTGATAAAGTTGTCGAGGTTTTCCACGATGCGGATTAGAAGAAGGTGGAGAGGCACCGCCCCGTCGCCTCCTCCGTAATGCCACCGCGGAGGCGCTAAAGGCTTCGACACGCGCCCCGCTCGTTATGCCTAGCCGCACATAAATAATTAATGGCCATTTACCACGGCGGTTGTAAACGTGCGTAGCCTCCCCCGTGAAGGGAGACCGGTGGGAATATTCCTTCGGGACGGAGAGCCTCGATCGTAAAAGCCAGTCCCATGCAGGGCTGGTGTATCGGCATAGGTATTCCAGGATAGCTCCGATATAAATATTGCGATATCGGGTACAATTTGTTACCAGGACAGAAAGCACCGCGCGGAATCGTATTCCTGTGCCTGTTGATCCCAGGGACTTTGGGGTGCGGCCAACTTGCTATTGGAAACGATTCTTTACGCGACCTGACCCCGAGTTTTTTTTTTTTTTTTTTGCGGGCACTTTGGCTAATCTCGAGAAAAGCACGACGTTGTGTTCGGCTTTACACGCTTAGCTGGAAGTTTGTCACGAGTATCCTAACGGATCGGCCCGCAATGATTCTTCTTTGGTCCTTTCTTTCCCGTGTCTTTCGTTGCTATTGTCTCAGTATATGGCAGTATTGGCTCGTAAGGCCGATTTGATTCTTTTAGGTTATGCCGCAAGCTTTGCTTGAAATTATATTTCTTATAGTCATTAGGGTTTTCATAATTAGACAGAATTATCGATATGAGTTGAGATGCTTTATCGATTTCTCGTAAAGGGGGGTGGTTTTAATAAGCTGCTGTATTCGTCTTTTTGGTATTTTCGAGTATTGTGTAAATTGTAAATTGTACCGTGAGAAAACTTGTTTGAAATAAGACTTATAGATAATGATATATGTTAAATATATTATCATTAGAATAAAAATTATGCGTCAGCAAGTAACTAATATGGGTATATAGATTGGTATTATAATTAGTTAAAAGCAATTCTTGTAAGGTCAGCACGTACATATTGTGGCTATGTAAAGCTTAGCTCCACTTAGTATTTTTTATTCCTTTTGAAATAATATTGTTTGTTTGAATATTGTGATCTTTTCGCACATTTTGTGCATGAACTTTCGTTATTCTCCACTCGACGTTGCACGACAGTCGATTTTTCCGCCTGTGACTTTATTTTTTATTAAGTCTCTCGTGTCTACTTAGCATCATCTTTTAATCGGATTGGCCTGCCATACCTCGCGCACCCCATTGCGTACTATTTCCCGGTTCGACTTTGATAACATAAACCGGTCAATGAAGCGTATGATTCAATTAGGCTGTAATATCAATCTACAGACATAAGTATCTGAGGAATGCACCATCGAAATCTGTATCCTTAATCTTTCAACAATTTTCCAGGCTCGTAAGCATTTTAACTTCAAACTCGAGTGGCTATCTATAATTCGTTTCGATTTTCTTCCAACGATTTTATTCCTTTACAGTCTATCTCGGACATATACGTTTCCCCAAAAATGACAATCATTCCTACTATATATCCTGTTCCGGTTTTAAACAAACCTTAAACCAAATAAATATTTCATCCAAGCTCGTATACGTGTATTATCAGAGTTCATCACACATTTACATTGTAAATAACAAGCTCTAGGCTAAATAACTTCGAACATCGATATCGAACAAAGAAGGACGAACAAAAATTTGGTCAAAACTCATGCACGGTCTCGTCGAAGCTCGGAAGATTGCAAATCAAAATCCGTGGACGGGTTTTAGGACGAGGCCTCGAGGCGACGAAGTTGAATAGGACGTCGACGTTTATGAAGTGGACTATTTAAATATGTGCGAGCTTCCAGTTCGCCTATTCCCCCCCTAGAAGCAGCGTCCCACCCCTCGGCTGCAATAGGGCACCCCCTGGGCAAAGGTGTACGTCGCATGAGCCGCAGTCACGTGCGCGTCACGTGCCAGGGATTACTAATTATGCCCCAAGAACGGTCATAATATCCTGAACCCAGTGGGCACTGCATAGATACAGTTAATATCTGGCACGGCAAACATCGCCACCAGTCACGGTGGCAGCCTATGAATAAAGTTCTATGCCCAAGGGATCCTCCGATATTTGATTTTCACACATAAGACGTGGAAAAAGGAGCGTTGGTGTCCTGGAAAAATTCTCGGTTTACCTTCACGAACGAATTTCGCGGTTGAATCCTGACGAAGCTTGGGTTCGAAGAAGCACTTTCGCGCTGGTAAAATGTTAAGGATACTGTTTTCTTCAAAATCTGAGTGGAAAGTGGAGTTTCGACATACATAATTAATATTGTTTGCACTAAGATATTTCCATAAACATGATTAATCAAGTCTTGGAGTCTTAATTTTTTAATATATGAATCTTTTTGTGTAAGCTTTGTATTACTTAAAACCGTGATTCGTATTACCGATAATTAGAATATTATTTCTGTTTTGCTTGTACATCGATTAATGTTAGAACTACCTGCCACTTTCGGGATATATTTAGAACACTGCATGCATCTTAAAAAAAAGGAGTAAGTCATAGGAAATTTCAGTAAATCGATATTATGATCAAAGCACTGCATGAAAATTATGGAAAATTTCAGAAAATGCATCGTCATAAAGCGCTATGATTTTTTAAAGAAATGACTGGCCAGTCATTTTAACTGGTTGACTAGTTCTAGTGTTAATTGTCTGTAAATTTGATCAGGAAAATAATGGAAATACATCATGGTTTCTCCTCTTGTATCTAGTTTGTATCAAACAGCTCGCATCGGATATAAGAGGGCGTGTGCGCCTGTGATTTTGGCAAAGAATAACATTTACATAGGATCACCTTATATTTCTCCACTGTCACCAAAAATCTCGAACACTGTCATTTCTCTTTTATACACCTTTGAAATGCACAAATTTTATCACTACTGTAATACGCATTTATTACTTTAATACACAACTCTGGACGGGAATTCGTCAATCGTCAATCAATCCATTCTGACATCCTATGTGTTTTTCATCTTTAGAAACATGAATTATCCAAAAAGGGAAATGGAATTCAATAACTGAATATTAAAAAGAAACGTTGCTTATAGAGGCTAAATAGATCGTCAAATGAGCAGCAGCGCAAGTGACAATAGTCATGCAAAGTAATCATCAATTTTCATCCAATATTACACTGTTAATTGTCGCAAACCGTATTTTGGAAGCCACTTATGTACGAAAAACTAAATTAATAGTACTCACTTAGATAGCTATTAATAAAAAGTATAAAAAAATTAGTTTGCTCATTTAAATTCATATCTTTAAAATCGATGACCAAAATCATCCACGCAACACTCGAAAGCGCGACCACCGCTGGGTTAAGGCGTGTATAATTTCATAAGACCAACTCTGTATTATCCCAGTGTACTCGCAAGCAGCTGAATTTGCAGGTAACAAACGCATTGCAAACATATTCAGAAGAGCCGGAGCGGAAGGCGTGACTAACGGACTTCGGTTGGACCGATCTGTCGATTTTCAATCTCTCGGTTTCCCATGGCCTTCGAGCCGGGCACGAAGCGCTCACGGCACGTGACCTGTGTCAATACGATACACTTGGGCCCCTCGTTGAATCGGATGAGCGGGCTCCATGAAATCTTCATAGGAGGCCGTTTCTCTCGCGGGCGGGAGCAACTATTTGCAAAGTGGCCGACTTTCCGAAATTGCGCGCCGCCGAGAAAACAAGGGTAGCTCGTATCAGGACCTGGGAATTTTTCTGGAATAATCGAGCGGATGCAGAAGCCATCGTGAGACACTGTACGACCAACGAAGGTTTCTACGAGCAGTATAAATATTTGGTTCCTCATAGAAAAATATTTTGCTCGTCGATCTTGTCGTCGTTGTTGCTGACATCCTTTTGCGGTATGGAATATCGACGATTTTATGTACGATATTAAGCGCGTTCTTCTTATGAAACTTTATTATCTAGAAAGTATACCAGTCGCTGGCGCGCTCACGTACTTTAGAAGATCGGGTAGTTAAAGCACTTGGTAGAGTTTGCAAAATAGCCGACTTGTCTGGCAGAAGAGATAGTTTCGATAAGCGAAATTTTCCACTGCTAAATATCTGAATATGATATTGTCATGATTTATACCTTTGTTAGGACGTGATTCTAATTATAGGGTGGGTTTAATTTTAGTTTAAGGATTTATACTGTTTAGTGTACGTATTCTTAGTTGTCAATTATACTTATTTATTCAGTCAGGGTGATTTGTGCAGATTTTAGAAGCTACTAGTTTTACGTTTTTTGGTGATATTTTTTTAAGCGTCAAATATACTCTCACTGATCCCTACTATACATACATTCATATTTTTATCAGCACTGTATTGTACGAGGGTATTTAGTTAGATTTAACACGCATGAAAGTCTATTAAACTGATAATCATTCTCGTGTCGAATGGAGATGCGTTTGGCTTCGATAAGTTTGTCACATCGTAGATTCTTATCGGTACAAAACGCCGGATAATCCCACTACGGTCGGTGTCGCTTAACTTTCCATCGACTGCCAATTGATTCCCATCTCATGGTCGGTCAAAATGGGGTCTCCGTTGAGTGACCCCCTTCTCCATCATTCGCGACACAAAGTATCTTCGTACCCCATCTAATTCATGCAGTCGAGATTTCTTTCACCCTTTTGCACTCCAACCATCCGTTACCGTGAATAACCAGCACCTCGAAGCTACCTCCATGAAACCTACCAAATGCATAGAATATTACAATGAATTTATGGAAAAATTTATACAAAAATGTATAAAATATAAACAATGCATTTTCTTCGATCTTACGTATGAGAATTGTGCAACTAACTGCGTGCACCTGGTATTGATACGAGCTAGTAATGATTGCCATTTAAATTTGCATAAAACTATTTTTACAAGTATTAATATTTTTCTCTATATCCTCGCTTATTTAAATTTTACTTTACAGCATAACTTTCTACTCTTTTCTCTCCACTAATACTTCCACGATCAATTTTATATGTAACAATAATATAGTGGAAAAATAAAGATTTTGGTTATTAATATTAAACGAATTCATTTCGTATTATTATTCGTATTAACATCTATATATAAAAATTATATTTATTACAAAATCATAAAGAGTACACACCCAATGGCAAAGAAGGACATCTTTAAGAACTCCGCGTATCAAAAGTGACGAATAACTGGGATTCGCGCTAACACTCCAAAGATCGTTGCGACTAATTCTTTAAGCAAATTCGATCAGCCATTCTCTTATTTCTATAAAACCTTACAGTTTCCTTATTTAAACAGATCTAAGGTACATCCAAGTCTCGCGACGACTATTCCTCGTTCAGGTTTGAACTGTCCGTCCACCGTGAAGCCGTGGCTCCTCGACAAGTTGTTTCAATCGCGCACCGGTGTACATCCAGGGGCGATTCTCGACCGGTGGCACGGGCTCGCGCAGGCGGCCACGTGTCGGCACGTGGCGGCGAGTTCAAGCGCGTGGAAAATCGCTCTTTGAAGTCCCGAATTCGCCGTTAATCGCGATCTAACGCTCACCTTCCTTCGGCCGCTCCTCTCGAGCGATATGTTTTTCAGCGGAAATCGAGCGAGGGTGAATCCCAATCGGGCGCGAATCAAAATCTCTTCGCGAATGAAAGAAGGAGAAGTGGGCGCAGACAGGGAGAAAGAGAGAGGGGGAGGAGAAGGGAGAGGGGGTAAAGGATCTCTCTCAAACGTTCGAAAACGGGAGGAACGGTGCGTGAGAAGAGGGAGGGAAGGAGACTGGATCGAGCGCGAAAGGGAGAGAGAGAGAGAGAGAGATAAATGGGGGATAGCAATTGTCAGACAAGTGGCTGTATCGTGGGTTTCACCGGTATCGAAGTGAAATTCGATCGATTACGTCGGCGCTCGAGAGATTTTTTCATTAAAAAGAATTGTCGCGGCGCCATGTTTCATCGTCTCGAGGATTATGAGTACTTACAGCTGCCAATCACAGTTTCGATATAAGTATGCGATGTATAGATCCTATGTTTTCCGGAACCTTGCGTTTATAAATTGGAGATGTATATTTCGATGATTTGAGCGCGAATAAACTGAGGATTTGGTTACTTGGTTGTTGTTAACATTTCTTCGATGGTATTTTAAGGTTGATAAGGGGTTTTTAAGGTGTATCGTGTTTGGCATGTCAGTATTGGTGGATGCAAATCCGAGGTGAACGAATAAAAGCGTAGGATGCTAATAACCACGGAGGAGACAACTGAGCCTATAATAGTTTTCAAGGTAACCGCTGAGAAGAAAAATGGAGAGAAAAATTTCATTCTCCTTGCGGGTTGAATTGAAAATTAGTCAGGCTCCACGGCATGTCATATTTATAACGTTAGCAGTATGAATATTTAAACAAATTTTTTAAATATTCAATGGGCAATTCTTTTCTTACCGCTTGCGCCTCTAGGCAACGACGAAACGATTACGGTGGAGACGGTTTGAGATGAAACTCATCCTCGTATCAAAGAAAATGTGTTGTTCGATGATATACTACAATTGCATCTAAGATTTTTTTTAATTTCTTACGATCGTCGATTTTTACGATGGTTAGTCTAAAAAGATTTGTAAATTGTAAAACTGGTTACTATCTATTTTGTTATCAATTTATAAATTTATTAACTAATAACTATCAACTGTATAAATTCTTCTCTCTGTGAAGTTGATTATCCTATTTATGTGGGGAAAATTTTTGCTTCAGAGAAAATTAGTATTATTTAATTGGTATTACTATGATTTAAAAAAACAAGAAATGCAGTAAAAGAGATATCGTCGCCTTGTTTGAATCAGTTCAACCATCCCTTATTGAGCCTGATGCTGCAACCGTAGCGAGAGGGTAATGAGATCGCAAGGTACGAAGGAACCCTCGATCCACTATTTTTCCTCGAGTAGAATTTCTAGAAAATTTATTTCGAGAGAATGATAAATAATGCACGCGCGTTTTAACTAGTACAAAACCGTAACTCTAACTTTACAATTTTATACTTTCCACATATAATTACTCCTACTAAAAATTGTACATCCAGTGTACAAATTTGAACGTAGTAGAGTTTTACTAAATTAGGACCATAAGAAACACGTTTTTCTTATCTTTATATCCAAAAGAAAAGGAAATATTTCAGACTTTTTCAAATTTGCATAGCCGCCGGAAAATTTTTTACAACAATCCATTCACCTGTTTTGCATCGACACCTATTTTTTTCGAGATCTGGGTGTAAATCGAATGGACGCTTTACGCTAACCTAACAATCGCCTCTGACCGATGCACAGCTTTCTCCTTACGCACATCTCCTTTTCTCTACGATAACACTACATAACCGTATATATGTTAAACAATCCGTCTTTGCGAGCGACAAATGACCTAGATGGAGTGGATGGAAATGAAAAACCCATAGATAGCTTACGATGTTTCGACTCTGTTACGAGTCCTCTTCAAATCAGATCCAATTTTTAATCCCTCGTTAAAAAAATGTGTATAACTTTAATTTTATACGATTCATCTTACATAACTCTTGAATCAACTAGTAGCACTATCGTATATTTATAAAGATTAACATACCCTATGAGAACTCATAACCAAGTCTAAACATCGTAAGCTACCTCTGGGTTTTTCATTTCCATTCACTCCATCCAGGATATTCACCGACGACATTGCCTCAAGGATCAATCGTTTAACATCGAGCAAGAAGATACTTAGGAGGAAATACGTACAACATAACTGTGACATAATCGATACATCCTCCCCTCCTCCATACTCTCAACAACATTAACAAACAATTCCCTACGGTGACGATCGCCCCGCCGTACAAAACTCGCGTAAACACGCCCAAAGACGGAAAATCAACACGAAAGCACGAAACAGCCGGTTGTTGAGAGGGGCCCTGGGCGCATAGTTACGGAGTGTTAAAGATGCTTCGAAATATCAAAGACTCCGGTATGTAAGGTGGAACCTTGGGTTGCTACCCCGTTTGAACCAGAGCGTCCTTTATTGAACCGGGCGGTGCGGCCGCGGCAAAGAGTAGCGGGATCACAAGGAACGCGGCAACCCCCGCTAGCCCCCTCCCCCTCCCCCTCCCCCTTTGCCCCGCCATCTCTTTCCCTCCTCAGGGGCGAGCACGGGGGTGGCATTCCGGGGTGGCGCAGCTGCTCCAGCGGCGGGCACTCGCGTCCAGGGAACGTAGCCGCTCTCCTTTCGCGTGTGGGCGACGCGCTGCATTCCTAACAAAGTAGTCATCGTGCATTCCTGGGACGCAATCGCGTAGCCTTCTTCCCCCCCCCCCAACCCCTCCCTTCACATTGTCCCCGCCCTCGTTAGCAAAAGATGAATTTGTGGGCGCCAGGGTAAAGAGGACGTGTTATTACATTTTACGTCCTGCCATTGTCGCCCTGACGCCCGAGGAATCGCTGGGGCGTCTGCTGGATGTGGACCACCAGCAGGAGGCGGTGGGGGGTTAATGCACATGCAAGGCGCCGCGAAGAAGAGTCTGAGATACTGGATTTCTGGCATTTAGGTTTGTACCGATAGGATGTTGTGTTTTGATGCACCTGATGCGAGAGGTTTTTCACGATGGATTGGTTGTCTTGATTCTGAACGTTTCTGGCGGATGTTCGCGATTTTGGGCGCGAGGCGCCCGCCGAAGGCGCTGATTCGATTGCGCTTTCGCGTTGCTTGGAATGCTTGCTGCGTGAGTTGGATCAGTTTTATTTAATGCGGATTTTTGCTTTGGGTAGGGAATATGTTAAAGTTTGCTGGGATTTATGTATGCGCTTTAGCTTTTATTGTTCAGATTTATTAAGCGTTTAGCTTGAGATTTTATTTAAGGATGCATCACTTTTCATCTATACGCTTATGGTTATTGGACTAATTCTTTTTAAGATTTAATTAAAAGTGTGTATGATTAATAAAGAGGTTGGGACGGTCAAAGGGTAGGCGCATTTGCACTAGAAAAAGTAGCGATACGATACGAATATTGTGTAAACCGTAGTATGACAACGGTCGATAAATATTACTGTTTTATTTAGCATAAAAATATGTGCAAGATTTTGGCACTTGATCCGTATATTTTTGTCAACCGCTAAGACTTAATTTATGTTATCATGGAGTTAATATACAGATTGTATTACCCTACGTTTGTTTGAAAGAACTCTCTATGTATTCATTTAATACTCGTCATGTATGTACTGATGGTTAAATGGAATATAATTCTGTGTTTACCCGCTATTTAAATCACATTAACAACTCCAAGAAGGAGAAACGCGTAACATATAGGGACGCGTATCACTTGGTAAGTTTCTGCAAACATCTGTTGCTCTGGGTGAGCAATTTAATTAACGGACGGCTAATGCCTTTGAACGCGATCGTGCAAGTGATTCTTGTCGCGATAGATTAACGATACTTTCGTAGTACTGTCGCGATGTATATCTTCGAATTGCAAATAATGACTGGAAGAATGTGTTGGACGAAAATCTCGACTCACAGAAAGACTAACACTATGTGTGAATTCTCAAATTTCCTGTAACAACGCGTACATTTTAACCTTAATGATACTGATTGATTACAAATAAGGTGAATAGTAGACAATATAATGTTAGGAAGTAACATTGTACATGAAGGAAATGAGGGCCATGGATTCATTTTGTTTAAAAGCTTTGAGTCTATAATACGAGTGAATTTCTCCGCTGAAATTTTAGTTTGTAACGAACCTCAAGGCTGTCAAATAATAATAGCGATTGACATAATAAATTAACGAATAAGATCATGTTTCTGTAGATCATAAACGCAGTCATTCATAAATCATATTAAATAAAGAATTATAAATCTACACCACGATCCATATTAAAAATTCGATAAACGAACGAGTCAAATCTCACCTTTACGACACTATTACAACAACATACAATGCATTATTATAAGTTTAACGAATACCAGTCGATTACTTACCGTATTCCACATCAAGCCCCATCACTAATCTCTAAAATTGAACCCTCTAATCCCCAATTCCAGCTCAAGGCAGACCACGCTTAATCGCATATAACTCCACTTTTTTCTAGCATAACTGCTCAAATCCGCAGCAGATGTACCAAGTGACGGTATACCAATGGCCAACATTTCATTTTCCAGATTTATTATCAGCCTTCAATTATACAAGGAACATTTATGCGCGAAAGTAAAACATTTAGGGAAGGGTTAAACAAACGCAGAAATTCCATTTTCGATAGGTAGAAATACTGCGAGGCTGCCGGTTCACAAATTACGCATTTAGCCTTACAAATGGAACTCCGGGGTACCGAAGACACGGCCGAGTAGTCGAATTGATTCAAAGCGATTTATAAGCAATAAGAGCTCCACCCTCTCGCGGGGCGTTCAAGCCGATATTCGGGCCAAGAATCTCCAGGCCGTATTATGATGCAGCGACGCCCCCCTCGATGCGTGACCAAAGGGTGTTTGGAGGCCCACATGCGGGGTGAACCTCCCCACCCCTGGATATAATGCTGGAACCGTATCAGCATAATTACACGGATGGCGTTAGTGTCACATCTCGAACAATATGCCGAAAGGGGATCCTGGCTCAGGGTGGATGCACCTGCAAGTAACCATATTTCATCCGCGTTCTAGCAACTTTTGTGCCTTTATGCGCCGTGAAATGGCAGGGGTCACCGAGTTTCCCTGATTTCCATTATGCGGAGAGATAAGATCGCGCTACGCGTACGTGCCCCACGTGCGCGGAGGGAAACTCGGTTAAAGTGCCGGAGGTGTTCCGCTTGTTACGTCGTTATACGGTTAGTCGTGTGCTCCATTGGAAATGACGGATTTTTGCCAAGGGAGTTACCGGTGTTCTCTCCTCGGGCAGTGCGTGCGATATGCACTCTGTGTTAATCTTATGACATGGAAAACAGTTCTTCTTGTTTAACATCAGGTTCGTCAAATTCACGTTGTATTTAAGCCTAAATTCATCAAGATTACAAAAGCCTTTGCTATTAATTTTTTTCTCATTTATGCTGACAATTATTGGGTTAATGAGACGAATGTATACCCAAATCTATTTCCTGTTCAGCTCTGTAGTTGCGGAATTCTGTGTGATGTATACCTATCTCTAGGGATACCCGTCAAAATTACGGGTAAGCTAGTTTCACGGTTAATCGTAATAAACCGTTTCTTGTTCATGAAACTATTTTTCTGGTGATAAATGTGAAAATCGTTAGAACGTAGAAATTAAATAAAAATCATGATTCAACGCAGATATCCTTCGATGAATTCGAACTCAATATGAACGCATCGCGGTTCGCAAGAGCAAGGGATTTGTCATGTGTGCTTATCTCTCACTTTTATGTATCAATAGTCGTACAGATAAGTTTGCCCTAATAACCGAAACTTGAGAGATTTTTCCTGTTACGTTAGTTTGTGATTAATTGTAAATTCGAAGGTCGATTTTCTTTTTGTAAATGTCACCACTCTTGAGAGTATAATAGCAGTATAAACAAAAAGCAGCTTTAACAGTTATTACTGATTTTTTATCAACGTTGTATTTAATCAATTATTCCACGTGCTTCTCATTACGCATAATGTTAATTATGTAAGACACGATGCTCCTATTCTTCTCGCTTGATAAATTATGTTATAACACCGTAGCTGTTGTCTTGATGAGCAGTATTCATATATAACTCCTATATACATACATATAAATATATATATAATGATATAATATTCATATATAATGCTACTCGCCAAGACTACAGCTACAGTTATAAGTTAATTATGTAAAATGTGGGACGATACTGCTTACCTTTGGGTGTTTAAATCATTTTCGTTATATTCTTAGATCCCTCATGAGCACAATGCGATTCCTGTTTCGAAAAGTGGCTCTACTTGAAGCGACTTGCGGTACCTTTTAGTGCGATGTATTTTCTCGAAAACTGGGTGATTCCAGAGGATAAACGTACGGGGAGTCGAAACGTATGGACGCTGTCGTTTCCGATTTAACGAGACCCGGTGCCACGGCGCGGGACCCCCTTGGCACGCACGTGTTTCCCCCGAATACTTTGCATCACCATTACCGCCAACTTGATGCCCCTTTGTACGGGCACCGAAGGGGCATACCAGAGTTTCATACCCAACTAGGCGTATCATTGGGGGATTCGGCCGTGCACCACGAGGAACAGAGACAAAGAGCGTATATAGGCTTTTATTTGGCAAACATCGCTGATAGACGGCCCGTACAAAGGACGGCATTGTCGTGTATTTACGCGGCCTGACAAACGGCCAAACACGATCTACGCCAGGATTTTTGGAAAATAAAATTATTCCGGAGTTGCCTTCTTAGGAATTCTCGGAGAATTCTCCATGGGAAGATGGCATTGCGATCGATAAGAATGAAGCTTTGTCGGGATATTCGAACTTTGCAGAAAGTGCAGATGGATCTTTGTTGTTGTATAGAGTATGGTCGGTTTTTCTACCGGTGAAAACTTCGAGAAAACCTATCACGATTGCGAGTTTGAAGGATGTTTGGCACATTTCTTTTTGTAGAATGTTTACGCTTAGATTTAGCTGTTCAATCGATATGTTGACATTCCGTAGTTTGAATTTTGATGGACGGTGTCTTGGGACGTGTGATGTGACCGCATACTTTTGTATATAGGGATATTGTAGTGTGGACTATGGTGTACTGATTCTACTGATTTTGTATGAAAGTCAATACCTCTGTATTTGACCGTATATTTATACTATAATTATCACTGATCCAAGTAGACTCTCCGAAATGTTGATACTGACTTATATGATAACAACAAGAAATTTCAAGAGTAGATAAGAAAACGTGCGATGTGATTAAATGTAAAACCACGCGATTTTGTATAACTAAAGCTGGTGTCTCATAGCAGAAATTAAGGTAATATAAAATTTGGTAAATGTTAAGATACAAGATTAATCCACGCGTTTATGTATACAACTTTCGGATGACATATTTAGATACAATATAGATGATCGTCACAAAACTTATCGTACTTAAGCGTGTAATTTCTAATTTTATAGCACATGGATTCATCGATTGGAGGGTGAATAAACAATCCATTGTTTATCTGTTTTATACAATAATTCCGCCCTTTGGACATATCGGTACCGGAACATGCAGTTCAAAACTTTGCATTGATCTTATAGTACGATATATAGCGAGTTATTCATTCGAACTGAAGAACATAGAGAAAGGAGGGCTTAGCCTGTGTTTACCAAATATGGTTTATAAGCGATGTTCACAATGAGTCGGTAAACATGGTTGTACTCGATGCGATGGACCCTTGAAGATCCATTGCTGCCCGATTCTTGACCATACCTCTTGCGTCCCTTTCGCGATAAAAGTGTTTCTCTATTTTCGAAATTAATCCTCATACGTGTATAATTATATGTCCTTTCTACTTTTTACCAATACCTTACATCTACAGTTTTAGTATTTCTCTACTTTCTAGACGTATCGCTCTTTATACTCTTTATTCATTATGATTTTACTTTACTGTTTTATATCTTATAGCGATCAGTGCTATCTACGAGTTTTATACTCAACAAATTTTGAGTCGTTTACTTTTGAAACATATTTTGTGAACCACTCAAAACTCGAGATCTGAAATATCTCATACTTATGCTTGCAAGCGTTATGCGGTCGACGAACTTTGCGAGCATTTTTTGTCATTATCGAATATTCGATAATTAATTGTTATAGTAGTTTACCGTATAGACTACAGTTTATTCTATTCTTCTCTTTTCCACATCTTCTTTAATTCTAAGCCTGATTTCGAACATCAGCACTCACATATCCCTTTACATTTACATATACATATCTTCCAAAACCAATTATCATGAAATATCCAACATCGATCGCCATAGCCTTATAACCCACGGTCACTTCCATTACCTCCTTTTTTCCCGTCTCCTTCGACTACCGCAGCCCGATACTCCCCAATAAAAATGTCCAATTACAAGATCCACAGTATAGAAAGCTCCCGAATATTCCAGGATCCTCGAACAAAGACCCACGGTATAACACCGAGCCCTGGAGCACGTCACCTGGAAAAAAAGGCCCAGAGGCGCGTCATCCTCGCGGACGTGTCAGCTTCCAGCCCAGCGAGACCTCCTCCCCGCCGTAGGTACGTCACTGACATCAGCAATGGTCGCAACGATATTGATCCCCGCGCTCGCTATCCGACGGTTGAGCACCACGAAGTCGGTACACCCCCGCCTAACCGAGGAACCAAGGGCGGTTCCCGGCACCGCCAATCCCTGTACTGCCCCCTTTTCGAGGGTGTAACCGCCCCCGTACACCCTCCTCGACGTCGCCTTCCTCGAGAGGGGGCGAAAAGCGGCGGAGGGGAGGGGGGGGCGGAGGGCGGAGGCGTCGAGGGGGACGAGTTTGACTCGTCGACTCGTCAAAAAACCCTTGGAGATCGGCACGGTGACACGCAGACGACGTCTCGTGTCCTGGCAAGCTTCGAGAGGAGGTCAGCCAAGAGGCAGCTCCGGAGAAGGACGCTCCAGAGAGGATTATTACCCCGGGCAACGAGCTGGGACGGCGTCAGAGGGTAGAGACAGTCGCTCGGCCGAAATAGCGGGAGATTCGCGGGATGTCGGTCTGCCGGAAGTCGAGGCGCGGTAGAAGTCAGTGGACTCGCCGCCGGCCGAGGACCTGCTACGGGGTATTCTCTTGAGGCATCCCGCAGGATGTACGGCACAGTCCGCATCAAAGGACCGGCGAAGGATAGAAGGTCTTCGTGAGCTGGATCGGGTCGAAGAGGGCTTGGTGATCGATACGACATAAGGACTAGCGGGGCTACGTGCGGTTTTATCGTGTTCTTGACTCGTGTTCTCGGGACTCCAGGGTGCTCGGGTACGGTGATCGTGACTCGTCGCCTTGATCGTGTTTCGGGACTCGTCCTCGGTTCGTTGCTCGTAGCCGACGATGCGTGGAGGATCGTGAAGTTGGTGCAGGACTCGTGACGGGTCGTTGATGGTGAGGACTGGTATCGAGGGCTGTAAGAGTGAGGGACCTCGTCGGTGCGTAGGTGGCAGGTGACACGTTCGAGAGAGGAGCTTGGGAAGAGAATCTTGTCTTTGCGTCCGTGGAAGTTTGAACGATCGTCGTCATGTTGGAATTCTATCCTCCGGTGGCGAGCGCCTTGAATCGCCAGGGTGAGCCTGGTCAGCCTCTGCCAGCTGGTCCGCCGATGCCTTTTCGCGCAGCGGCAGATAATAATAACGCGGGTAAGTTTCCTCGTAGCTTTATGCGGAAGACTAATATGATCCATTGTAACTTTGGAGCAACGTCTTGTCTAGTCGCTTTGTTTAAAATCGATTACTTCGATTTATTCTAGTAATTCCACATCAATATCGAAGGTTGTGTATTTCTTTATGGCAGCGAAGTGAATTGATATTAAAAGTATCCGCTCACCTGTTTAAATTTATATTGTAGAGTTATGCAAGAGTTCAAGTTCAAGTACGACCGTGTCCTAAATTTTAGATAAATTTTAGATTATAGTGGATGGATCTAAAGCGTAGGTTGTTAAAATTGTTTAAAGGGGGATCGACTGTAAATTTAGGTTTTACATTGTCGTTAAGATTTAGATACATGCTTGACAGCATTCGAGTGTCTGTACTTGATAAGTGGTATTAAATGCCAACGTCCCTTAGATTAGGAGTTATCATGTAAAATTAATTTTAAATGACTGAATAGGACGTATCGTCATACGTTGAGAAAATTTATGAATAATAGAGACGATACAAATGTTTGTTTAACGATATACGTGATGTATTAAAAGTTGGTGCAAAAATAATTTTTACTCTAATCATTATTTTCAAAAACAAAACCGCAATCATTTTGACATCAGATTAATATTTAATTTTTCCCTGAGCAATACTATTAAGTAGTTTAACGTCTTATATTTAAAGTGGACTTTAAATCACTGTATTTACTGTGCATATACCACTTGTTTATATCGATTACATTCTTGCTATATTATAATAAATTACGTGCCCAATGCACATTGGTGCTGATGTGACTTTTTGCAAACATGTTCACTTGTTGCTTAAACTACGTCACATTGATATTCAATATTTCAGTTAAACTCGATGATAAATTGAATTTAATATTTCATCGGTGCAAGAGTTTGGCTCTTTCCATCCCGGTGAAATATCGCTTTATCACTATTGGCAAACGATAAGCCATGGAATAAATCTCGCAGAAATCGTATTGCTTTTTACTGCTACACTATCGCATTTCTCACTGTGGAAACCATATCATTCATATACGCGATGTTTTACCGCTCTTTACACAATATAGAATGCATATGTGTATATTGCAGTTGAAATGGAATATTTGCAATGTGGCATTACATATTTGCTATTGGGAACGTTTTCAAAGCTACATATTTATCGTGCAAATAATTCGTTTTAAATTCTATTTAAATCGTGGGCCATTGATTAAGGAAACGTAATTTAAGGGTTTTATTTGAACGACGGTTTTAGAATAAGATGACTTATAAATAATTTATCTCAAACGGATATTACACATCAGAAATGATTATAAAGTCAATTGTCTATGAAATATATAAAATAATAATACACGTAATATGCGTGAAGGATTAATGGAGATCTAAAAACTAAATTGATAAAAACGATTATGAATTTAATGGCTCCTTTAAACAAGTTTTTTGACATTCAAACGACTTACGATTTGTTTCACAGCAAAATATGTCATTGTACAAATGGCTTATTCTTTGCATACATATTAAAGTGAATTCTTTCATTTGCACACAACCAATTTCCTCGCTACTTTTCGCAACCTGGTACACTCTTCTTACAATCTTGAGAAACGAGTCCCTCATATTCATCTTCACGAGCTGACTTACTTTTCAGAGCCATCTTTTTCAGTGTGCGCAAGCTCGATAATGCAAAATGTCGAGGAAGGAGCTTCTCATACACGTTTCCAAAATCTAACTCACATCACAAAAGCATATTTATCAATGTAAACCATTTCTGCGATGCAGAGTATTTACAAGCGAACTCCGCGTCCACGTTTTCACAAACCAACTTACTTTTTAGATCCATCTTTTTTAGTATACACAAGCTTCATAGTGCAAAATACTAAGCAAGGAGTTTCTTATGCACGTTTCCACGAACCTGATGTACTTCATACAGCAGAATTTTTCAGTACAAACCTTATCCGCGATTCACAGCGTTGAGAAATCAGTTTTTCGTGCACGTCCTCACGATCCAACTCATTTTTCAGAACCGTCCGTTTCCGTGAAGACAGAATCGGGCCTCCTGGAGACGATATGCGCCGGTTGCGGGCGCACAATCGCTGACAAATACGTGATGAGAGTCGCGGAAAGGAACTACCACGAGGAGTGCCTCTCCTGCGCGGCCTGCGCCACGCCGCTCTCGCACTCCTGCTTCATCCGCGACCTGAAGCTCTATTGTCGCACCGATTACGAGAGGATCTTCGGTGTCAAGTGCGCCAGGTGCATGGAGAAAATCAGCTGTTCAGACCTGGTGATGAGAGTGGCCGGATTGGTCTTCCACGTCGAGTGCTTCGCATGCTGCATGTGCGGTCAGCCCTTGCCAAGGGGTGCCCACTTCATTCTCAGGCAGGGACAGCCGATCTGCAGACGGGATTTCGAGCACGAGCTATTTCTGAACAGCCCACAAGGTCAGTGACATTACGCAACAGATCGAGAGTTTGGCCGATAATTTCGTAGAATTGATACTCCATCGAGGGTCATTAGCTTCCTCCATTAGCGATACGTAGGCTGTGCTCGAAAGTCTTAAGAGGAGAGCGAGAAACTGATCGAATTGTTTAACCCTCTAATGCCCACATTTTTTATACGTAAGGTTGACGCCCATCAAATTGAAAAAAGAAAAGTTAACATTGATGACACACACGTATTTTTCTTGAGTGAGATGTTTTTTGTAATGCACGTGTTGTTTACAGTATATAGGCGGCGTTGCGCCCATATACGAAGCTATACAATATTACATCGATGTATATTGTATATCTATAGTTCTATAGATCTATATATATATCGAACTATAGATATACAATATACATCGAAGCTATATAATATTTTAATGTAGCGTTATATGTGATTAGGTTTGGCCCGTGTTGAGGCGGAGTTGAGAATTAGAGGGTTAAGTAACAAAGACTTATCGCTGCTTTGGTTTATGGATATATATTTAATACCACTTGAATATGTGAATATAGGGTGTTTAATTACTCGAGGTTCTTTCTATTATAAAAAATGTATTTTGAATGTTACGAAACGCGCTAAAGTAATTGCAGGGGATGTTTTTCTCTGTTGTCCTTTTGATCTTTAATAGCTGTGTGTGTAATTTATGTTTGCTCACATCATCCTGTGTAAAGATAATGTAATATTGGAGATCCTCGGATTAGGACCTAGATCCGTTTAGAGTTTTTACCGAGATTCATTTGGTTTGTTAATTAAAAAAAATGGCGCGGAGTCGAAGAACATCTCTAAATGTCGATTTGATTTAATCGAGCCACGCGAATGATTCCCATCCTTACAAGGTTCTTATAAAATATAGTAGTTTAGGTATTCTAAGACTTTCGAGTGGAAAATCTGTGGAAGTTGAGGGGATGCATCGATCATTTTATTTGTCAAACTTCTTTCTTCATCCTTTTCCTGCTTATTCATTTTTATGATCGAATTTGAAGTGAAGAAAAGACAAGATTTTGTAATGAAGTTCAATACCCTTTTGAGTGGATTTTGCAATAGAGAGATTGTTAAAGTCGTTGAGAAGGTTGTTGCCCATATTTTTCTTTCAATGGCTTATGTCTCTAATCAACATACTTAGAACGCCTTATAAAGGCTATAACTATTGTAAGATTTATGACGCACTTGTAATTACACCACAAATTATAGGTACTACAGCCTCGAATAAATGATACACATATATATTGTATATGAAAGTTTTGATAGTTTGAAGTTTGCGCCGCAGTGGATTGCAAGCGTGGATATTTGTACATATTGGACATCAGCTAGGTACGTCGGTTATTTATTCGAAGCTTGCGCAACGATCATTCTCCATATGATGCAATTGTAGTATTTAAACTTTTGCGGAAATCCAAATCTTAATGAATTCCATATAACGACCATCATGGATACATTTACACCGCCAATTATGTAAGACGTATTGTAATTTTTTTCTTCTTTTCTCTTGCCTCTATCAAATTGGTACAAAACAAAAGATGCGTTAGAAGTTTGCTGAACTGTACAGTTTCATGGAGGTTTACGTTTTCGTTAAACAGTTACCTTAAACAGCGAGGTAATTCAGTATAGCAGCGCAGCTTTGGCCGCATGTACAAGTGTCCATCTGCATGAGATACGCTGCGATGAACACGTTTCCTCCTTTAACACTAAGCCTACCAGCCATTTTCTGGACATATTTATATATACCACGTATTTTCTTTAAAAAAACAGGCTATTAACACTTGGCATGCGGGTATACATCGCCGCGGACTAATGCGCGCAGTGGGCGTCTTATTCGTGAATCTCGCGGGAGCTTCATAAAATAAAATAGAATTCAGTAAAGTCGCGATAAGTCGAAAACTACTTCGTTTTCCTCGACGATACTTCTGGGAAGATACAATGCAAAGCGTTGCTTAGCAACGCAAACACCATATATATAATATTCATGGTATTTATACGATACCCGCTCTCAAGCACAAACCTACTAAATACGTATTTTTACGTGACGCGCGCTCTAGTGCAAAAAACGTAAAAGTATGTTGTCCGCGTGCAATGTGTTAAGAAGAGACATAAATAGGTCGACAAAACGATTCACACTCTGCGGTACAATCGTGAAAAATCTCAGAAAATGTCCTGTAATGAAGTACAGTGATTTTTCTAAGAAACGAATTGGCCGGCCATTTTGGCCGCCTGGGTAGGTTTAGTGTAAAATTAATTTACCCGGTTTGTCGTTTGCACGTATTATCTTTAGGAATCTTTAGGTGTGGTACATAGTTTGAGAACGTGGCTATTTGTTAGCTTAAGAGACTAACTCATACGATTCCTGGAAGGACAAACTGCTCGTCTATCACAAAAGCCCCATATAGTTGTCGGCCGCTCACAAGTTATCGGTGATCACTAAACGATCCGACTAACAATTTCACGGCCGACGTGCAAAATTACCCGAGAGTAAAGATTGGCGATCTACGATGGAATCGAGTAGAAGGAGACCTTAGAAAGAATTGGACGCAGTCCTGCAGTCAAAATCTCAGCTTAAGATTATCTATGAATTCACGGTATAAACGATTCGCAAGGATTTATCAGGAACGCGCGATGATCCATAACCTTTTATGGATCGTTACACGGTCACGGTAGCTTGTAAAAGAGAAGGAAATGCCAGTAAATAATCGACGCCGTGCGAAAAAGAAAACGTATTTGTACATACCTTGTTGCATTGTTCGCAGGTTGTACTACTACAATCTAAAGACATCCAAAGTAAAAGCCTACAGGAATTTCGAAACAGGGCTGTCTCTTTTCAAGGTAATTACATTTAAAACAAGCGTAATTAGAGAGAATCCTTGGAACTCAGGACTGCGATGAGACTAAATGGAAATTCGTGGCTTCTAAAGATACGCCAATCTGCGCTTTAAAAAACACGCGTACTGCTAAAGGAAGTATGTAAGCGAATTGCAATCGATTAAACGCTATATCGTTGATAGAGAAAAAAGAATTCTAAACGATCGTTCACAGGATGCAGATTCGGTGTTCACGAGTTTTTGTTCTCGAGCATATAGCCTTTGTCCGTATAGATAAGACAGAAGGAAGGAAGGAACAAAGAGGATAGAAGAGCAGTTTGTCGTGCAAAGAGAATAAAATCGTATTACCAGTACGGTTAACAATTACAAAACTTATGCTGTTATTCGAGGAAAAATGACATCCGATCATAGCGACCGACCATGATGGATCGTAGACCTCTGGCTACATCCTCCATACTCTCTCCTCATTATACAGTATACAATTAATCGATGTTCGTTGATTTATTTCCCCTCATCGTCCTCCCTTATAGTTTCATACATTAAATAACGCAACACGACACCATCGAGGTAGACGATTATTATTTTACATAGAAGCAAAGCAGCGTCATTTTGGCATTCGCCTATACCGATTAAAGTGCGATTAACATCCATTCGGTGATATTATTTTCGGAACGACCCACACACCCAGGCGACACATCTCTCTCCTCCCCGATTGATTTCCACATACTCGAGTGTCCTCGCGTTGGAAAATACTCGTGAGAAGTACGGCACGCTTAGCGCTACCCGAGAACGCTTTTGAAAATCGTCAGTGGAGAGGTGTCACGAAAGAACTCGAAATATGCTCGACAGACGATGATCTGCTGGACGAAAATCGACCACGGGACGGTCGTCGTGGGCCGAAGCGGCCAAGGACGATCCTCACTTCAGCGCAGAGGCGCCAATTCAAGGCCTCCTTCGAGGTCTCGCCGAAGCCCTGCAGGAAGGTACGCGAGGCGCTCGCCAAGGACACAGGCCTCAGCGTGCGCGTGGTCCAGGTCTGGTTCCAGAATCAGCGGGCAAAGATGAAGAAGCTGCAGAGGAAGGCAAAGACCGAGCCCGGCTCAGACAAGGAGCCCAAAGAAGAGCGCAGAGCGGAGAGCCCGCACAGCGATCACAGTGAGTTATCGATTAATTTTCTGATAACGGCTCTCTCTTAAATTTCGTCGTTTCGACAAGAACAGATATTTCGCGACCAGTTTCGCACGGTAATTACAAGCGGTAAATTTGTTCCGTTGTATCGCTTCAGGATTTGGTACGATTCGTTCCGCTGTGTTTTTGGCATTTTCAGTTAGTTTATCTTTTATCGCGGTGAAGGCAATGTTGTTTAATGATGAGGGGGGATGATTTATTTCTGGTTTTAGAAGATCCACGTTTGTTATTACACGGGGATGTGGAGTATTTGTTTTAGAAAGTATGCATGTTTTGCGGTCTTATACGAATATTTTTTTTCCCCGCTTTGTGGGTTTGTTTTGGCAAGATTGGTTTTGGTGAATGTTTGCTGTATATAGACAGCAATGGAGATATTATCCAATACATCTCTCCTTCTGTGTACATTCGTAATATTTACCCGTAAAGCTACCCTTCTAGGGATTTACTTCCGATTATTGATGTATTCGTCAAAACATGTATCTAGAAATCTCTTTATAAGAGTGGCCATGTTTATCGTGAAAATATCAGTGATCGAGTTTTTTGATTCTCGATCCACTTATATGTCATTACATCGGCGAGGACCAAACGCGTTTAATTCCTTGAATCAAAGTCCAATCGTTGCATAACGTCAATCGTGGCATAACCCTTGCGGTACTACTGATGATTATAGTCATCCGGTTCTTTATTGAATGATTCACCCCTTGGTCCAATGTGATGTAGCTTTTTAACTCAATCGCCACTGATTCCATTCTATTTCATTTATAGGCCGTTCATCCGCGATTTACATTACGCTGCAAAATATAAAAAATTACAGACTCCACGCGGTAAAGCTTCGCGTCGTAACAGGCTTGTGCGGTACCGCCATATTTGCAATTCGAGCCTCCGTATAATGGAATCGTAACTAGCGAAAAACGTAACCGTATCGCAAGAATTAACCGCAAGAAACACCTGGTAGCATTTTAATTGGCGCGAGTTTAAAGTCACCGCGAAGACTGGTTAATGGGGCTCCGGTGAAAGTCTGGGTCCAAATGTCAATCCTCTGATCTCGTTCACAGGTCATTACTTGAACGCCCTGAACATGCGCGATGGGGAATCTTCTAGCTTCCCCTCGGCCACCCAACCGCTCAACCCCAATAACCCGTACTCGCCCGACGGTAAGTTTCTACTCGCCGTAAAAATTCATCTGGCCTATCAACTTCGACCACTAACGATCTCATTTGCCAATCTCATCCCATCAATGATCCGCGCGTATTGATAAGTGAAGGCCACGGTGGCCCATCGCCTTCTATTTTTCCATGTGATATGTATACTGTAACTCTGGTGGCTACTTTAAACAGTAGGTCCTACGCCATATAACCTGAGTAATCTGTACTGAATATGAATGTAAAAAAAAAGTACGGTGTAAAGGTGGGTGAAAAAAGATCGCCTGTGTTTTTCTTGCATATCGTGATTGCAAGAGGATATATGGAGACTTTATACGTTTCTTCTTTCATTCGCTTTCCTTTTTTTTTAAGCTGTTCAGATGATCCTTTAGATGAATTAGGGAGAGTGATAGGTACAATATAATATTGTTTTGTTAATCTTTGGAATATAATCGTGTAGGGTTCGTTATATTATACAGTATGGGTTAAAAATGGCTGCTGATCAAAAGCGTCAATTCTAATGATCGAGGACAATTGTTTTAAATATAAATAACTACGTAGGAATCAAGTGCATTAAAGCTTTTAAAACATTTCGAATATAGAGTTAATCGCGTTTACCTGTAAACAAATCGTATAGTTTATCCGGATATAGACAGATCAGTAATCGATACTTTCAACAATAAAATAAAACCGTGTATATTAAAGTGGTAATTCAGCTTCCACGACTCAGCTCCTATGATACACCTATATGTAACAAGACTTACGATGATGATGTAGATAGAGCCCCGTATGAATTCGAAACCCCTCCTAACGCCTCGGGAATACTTTTCACGTAATAAACAATAGATCCTAGGCCAGATGACCTAGACTGACCTGAAAATGAATTGAGCATAGAAAAAAGATGGTACGCTCGGTGGAAGCGCGTGCACCTAATTCTGTTTTTACACGATTGATACGTTCCCGGAAAATACGTGTAAAAACAGCTCGTGTAAAAAAATATCTCCAATGTCGCAGTTACATAAATAAAAGTAAAACGAAGTTTTCTTCTTAGATCGATCGTATCAAATCAAAATAAGTCGTGTAAAAAGAGAATCCAATTTTTTCCCTAATTTGTCTTAAATCAAAATCGTCTAAAAGAAGTTTGGGTAAAAACAGGAATTAGGTGTGCACGGAAGTGGCGATCGACTTTCCAGGGATCGATAAATTAATATCTGATCGTATCTGGTGAATTTCAGACGCTTATCCCGGCCACTCGGGCGAGAGTTTCTGCAGCAGCGATCTGTCCTTGGACGGCACCGAGGCTGGCTTCGACATAGGCGAGAGCGAGGGCGGCGGCGCCGATGGGAGCCACCAAGGAGGCTCCCATTCTCACCACGGGCCGACGTCCCACGACGCTCCCTCATTGTCCCAGAGTTTGCACGCGGCGATTCACAACCCCATCGACAAACTGTTCATGATGCAGAGTAGTTACTTCAGTGGTGATCACGCGTAATCCGAGTTTCGGCCGATCGGTGTCCATTAACGATTGTTTGCCCGCTGCGCGGATCCTTGGGGATTGATCGATAACATAAGGAGAAATGCTCGAAGCCACTTTCGTGGACTTCTATTGGAAAGTATTCGAATTTTTTTCATGCCTTCGATTACGTTTCGTTCGACTAGTGCTGCACTTGATACCCCGACTTTGCCAAGGTTACTTTTACAGGAATCATTTCTGGAACGAGGTCTGAGTTGCGCTACACATGTAGATAAGCTTTGATCGATGAATCTGGTTTTTATTTAGGTTCTGTATCGGTCTGGAAGCGAATGTACGAGCACCGTTCTATGAGGGCGGATAAAAATAATGGAGCTTTTCAATAGAACTTTAACTGGAAACGAAAATTGTATAATTTAGATGAAACCTGTATACACACTTGTTTGATATTTTGATAGTCCTTTTGAATATTTAAAGAAAGCGTAGTAGAATACAGATTTGGTTTTAATTCTTAAAGATGCGACTGCAAGTCTTAAGAATGTTTTTGGGGATTAAATGGAATTGACGCTTTGTATTAAACAACATAATAACTTAACACATTTACGGACGATCAGTGCATATGTAGTGTATTATCTGCTCTTTGATTTATATTTATTCTTATTATTTATTTCTTAATATTTATTTTTATTTATTCAAAATAAACCGAAAAATTGTATATAAGGGAAATTATATTTCTAATGTACGTTTATCATACGCACAAGTATCATCTGTCCTTCTATTGCTAACATTTGCACGATTGCATTTTATCTAACAAAAATGATAATTATTTTTATTTCGAGTGTTCATATTAACACCCTAAGGAAATTCAGGCATACCGCAAACGTGTTAAGTTACCATCCAAAATTGGATGTTATACTGATCTTACGTAAACTATTGAGTGTCTTCCAAAGTGCTTCGAAATGCATCACACCTGCTCCTGCAAAATATGATGGTGCTTTAATCCCATATGAAATACTTTGTCCACTTGCGTTATCAATCTTTCAAATGTTCACCTTGCATCGTGCGCCAATTCGGATATAAGAGGAAAATCTCTTTTTTAAGCATCTTGCTAAGTTTTCGAAGCATTTCGAGATACAGGCGGAAATCGAACAGTTACTTTGTTGCATTACATACAGTTAGCACCAAAGTCATTAGTGGATAGAGAATGTAAATACTTATTTATAAGACGTCGAGAAACAAGCCACGTTTCACTGAGCAAACATTCGCAAGGATCCCCGCAGCAAATCCATACTTCGCCCTCGTTCGTGGGGCTCGTTCAGGTCCGATAAGAATTTACGCGTACTTTTGCGTTTCTCCATCCACGGCTAGTTTCTTAAATCCACGTGGATATTGCGTTGTATATGTATCATTAAAGTATTCATTACTGTAGTATACGCTGTGATTACCGTGTATCGTTTGAACGATGACTTTTCGTTACGAGGATACTCAAAGGAGAAAGTATCCGCAAAAAACTTGCGTTACACTCATGATTATTCTAGCCACGAAAATATTCAGCAGAGACGCGCGTCTTATCCATGATTGCGATTATATTGTTGCAAGGAAATTCACATGGAAGTAGGATTTTTCCAAAGATATCTACCGGAAGGTCGTATCGTCGGAAGCTTTAATTTACTTGCAGGAATATATTTATTAGGAGAGTCTAATTATATGGTTGCAAGAATTATCTTCGTCGTGAGAGTGTCCAAGCAACAGTGGCGTCTTATCGATCGTTATTTTCATTGCAAGAATATTCATGACGAAAGGTACATCGTCCCAAAGATTATCCTCGTCAACGAGAATATCCGTGAGAGAATTTATTTCCCGTGGACGAGCCCCTCGTTTCGCGGGGCAGGAAGTAGAGAATTTACGAATACACGATGTATCTTTCTGTTTCCACGTATAAAACCGTATATTTAAACACTCGTTTACGATTATTATATCCCACAAACCGAACAAATTTTAAGCTTGGTAAATCGTTCGACATAAGCGGAAGGATTTTATTTCAAATTTGTTACTCAATGCTGAGAAGTGTTCATTTTCGTTTAATCGTTTTGCGCAGTACGATCGTGCTTCTCCCTGTAAAGAATTTCTTTTTGACGTAGAATCAGATTTCTCCAAGTTCGGAGATCAAACATGCCGTAAGAATGTTTCATTGACAAAGCGGGACTATCACCAGGACCGATGATTGATTCCCTTCGCCTGACTCTTAAAAGGTGGACTGTAAAGGAACAAGAAAACCAGGTAAGAATAGAATGTTTATTGCGTCAGAATATAGCGTAAAACAAAACGGATTGGAAAATATACACGAAACACAGGTTCATTAAGGAAACTTTGGAAACGTACAAAACACGTGACGGCGGGAGAAAGAATGTCGTATGTACTTATGTACACTGATTCTACGGACGCCAACGATCCTCGTTCTGCGTGGGCGGAATTTTGCGAAGAAAAAGTGTACCGTGCCATAAGTACGATCTTAGATCTTACATACATATGTACGTTCATAGATATTAAAGTCTTTCTATTTTAAGGTACAAACTTTCGTCCTGCGAAATTTGCGACGTGGATTATGCATCGTTCGGATATTATTAAAACAATGCGTAACATAGGAATGATCGATCCTTCTAATCCTTCATGGACGTCACTTAGTCGATCGATAATGCAAATTGTGCAATTCATAGAAGCTCTTACGAGTATATAAAAAAGTCTCTCCTTGAGATAATTCCAAATACAACGCTCGACCAGAACCAATTCCTTTCAAACTACAGGTCTTCTTCTGCTATTTTAATCTCGTAGAAACGAAAATCTTTAATCCCGAGACAAAATCCACACCAAAGATCATTACTCTTACTCTTACCTGAAATTTATTTATAATAATTGCGAATGAATTGATTTGACTTTTGTATTCGACGACAGACAAAAGGAATAGTTCTCCTTGGTTCGTTAAAAGCATCTGAATTTATTTATCGCCCAAAAATATCTTTAATTATATTCTGGTAACCGAAAGATGCTTCCTTGCACGATCGTTCTTCTACATCTAAACAGCCAAAAGGCAGCTGCGGTGCGTGCGTTGCGCATAACTCCGCTGAACGTTTCTTTTGAAGCACGTCGACAAATTTCCAGGATCCCTCGCAAGTATTGCACGGCTCGGCTAAAGATCCAAGAAAGGAAATGAACAATAAAGGCCTCGAATTTCGATGGCTGCAATTACCCGGCAAGGTAAACGTATCGTGCTTTCCGACGGATCGTTCTTGTGCGAGGACACGAAGAGGAGAACCGTTCTCCTACCAATGACGAAATCTCTCTCGAGTATTTTTCCTTTTCTCATTCACAACAGCTTCGTTTACCCTGCACTGTGCATACGTGTACGTAACGATTATCCTGGAGCTTCACGATAGAAAATATACAATAGTGACTTATGTCTTACGTATATTACTTTCATCTTTCAACGTTGAATTAGACTCTTTTAAACAGCTCTTGTTATCTCACCCCTAGCACGCCCGGGGTTTCTCTCGAATGACGATACGCGCGATCAAGAAAGAAAGGAAGCCTCGTCGTGGCCTTAAAAATAAACCCGATTTTCCGCTTGCGCCTTCAAAGATTTTAATCGTGAATTTCGGAAGGAAGTCTACCCTTGAACTTTGAAAGATTACGATACTCCGCTGAAGATTTTATTATACAAGTAACAAGGATAATATTTAATTTGTTAAAAAATAACCGGAGGTGTCGTATGATACACAATAGGCAAAGTGACGTAGATACACAGTATCTAAATTTTCTTCAAATCAATAATCCACGATGGCTCTGGGATGCTTATTATCGTATATTCTAAAACATTTTTCGCGTACGGAGGTATTATGAAGCAAAGTTATTCGTATCGTTTCGTAACATTATCGTTTCAAACGTTAAAATGTTGCATCTCGCGTTGATCAGTTACATCGACAGGCGCCATCCGAGGTTCAACCTCTCGTTGCCTCTTCTAAACTTCCTCGACGAGCCAGACAACGCACGATGACGGACACCATCGCGATTCTAACCAATCATCATCGCCACCGACGAAACCCCCCCGATAACAACCGCCAACTCCCCGCTCCATTCGACTAAAACACGATCAACAGTGGTATATATTCATTTGACGACATCAACATGTGGCTAAAAACGCATCAACTGCCCCCAGTTTTCTCCCCGATAACTATAAAATCTTCGATCACAGGTTTATTTGTCGCGAACTCCACGAACCGCTCGAAGTCCAAATCGAAGTTCCCCTTTCCACCCCCTCCCCCCCTCCTCCTCCTCCTCCTCAGCTACCTAAAGCCTTAAATGTCCTAGTACGACCTAAGTAATCTAATGGCGGTGACGTATAAGCATCTTTCCAGGCGCTCCTCGCTGCCTTAAACACTAAATCCAACTTCGCCGTACCCTTCATACCCTCCACACCCTTCCATCCTTCGGTTACACGAGGAACGATACTTGTCTACCTACGACGCGCCATTTCCACTAAGCCGAAGCTGCGACGTGTCTCCTACGGGATATTCCGCTCCTGGCAACTTCTTCCTCTCACATGAAGGACTTCACTATGTCCACGATGCTGATGTACGTCCCGACGACGAGGCCCACGAGGCCGAATATGATCAGGAGGATGTTCTTGATCATCATCAACATTCCTGAGCCCTTGCCGCACTCTGGCCACTGGACGCATATCTCTATGATCGCGGGGAAGGCGATGCCAAGGGCTGACAAGCAGAGCGCGCCGAAAAGCGAGATGAAGAGTCGTAATCTTGGTATAGCGATGGCCAGGGTAACTGAAATTAATTGGAAAGATTATTCGATCGTCTGTTATTAGTACTGATTTTCTGGGTAGTAGGAGGGGAGTGTGGATAAGGTGGAATTTGTAAGTGCGCCGATGGAGTTAGAAACGTGATGTATGAGAGCTATTAATACTTGTATACAGTATGTCTGGATGTTTCAGGTTTTTAAATTATGTATGTTTTGACATGTCGAGTTTTTGAGTATTTGTAGCTGTAGTACATTCGTGGTGGAAATAAGAAGTAATAGGATATACACATATTTTTTTCCTAGATATTTATCTGTATAATAATCTGTGTAACTAATCCATATCCTAACATGTATAAATAGTAGGATGTATTTAATCAGTGAAGTTGATTAGGAAACGTGCTTTAATCTTTCTTAACCGCGATCTTTGGGTAATACGTCATGGTTGTTGATCATTCTAATAACGCACAATTTATAAATGCATTTAGAAATCCAAAAAACTCAAAAATCTCTGAAAGCGAAACGATGCTAAAATTTCAATCCACTTAAAGAGTGATACTTTAAAATAATATTTGCGCTAATGTCATACGCGCCTAGCACAGTTATCAATAGGCATACTACAAATAAAACTAAATTATGAGTATGCGTATGGAATACCACAGAATATAAGTAATCGAAATTTGATATGACTAAATATATTCTAAAAGGAGTGGAGACAATAATCTCGATACGATTATACTTACACGTCACTAAAGTAACTGCGGTTCGGCAAACGTATTCCCAGAAAAGCTTCGAGCTATGTACCCGATGTTCCAGGTAAGTATTCCAGAGGATCTCGACTGGCACGTAAGCCTGAAGAGCGTAAGTTATGAGTATGGCGATTGCAAACATTATCTTGATGCTTTGTGCCATCCTGCAATAGAAACAAATTTTAATAATCAATTTATACGATGATATCAAACGGTAGCTGATCGTATATCGATACCATAAAAGTATTTACATTTTTCATTAGAAACGCATTGTAGGATAGTACAGTTAACGTGCTGCTTGATTGCAATAAAAAAAGTGTGGCTTGTTATTAATGCAAGCAGGTGCGTAAAATCCTCGAGAAGGCAAAATGTCCGTAAAAAAAATTACCTTTTTTTTTGGTACATCACGAGCCTCATGCCTAACTAAAAAATAATATGCTCTTTGAAATATAGGAAGGTGCTTTCTGGTTCTTTTGCATTCGTTTATCTACCATACAGGGTGATGCACGTGACATTGTTCCTGTACGTCTCGTGACAATGCCCACGCAAAAAGCAATGATCCGACTGGATCTTAAAACCATCAGTATTTGCCTCTTGGTTAACAAAATCGTCCATAAGTTTGCATGCAAAGCGTCGTGGCAAATCAGGTGCCGAACACCAAAAACGAAAACCAACATATGGCCGATTAAATATTATTCAAAACATTTGAAAAGCATGAAACTGTTCGGAATAAATATCTATAGCCTACATTCCACAGCGTATTATACATTCAACTTTCATCTCTGGCGGATTTTTATTTGCTTTCAAAGCAAAACTAAATTTCTGTTGCGACGGTTGGTACGTCTTTGCACTTGTGCTGTATTTTCTATCATCATGACATAAATATTGTTCTTCATATTCCCAATGTAAATGTATGTATTTATTGCTATTTGCAGCTTCTTACCCATCGTTGTAAATTTCATAGTTTCAAATGTAATGGACAGACGTATCTATTCGATTCCGTTCCAGCATGCTAATCATATCACGACACAACAGAAGTCATTCACAGAAGTTTCTTGTCGAAAATATGCGCGTGTTCATAATGCAAATACACAATAATTATCCCTTCCGCCCGGCTAATGGACTAATATTTCATGTCCGTTCCACTTACGGTTCCGTCTTCGGTAGATTGAAGGTAATGCTGCCGTCGGCTTCTTCGCCGTACTTTATGTAGCCGAAAAACCCCATCAGGATGTACAAAATGACTATTACGGTCATTCCAATGTTGAGGACGCCGCAGTACCCACCGAAGTATTGGGGCGTCTTCATGTTATTTTCAAGTGCAATAATCTGCAAAACGATAACATATTACTCTTCTTTTTTTCAGGAACTTGCGTTGTCGCAATCATTGACCAGTTGAGTGTGGAATTTAGTATTAAATAATCCCCACAGAGTGTGGAATTAAAATCAAACAATGACGAGTATATACGTCGAACGCAGAGCAAATGGTCCTATTACAAATTTTACGAAAAACGAGGAAGGGTTATATTTTTATTTAATAAAAAATTAGCAATTAATTTTTGAAAAGGTTATCGTTATTGTAAACTTAAAAATTATCAAAGAATTAAAACATTAATGACCAAGGAAAATTGAAGGAAAAAAATAATTTTTAGAATTTCATTCGATTTCGGAATGATATTTTTTTTTTACGTTGAAGTAAAGTTTCCATATAAAAAAACTACAAATTCTCGACATATTATGTTGAAAGATATGCAAGATTATAATAAAAGTCATTGGCATGAAATAATGGCTTCGTCATCGATAGACGAACCACGTGGTAAAGAATGGCAATGATCTTAGTGACGCATGTACAGCACTGATCACCGCAATCTCAAACTTGCTTGTAAGTGGCCACTTATTTGTTTATTAGTTACGAGGCGGCGCCGTTGATCTATTCTAAACATAGGCTACGGTACTTCTAATGGGCCGTTTCACAGAACGAATGATCGATGAGGGCAAGTGATCGATCGATTCGACTTATGATTAAAACGGAAAACCAAACGCGCATTGGCGATTAAGCATTACGTTTCATTCTATGCCATATTTCAAACGTCATCGCTCTAAGTTCAAAATAATCATATCGACATTTCTGTTCGAGTCTTCTAAACAAAACGTTTGAAATGAATGAAGTTATAAATAAAATGAATAAAATCAAAAGAAACGAATAAAATCACGCGTGCGAAAACAAATCTAAATAACGAGTAATTTGCGCTGCCTAAGTGTAACACTTAAATCCTCGAAAAATAGATTCGAAAAGCAAAACGCATGCTTACGACGTTATACATCACGTATTTCATATACCCCGGCAAGAATATTTTAAGAGCAAATATTATTGGTATTGTAATCATAATAGCTATTAATATTAATATTATAACATTTTCGACATTTTCGAAACTTACCACACCGACAGCTTCTAAGGCGAACAACGTAGTCCCAAAGTACAGGGAGAAATTCCGCAATGTGCCGAACATCTCCCTTTCGCTGATTGGCGGCAGACCGTCGAACATGTACACTAAAATCATCGCCAGGCCGACGAACGTGATGACGTTCGCCAATGTCGAGAACGGCGCCAGCAACTTCAGATTTCTAATGTAGTTTATCAAGATCAGCGGTAACAACAAAATGAGCATATGGATTTTGACATCCAGAGGTTCCCAGTACTCGTCCGTCACCTGTGCTCACCAAGAAAACCGGCGATCAGTGAATTAGCCCGCATCGGCGCGCAAGGTTTTCTCGCTAAATCATATTTATTGACTCTGTACTTAATCTCGTGCCACTTTTCTCTGCGTTACAAACGATATCAGGCAATATGGTTGTTTGGAAAGCGAGGGAATAAGTTCATTGGCTCCTTAATACCTTGTGGATTTACCTGCTTTATATTTGATGCTATAAATACAATATAAACACAGCAAATGCCCAATTGATATGCTACCATAAACCCATCTACGAGTCCTCTGGAAATAATATCAGCTTTAAGATTACATCGGAAGTTTGTTGGGAAGTGTGGATTTTTGGTGTGTGTGGTATGTCTTCTCCGAGCGGGTGCAAGTTTCTGACTGGATGATGATAAAGTATTGACGAATCGTGTAGTTCTCCTAGCAGTTTTTATGCGTGTTAAGAAATAAATTCGAGCTTCGTTATTTGTAGTTATTGTGCTTATTATGGTATTCTGATTGTTCGGTGTATTAAGAAATTCTATCGGGAAATATTGAAAGGTAAGTTCACGAGTAAACTATTATTTTCAGTTACTCCAGATTACCTTGGAATTAATGATGTAAAAGTACGTTACATAACGACACGTTTATTCTCACTGTCGTTGCAGACTGTTTTCTGTATTTATTTATCAACATTGGTATAACAATTAATTTTATTTTTTAATTATACAGCTGCAGTCGTTTAGTGGACTCATTGGAAATTTGTTATCGTTATTTATTGTCACGGATACGATTAATTTTGTTGTCAAAATAGTTGAAAACACAAACTTGTTTTCCATATCTTTACTATGACTACGCTTATCAAAATTTAGAAGTATTATTCACAAAGGTAATCGATCTTTCATTTTTGAAACAAAGTTAATTATTAAGTACAAAACTAATTTTTCCTACTCGTAATACCGCAATAAATTATCATTACGAAAAACTAAAATTCCGTAAACAACGTGCATTAATCTTTATTAAGTACATCTGCTTTCATTAATCCTTCATCACGCAAGTTTCCTTGTCTTGTCAGAGACAGATATGTATCTCGAAGACAGATGTCACAAGCAAAGCGCCTTTTAAAAAATATCTCTTTTACGCATGCGCAGAATAAATATCCAACAAGGTACACGAACGTTCCACGCATATAAATCAAATGTACGTTACCAAACATTCTCACGAATTGCGTTATCGAACGATACAATCGTATCAAGCCAATCTTTGAGAATTTAAGCGTAGTATTTATCGACCATGTTAAAAACAAATCTTTACTCAAATATTTCAGAGAACTGCATTACTCTTTGTGATCCTCCCAGTTTTCGCGATTTCTTCTCGACGTGTAAATACTTATTCACTCCTAACCGTACTTTTATTCAACAAATACTCATTCACCCCTAACAGGTTCGTGTGGAGGTAATCGAGGAAGACATGAGGCCCGATCGTTCGTCGTTCCGATCGGTATGTCGGAGTGCTGTGCTGGGTAAATGTTAATTTGAAACATCGAAGATACTTACGGTGCATGCGGCGCAAACCATCTGACGCACTGAGGCCCTTGCTCGAGAGCGTACTTCATACTCATCGGATAACTCAATATAGGAACTCTTAACCGTTTACACAGTTTGTATTGCGCCTTTACTAGCACATGCAAACAGTAGGTGCACAACGCTCCTATAACTACGGTGGCTATAACACCGGTGACAAGTCCGCTATTGCAAAATGCATTTGGCATGGCCAGGATTCCGGTGCCCAAGCTTCCCTTCAGTAAGTGAATTAAGGTCTCCGCGTTTCTGAAAAACAATGTCAAGGCATTTATCGTTATGGGCCAAAGAGCATGTAAAAACCGGTTCGTGGAACGTTCCGCTATTATATCGTGTATTTTGGCACGCGCAAATAGGAGGAATGATCGCGATAAATTAGAAGCTCGGGATATTCCAGGATAAACGTTCCTTGAACAAAATAAGGAAGATCCTAGAACCTCGAGAAAGCAGTGAAATTAATAGCAGAGAAATTAACGTTATCCACAAATTGTATTTAATCCTCATATTAAAAAGCGTCTAATAAACCGCGATCAATGATCGACCATCAAAATGGATAAAAGGTTGGCTGACCGCGAGTAAATCCATGCAAGTGAATAAAACGGAAAAACACGTGATCGAGGAATAATGTCTATAATTGAAAATACAAAATATTTCGTGCACGTTGCGTAACGTGTTAACCAGTTGAACGAGTCGAAGGTCTTCCGAGTGCCTATAGTTAGAACGATTATTTTAGGAAGTTTGGATATTATCCGAGGACATCGACAGGCGTTCTTTTCGTCGCGGTGTACCTACTATGTCGATGTGGGAGTAGTTACTGTCTGATCGAAG
The DNA here is from genome assembly GCA_038496175.1 of Ampulex compressa. Taxonomy (NCBI): domain Eukaryota; kingdom Metazoa; phylum Arthropoda; class Insecta; order Hymenoptera; family Ampulicidae; genus Ampulex; species Ampulex compressa. Next base: position 87,125 of record JBCFXI010000273.1, read on the forward strand.
GACATGTACTTACGACGTCGGATTCGGCCTATTTCGATGCTTGTGAGGATCATAATCTTCCGAATCTCCAGTCGGAGATATCGGCATTTCGGACACGTTGAGACCACCTCCTGCGTGTTCATTATTAACTCTGGAAGCAATTTGCCGATCACAATTCACAAAATCGGCAGTTAGCCGATCACAAAATCACGGCTGCGTTAAACGACAGGCGATAAACGCTCGTTTTTCTTTGTATGGACAGTTCGATGTTAGGTAAAAGAAGTAAATAATCGTTGAACAAAGACGATTAATCGTCCGGATGCAAGACTCGTAGCCGAGCTTTTTTTTCAGGCACGTGGCGTATGGTGAAGTTTGAATAAGCAAGCTAGAGAATTATGTGGGACATACTTGTATGGACTCTGAGAGTCGATCAGCTGCATGTTTATCGTCTCCTCTTTCGAGTTCTCCATTTTTGCGCACGTATCCTAGTCAATCTTTCGTATGGCTAAAAAGTCGTTTAGATTACGTTAACCTTCGGTACGTCCCACTGCACGAAGATATTTCGACCAGTGCGTAAACGCACGTCGATGTACTTCCACTTTTAACATTGCATTGACATCACGGACTTCGCGTAATTCTCATTGCACGGAAATCGGTTCATAAAGGTTATTCATTGAAATTCTCGCGATTGATCTTCCAACTACATGTTAGACGAGCAACTTGTCCGTTAAATTCGAAAGTGAAGTTTCGAGTTTTATACCCCAGAATTTTATATTTTATCATTCTGATTTCATACTTCGTCTTAACGATTAGTACTTTTTATCTTCCATTGTAATGGTTGTCGTCTTTCTTTTTTGTTAGAAGTAAATTTATATGCAAAGCGATATAAAAAATAGACGAGCGTGACATTGCTGCGCTTCGTTTCTTGAGAGATCTGTACAAACGATCGGGGAATCAACCTAGATCTATGACGGTGCGGTACATTAAGTCTTTAATCAATTGGCGGATATGGAGCAATACGACGGGATAAAAATGTCAATTCAAATCACTTCTGACGATGCGTAGTTTTTGCACATTCTTTGCGAATAGATTGCTCTTAATTATAGCATTGAGGTTAAATGTAGTTAACTTGCCGAAGGTTGTGTTCCACGTTCTCTTTGTTATTTGCATTACTCAATACGTTAACGGCAACGACTGAAATGCCAGGATCTAAGGAATTTGTTGCAAGTCATTACTCATTCGCCAGTCATTAACTTCATACAACACATTCGTTTATATCTTCATGGAGAATAACTTGTGTAATAAATTTAATTAAAATGAAGATCGATTTTGAAACATTAATAACAAATTGCAAGATCAATTATACATTCGAAAGTATTGTTACTTATAAGTTTGATAGGAATACTAAAATAAGGATAATTGAACTTTTAAAAGATAAGCGTAAAAACATTTGTTTTATTCTGCACGGATACAATAAGTATTAATGTTTATGAATTAGGACTGTATTCAATCGTCGATTCAATGAATGTAAACGTCGTAGCAGAATATTCGCAGAGAAGACGTAGAAATAACTAGAAATAAGGAAATGATTATCTAATAAGAGCATAAATTGCACCGCATCAGCAAATACTGACTGTTCAGTCTTTGGTCGATTCGAACTGTTAGGAAAAATTGAAAGCGTTTTCGTTTTTCTTCATAACTACCTTTGTGTGAGAAAGTATTTATTTCGGAATTGAGAATAAAGTACATTTTTAGTTTTTCCAATAAACCTTGATGAGAAATATTATAATATTTTCTAATCCACTTATCGGGTTATAGAAATTCGTTGATGAATTTGGCTAATGGCAACAAGAGAATTAAAACCTGACGTCTAACTAAATGTAGTGCCTGATACAATAACTTGTCTATATATTTTGTCTTAATTAATTTGCATAGTAGATATATATATATATATATATATATATATATGCATATATATAACATAAATGATATATTTAAACAACAAATTAGATCGATTACACAAATCCACATCTGATTTTTTACAAGTAATATATTTAACCATTTCCTGACCTTCATTTCTTTCTCCAAAAATTGGATACTTTTTCCAAATGAAAAGCAAATATTTCTCGCGAATGTGACATTCATAAGGAGGAGTTTTTGGAGAGCTAGTGACGAAAAGATAACAAAATATTGCGGAAATAAAGGTTACGCGTCAAACAATAGGAGGATTACCGTGAAGCACGATGTCGTTGGTGATCCTTATGTCTCCCAATCATACGAGCGCGACTAACAAATCACAGTGTGTAAATTCAAGTCGCTGTACAGTCACCGCGTTCCCACTCTTCTTGAGCGCGAGGGGCTATATTCTTGACATAGAAACATCGTCCGTACTTTAAACGTACTCGCGATGGGCTAAATTTGGCGCTCATTTATCTTGGTCAGTGTTCTTTAATGTCACTTTTAGAATCACATTTAGCGCGGAGAATAGAAAAACACAGATTGGACGCTTTCAAAGCATTCGCGGTTTACGCGCGATATTGAATTACGAGGTTTAAGTATTTATCGTGGCTGCGTTCCATTTTATCGTGTAACAAAGATTTTACGGAGAAATATGCCGCGGATTGCACTAGAACCGCAGTTTTATGATCTAGATTTTTATTACATAATAAGTACTCCGCGAAGGACAATGCCAAATCTATTCCGGAAATATGTGAATATCAGCGATTTAGGCTCCACAAAAATTGAGCTATTCTATTCGATTCTCAGCGAGCAAGTTAAGTTAGTACTTCCTGAAGTACAATAATAATCGCTCAAAGATAACATTCGAATAACATTGAAGCGCGAACGATTCTGGAATTTGACACAATGGCTGAAGTATCGATATAGCCTTTCTCTTCGATCTCATCACCCTACGGTGCTTTGTATTCAATTTTTTTTTAAATGTGGTGGATAGTTTATTTTCCAAAATTTCGCGAGGGAAAGGAAAAGACCGACGCGTTGGAGTTGCGGCGATTAAAGAAAGTCAACTAAGTTCAAGTTAGCCGGCAGTGCCGTCGAGGAACGCTTCGGACAGTCTTTATAGTCCGTGCATGCGCACCAGCTTGACTGTCAGGCCTACACGTGAGCTTGGTCAGGCGATGTTGCTCCGTGGAAGCTCAATTACGAGCTTCGCTTGGCCTACTTCGATGCATACAGACGGAGTGGCCAGATTCTCGATGGTGGTGCGAGGGCGATGATTGAGCGTCGAGACTTAATTCACTTCTTTGTATCGCGTTTCCATATCGCATTGCTCTTAACCCACCGTATCCACGTGTCTCATATTTATTTGTCGCTGTTTATTAATATGTGATCCTACATAAACTATCTGGATTGTAATACAGTACTTCGATGTTTGTTGCTCTCGAACTTTGTTTAATTTCCTGCTTGTTAATATCGTTCGATCTAGACTTATTTTTTTAATTTGGAGAATGGGAATCGATATCTTATCTGGTACTGCTTTGAAATACGGTTCGTTATTTTATGGTTGCTGAAATATTTAACACTTCTCCGACTGTATTTTGAAATCTTGTATTCCTGTTGATTTATTTGATTTTTGGTGGTAATCATTAGTCGTCTTTTCGACTTTTGGCCGACAAACTTCTCGAAAAGTTTGATATTTACGTTAAAATTGAAAAAACATGATATACACCGATCTCAATTTATAGGTTCCAAACTTGAGTAGATCTATCTTACACTGTGATATTTAATGTTGAGAAATATTTGATTTATTTTTCCTTTAAGAAATTGGAATCCAATTCTAGCACGCAAAACTTTATTGTAGGTATATTTAAATATGTAAGTTAATTCAGATATTACGGTTGCGAATTGAAGCAGAATGAATTCTTACCGTGTTTTTCAAATATTGTATTTATTTAGCTTGCAGCGGTGTGATTTTTGTTTTTTTTTACGTTTCAGAGTAGATTTTTTACATTTATACATATATGAACAAATAATAGTGAATAGAGTGGTGTGTATAAAACAGCACTATAAATACTATCTATAATTCAGGGTCGTTTATAGAGACTTAATCTGTCATTGATGTAAATTTATGGAATGAGGTATCCTATCCTTCATATTGAGCACGGGTAGTTCTAATTGTCAGCTACAATCGTAACGTTCCGTGGTTTATGAATTTGAGTGATGTTAACATTCAGAATAACCAGAGTCTCACCTATTGCACTACGAGTACACGTTGCTCTTATTTATTAATCACCGTTGAGCAGATATACTGACTTTTCTTGGCAGTTGCTGCGTGTTCCTGGAAAAAAGACAAAAACTGTTAAAGACTTGAAAAAGGTCAAAAGCCTTTTCAATATTACAACGAAGACACACGCAATTAAAATGATCCCATCTACTTAAGTTTTGATTTACTTTGTAACAAACGCTTCACATTTTTTATGACTAAACATTTAGTTTTGTTTCTTATAGATAAACAAGTACAATGGCTGCATACCAATAACAAAGAGTTTTACGATAGAAATAATAATTCATATACTTTATTATATATTTTACAACCAGTATCAGGAATTTATTTTCGAATTCTATCAAAAATCAAGATCGATTGAAATATTAAATTACCTAAATTTCCATCAATTCTACGATGATCACTAAACATCACTTCGAAAAACAAATGTTTCATTAAAGACATGAAAGAATATTTGTACAATTAAATATATCAAATCTATTTCATCATCGTATGTGCTTTTTAATGTTCGATGGAACTCCATGTGTATATACCAGTATTTTCTAAGTGTAATATTGGTATTTCCTAGTATATCCAGAGCAAGCAGGAGTGAAGTTACTATATTTTACTATTATTGCCCCTCAAATTTGTAGGAGGGGACAATTTAGCAGCAGCATTCGCAGATAGCCCCAGGCAGCGCGATCTTTTTGCACTCGAATAATAGCTACGTTGCCCTACGATCGAAACACAGGACAGGCTTTAAGTATTGTAATCGATCTCCTAATTCTTACTTCCTCAGAGAGCATTAGGGGGACAACGCTACGTGCAGCGTCACAGTGTTCGAACAATGTGACTGGAATATATTTACATCTCCCCTAATTTTGAGCCGTGGACGTATTCTCCCACGTGACAAGAGCTATTCTAACAGGTGCCACGTTATTTCTGAAGCACCTGAAATATGCAGGCGAAAATAGGCAGCGCTTTCAACGCTGTAATTATGAAAGCAGCACCCCCTACTTTTCGCCGTCTTTCTCCTGGCGAAAATCTCCTTCGTATTCCATAGAACGAATAACTTCAAAATTACGACCGGTTTTTTTATAAAGCAGTGTTTGACTTGGGGTGCGTGACGTACTGCACTATACGCAGAACATGGGTACAATATTGACCTCCGAACATTTCTCAAACAACCCTGTTTGAATTTTATCTACATTTGCGTAATTAATGTTAGATTTTAATCAAATTTATTATCTATGCAGAATCTAAGATTTTTGAACAAAGAATATTATAAAGAACTTATATCTTATGACTTTTTGGGGCCCGTAACGAAGACTCTGTTGAAGAAGCTATGACTTTAGGTAATACAACACTGCGAATTTTTTCCTTTATTGCAATGCTTTTCAATAGTGCGTGCATCAAGCAATACTGATATCCTTACTGGCTAAAATCATCTTCATTTATATATTATTATACAGCGCATTAATAAAATAACAAAGGTGATTCGATCAATTACGATAACGTAAGTATATTAATCTAAGGACCCAGGTAGCTCGATTAATGCAGCGATTGATTAATGGTGGAAATATTTGCTAATTTTATATACGTACACAAGAAGGATTTCATTGAATGACCCCCATTTTTCGTTATAAATGGTGAAGTAAGCGCTATTAAGATCGATGAAGGAATTGTTATGCAATAACTGATCTGGCTTATCCGATTCAATTGGTATCGCGTTATACTGGCGACCTGTTGCCCTTCTGCAAGCGGCGGTTACTCATTTTGCAAAGAATAGGCGTGCTATTCGAAGACTCTTTGGTCGTTTCGAGTAGGTTGCGCTTCGAAAACGTTTAAAAGCGCAGTTCGTAGTAAGCGAGAATGTCGGAGACACGGTTCGCATATCAGACATACGAATTGGCAATACAAATTTTTCGCTGCAGTTATCCTGAATTGGCAAATTTGTTAAAAATTGTTATCCTTTACAAGGCAGGATATACCTGCTATTCTGAAAAGCATAAAGTTAAGGTGAAAGGTATACGTATATTTGTAACTCATTTTTTGGGCGTGCAGACATATTTTTGGATGAAGCGCGTGGATTTGTGAGTGTTCACTAAATATACTTTTATGCGAAATAGTAATGTAGAATGTGCTAAGGGTAGAGAAAAAAGTTATATAATGAAAGCGACTTTCATCGATAATGTACTATGTACATGAGATTCTACGTAGATATGAGTCCATTAAAGCCAAATTTTATTATATTAATTTTATAAAATGAACCTACAGTAAAATATTTACTTGTCAACAAACGTTGCAAAATTGTACATATTTGTCGTTGACTTTTACATAGATAAGTACAGATTCTCTAAATGTGAGTATTTTACGTTATTTTGCAAAGCATACTATTGTGAATATGTAAAATAGTTGAAAAACATTTATACTAAGATTAAATAAAGTTTATGATTAGTATACGAATATATTCACATATCCTACAATACAGTACCTATTTGTGTAAATATGTATGTATGTACGTATATATGTTATTCGTGCAAATATAAAACACCTATAAGTGCGCGTCAAGTTGTCGTACATCAAAGATCTGCTATTGGCTAAAAGCTTTTAATGCCCGCTTTGAAGCCTTAAAAAGAAACATCGTAAGGATTAATTGCACCCGCTCAATGGAATAACGTAAAGCAATTGTGAAATTGCTCGTGTCATTGACGTCTTATAAAAAATGTACGTCTTAAAGGAATTTGCATCGATGCTAATTAAATCCAAGAAATCGGTTGCAAATTTTTTTCTAGTCATTTTAAACTCTTAGAATGTACATTTGAATCAGTACTACTGGTAACTCGACTAAAACTCGAATCGTAAATCACGGGAGACATATACGTGCATTGGCACAACTATACGGACAAACGATTAAATAATGACAAAATGTGCTCACATGTATCCACATACTGTACGAGGAATTGAGTACTTGCATGCATCCCCGCGTACATGATTGCATAAACGTATATATCCGTGCACGTATACGCACCAAGTAACGTTTAAGCATTCGATTAAAGTACGCAAAACGGTTGCAAAATACGTCGCTTCTAATTTGACCGTTTAAAAATGCTTTGATCAAAGCACGCGGACATGTGATTACATTCCACAAATTAATCGCAAAATTTATCGTGCGCATCGAAAATTTTCGCTACGCTCCAGATGAAATATGTAAATAGTTAATCAAAATGTGGATTCCGTTTACCAAATACTTACATTTCTTTTTAACGTATTCCGATTAAATGATTTTCAAACGTTCAAATAAAATGTCTATATTAAGAAAATGGTGAAAACTAACAAGAAAGAAATTGTAAAATCGCTATAAGCTGTTCTGTGTGTAATTCAATGCATTGAATCAATAAATTTTTTGAGAAACTCTTGTACGCGTAATTAAATTGTATGTGTTTGTAAAGCACCACGTGGTTATCCTAAAAGCCTAAAATGTGGTCTTTAGCGCAAACTAACGCGTGCTCGTTTATAATAGGTAGTTAAAACCTTTTTGACTCTACTTCACAATTTCGAAAGTATGATCGAGACAAAGCTCGTAATGTCTGAGCTTAAATTCCGCAAAATAATCGCACATTTAATCGTGACCATTCCACAATCTCAAACGAGTCCAATCAAAAACAGCAAAGCGATTGAAGATTTCCTCGTGCTTGCTAATACGCTACGTTTAGCGACGTACACCCTGCACAAAAATCTTGGAATATCATACCGAAACTTCATAAATATCTAAAACATTACTGGAATTACTCGTACTTCATTCAATTTATTTATGTTTCGCATGATTAGTAACATATATTACAAGAAAGTTACAAAATAATTTATTTACAACGTTAGCGAAATTGTTTAATCATATCATAACTGATTTTCCATTAGGCTTGCAAACGCGATGAACAGATCTAAAACCCGATGGAAGATTTTACAATGATACACTGCCTTTTACATATCCATATTACTTATATAAGCGATACAGAGCTATAATGCAGATTTAATCACGGAGGATTGAGACGATAAAGAAAGTTCTAGTTTCAATCATCTTGTAAACCAATTGCGCAAGAAAATTTGCACTGCCATACCTTCCTATTTTCATGTACTTCGGTCTAAGATTAAACCCACGTTCATAAAAATACCAGGTCAAAGATATCGCGCGATCGAAATAATTCGCTTGGTTCAGATCGATGTTCGTCAAGGCGAACGGTTCGAAGACTTTTCTACAGGGTGGATTTTTACATGGCACGCACGTACGCGAGGGTCATTCGTGAAGTACGCGAAAAACCTGGAGGACGGATATTCCCACCGAAGCGGCGGCCACTTCGCACTCGCGTTTCTGGGAATCGATTTCGACTTACCAGGTTAAACACATCCGCAGGCAAAACGAGTCAGTTTAATCCGACGGGCGCGATCTTTAAGAGGCGAATTCCTAGCGCTAATGCGCCGCCGACAGAGGATGTCTAGCGACTGGTCCGCACTAAACCACGCACATTTCAATTTCCAACGAGGTACGCACGCCGTCACGTGATTCACCTAGACTCCGGGTACGGAGAGCTTCTGGTAAATCGTGGCGAAGGGAGCGTTTCGATAGTTTTCGACTTGAACCGTGACGAATCCATTGGCAGTTTGGAACCGGCATTTATCAGGAACTGTGCTGATCGATACATGAATTTAGGGAAAGAGTGGCAAAGTTGTTTGAGAATCGAGCGTGAATTTTTTTAAGGTCGAAATGGCGAATCGCGATATTGTGTTTGGCTGTATCGATCGTTTTTTATTCGAGCCATGACGAAACTATGAGTAGCTTGAGACCGGAATTTATCAGGAACGATGCCGATCGATTCAGGAATTGGGGCTAACGTGGTTTGAGGATTGAGAGTGAATTTTTCACGTGTCCACATCAGGTTATAAGGAGTTCGGTTGCATCCCTTCTTGAATAAATGGAATAAAAACGCGTGAAGCGCAGCGGTAATCTGGCGCTGGCATTGGTCAGGGTGTATTCATGATTTTTGGAAGTTTAGGTGCGCCTAGCTTGTGTTTATCGTTGATAAAATCGAATGGAAATGTACGAAAGAAAATCTGCGAAAAGTATTTGGCAAGATTGATTCTGGTTCGACAAATAGCTCAGGGAATATTGATGCAACAGTTTAAGATTGAAAATTAATTCACTTCTTTTTCATTAGAGGATTTTAAGTTTATTATTCTGTTGTCTTTACGATGAAAACGATCAGGAGAACATGTAGAAGAGAATGAAATTGTTTGGACTGGTATATATTAGAATCGATTATAGTACATCCACAATTTTCGGGAACACTGACACGATGGTTTTATGATCAAGAATTAACTCAGTTTCCTTTCGTTATTAGTATTCGATTGCATTTGTCATCGATAAAATCACATAAAAATATACAAAACGCATTGCACGCTTGGAAGCAGTATCCACGAGGCTGTTATAAGGAATGAGAGTAAATTTATTCTCGTATTGTTGGGAGATTTTACATCTTGCTTGGTTGCATTCATCATCCAATAAGCCGCAGTGGAAATGTACGGAGTGCATAGGGGCACGCCGACGCGTTTCTCTTGACCGCTGTGGGGATGTAAACTGCGTTGAAATAATTACTTCATTTCATTTTCAAATATAACTATTCACTTCGTGCATTTTATTTTCAGAAGGTAACTGCACAGCATATAATTTAATAAAATCCAAAGGTGAATAAACCTTGGTTTGCTTCTTTTTTAAAATTTGCATAACAATGGCCAAGATTATTTAATCTGAAATCTACCGTTTTGAAGGATTCCTGAATTACCGAAACTGTAGACTAACGATGCAGTTTGCCAATCACTAAATATTATTTAAGACATCAAATAGTGTTTCCAAATATAAACAAAATCCTAATTGCAAATGATGATAAATGCACGGTGCTTTGATTAATCAACGATAATAATGTTTGTAATAATATAACAGTTTTTACTTCACTGTCTGTACGAGGAAATATGTCACATTGTCTGACGTCTGCCACATATTTAAACCTAAACCCTCTGCGTGTGCGCTTATACCAGACAGTCCACATCAGTTCGAATTAATCTATACGAATTTAAGTGCTACGGAGTATCACTCGATTGAGGCTGCTGATTTTTCGATCGATGATAAGCAAACCTGTGAAATATAATTGCATGTTTCGTTGAGGCATGACAAATCGAGGAACATTAATTTTGTAATCAAAATTGTATTTTGATTGCACGCCTAACGCGGCACAAACATTTGAAACTAAGCTGTAAAAAAAGTTTTTCGTGTTAAATACATCATATTATTATTCTGTATTTAACACACCTAATTGCTATACAAATGCATTTTTACTCATCTTTCATTTAATTAGATTCTAATCAAGCACGTGTGCTTGTAGTACAGTATAATGTAAATTGTGCACTTAGATTTCTTCAGAACTAAGACAACTACGAAATAAAAGCACGATTAATCGATAATTCATTAAAGTATTTGTTGCAGAAATAAATGTAACTGATTGAACGCTATGTACACATCTCAGATATAAGTTTAAATAATTAATTAGTGAAATAGGAGAATACACGAGTTGCAAAGAGTGATAAGATTTTACGAAGTAACTTCTTGTATATTTGCTCATACATATTCCACTTTCCTAGTTTTTAACGCGTATCAGTATTTATCTCTTTAAATTCCTATTGTTAATTCAATATTTATTTTATACTTATTTATAGTCTGCAAATACTCAAGGCATGGATAACTTAAAACACGACGAATGAAAGGCGTTTGTAAAATGCTCGATATAATCCTCGGGGAAGAACCTCTTGGTTATATTCAAGATAAAAGAAAACACTTGGCACGAGGTGGAAGCGGTGAAAGCAATAGAATAATATTTGACAAGCTGAATAAGAAGCAAACGTTACAACGAAGATGAGTAATACTTTTAAAGGTTGAGTACACTTAATCGATGTAATGTAATTCAATGGCGCGAAAATCTCGACAACCCTTAACTATCGGATTAGCTATCGATTTTATATTATAATCGCACAGCTTAAACGATTTACATTTTATTCTTTGAGAATTAAAAGCTACATATTTGCATCTATTATGTTTTATAAAATCTATACTTTAACGTAGATATAGAAATAATATTGTTATGCAAGCTCACTTTAGGAAAAATCAAATTCTAGAAAGTTGCGATTAAACCTAACCCATTATAAAGAAACTGCACTTTATGAACTCTCGCAATATACGTTTATAAAACGTACAATTTATATATTGATTACCCAGGGATTAAATATTTTTTATTTCTCAATTGCAGTTAAAAATCACGGATGATATGCCAGTAAAATAGTTTTCCAATTTTATCTTCAATTCGAGTTATTGGATATCATGTTGTTGCGCTGGAATGAAGGTGCCTTTTCTAATCGGGCAGGATCGAATGCTCGGCCATGACTACCATTGTCAACATATACCAGAAAGTGCTCGACATGAGATGAATAACGTGAAAGCCGCCTCGCAAAACCGTCGCAAGTTATATCGAATATTACAAATTTCCTAGATTCCCCATAAATAAATCATGCTGATATCAAAACAAGAAAAAGTTAAGTTAGAACATAAATTTCAATACTTCTTGGTGTTTAATATCGAAATATTTAAACGGTTTTAAAGGAACAGTTTAACAACCGAAATTATTAACAACACTCTTGATTCGCAAATTTTATTAACACATTTATTGTCTTACACTTTGCTTTGATAAACAGAATTACGTAAAAAATCAAAAAATCAAAATCATGCTAATTCTTTATACAAATATTTATCGTGAAAATGAAATAAGGATCATCTTATCACCAGTAGTGAGAAGCAGCAATATTTTTCATCTACCTTGTGTTTTCTATCTCCTTTTCGTTTGACATACTACCCTGACACATTGTGCACGCGATGATCGCTATAGATCAAACGCACAGTATATCGTACCTCAACGTCAGAATCTAAATTCGCATCAGCGCAACGGGGAGATTTTTATGCCCCACGCCTTTCGATCAATCTAACGACTTTGTGTCACGAGTGTAAACGATCAAGACGAGTGACCCAGATGAATGGATAACCGGTTATCGTACGAAACCAAATTATTCCTTATTTTTACATTACTGTCTTACATTACAAACAAACTAAATTTTCACATTACTTTTAGATTACAAAACTAAATGATTATTTTACCCTTATCAATTCTAGTGTCTAAACACTAGCTGAATCAAGCAGAGCTTAACAAATATTCTTTTCCTCTCCTCGATTTTATAAAATTGTCTTTGTTCTACTGTAGAAGAATATCATAATTCACTTATGCGATGATGAAGTTGAGAAAAGTAGATATACCTGAACATGTAATGTGCCCCGTAGGAAAACATAACCGTTGTTTATTTTTGTGCTTTCAAAAATCAAGGGTAAATTCAGAGATTATACAGATCCATAGAATCTGAATTCTATAGTATGGTCGAAGGTTGAACGGGATAAAAGGTGGGTGGCGTGACGTATTTCGACGCACATTAGCGAACAAGTTTGGGAGGGAACCTATCGATTAATACCTAGAAAGGAAACGACGGTCAATCGAGGTAGACAGAAGGCGAATAGGCCTGACCTCAAAGAATATCGTGATCCATAAGATAGACTCCCTATCCCTTTACTTTCCTCACACTTAGAAATTACCAACCAACGGAAATATAACTATCGCATAACGGACAACATTCTAGATCCAGACACGCCTCATGGAATTCTACAATCTATACACCGAGAAAAGTTTCGCATCGATGAAAACATTTGAAAACTCGACTGAAATACGCTTCGTTGGTAAAACCATTCCACAAACAGGACACGGATGCTTCGAAGTACGATCATTTTGGATCTAGAGATAAAGACCTTTGCCATCCGTGCATCGGTAGATACTTTATATCGACGAAACTGGCCAGAATGGGAACTCGAATATGTAACAACTCGTTCACAGGCCCAATGCACGACTAGAAGCTTCTAACGACAAGCCTTCTACCTCTAGACACCTTAATAGACCTCTACGTGCGCCAGCGAAAAGGTGATCAACTACGCTTCGTAACTTACGTTTGGAGGCCTATCCAGCCGTAAGAAAGTATGATGAACACAAGTAAACACTTTCACAGGGTTTTAGTGCGAAGCAAGGGAGTTGCAGGCTAGCTGCTATCCGATAATGTGTGCAACCACGCACACGGACGGACGTGTGATTGACATATGAGCGCGTGGTTATGCGCACACGTGCTGGGAGAAAAATTCGTGTATCGCCTTCGTTGCCCCGCACTAGCTGCGAGAAACGGAGATGGCTAGCCGCAGATCGTACGGGGGTAGCAACCCTCTTCGCGATCCATACATCCGTAGTAATAACAGGCGACATCTGACGGCGACTCGGCTGGATCTGGGTCCTGGGTTCATCGAGCTTGCGCGTGAAACGAGGTCAACGAATCGCGGATCGTGGCGAATTCGAAAGCTCATCGTTCTAGCTCGTGTTTGTCCAGTTAAACCCGGATTACGTTAATGTGACATTTACGATTTCAGCATGCAAATTTCGTTGATCCGCTGGCGTTTGACTTGACCGTGCTGTTTAATCGATTATCAATTATTTTTGCGTTGGATTTAATTGGATCTGTTATTTTTTGTTCTACTGTTCTTCGAAAGCGTGAGTTTTCCATGAGGTTGTCTCAAAAGATGAAAGATAATTGTACAAGTTGCATAAGGTTTTTTCTTCGGTAGTCAATTTTACGGTAAGATTGTAAAAACGTAATTTACGGTTAAATATGGTAATCTATAGTTAATGTATATAATTATTATCAGGTATTTATAAAAAGATTTGTAACATGTTTGTACCGTTCATTTTTCATACTAAGCGTCGATTTCGTCTTTGATCAGTTACTTAGGTTGCATATGAATTACTGAGGTTAGAGTATAGAATTATTTGAATTATTTTTTCAAGAAAATTATATATTATTCGAGGGCTATAAAAATTATTCTCCTTCAACGGTGTTAAACCTAATTATTAAAAAACTTTGTTTAAAGTATACAAGAGTGTATATCAATACCATGCTTTGGAATACGAAATAAAAAAACTGTAAAAATAAAATGACCTGCCAAAATGACCCAAATATGTATACTTTATGACATTCTTCTGTTTCTTCTTCCTATCTGTGCAAAGCCATATTCTGCACCACCACAAAGCGCCAATGGACATTTCATAGGACAGAGGGTAAATTCAAAAGTCGCCAGTATGAAAATAAAATTAACTTTATTCGTATTAATAAATCTCAGATACATGTAAACTGCATGCAGCGCGGGTGCGCGCCAGTGTTCCTCGATTCGTAAAATCTACCATGCAGTCTTGCCTATGTTACACGATCGAAGCGCATTCGAGGAGCTTGGCTCGATCCTGGACGAGATCAAAAGTCAAAGATCTTGTTGCTGACCATCGTCCAAAATCACCGAATGCACCACAGGACGTGGATATAGTCGAGCTTAGCAACGAAACTTCACTACGTATCACATTATCAGCCGTTTCTCTGATCGAGAACGCCTGATATTCTCACTAGTAGTTCTGACACGCGTGCGTTGGATGAACCGGAGAGCATAGGCCCCTTCTTTCTCGAGTTTCATTGCAAAAATCAAAGGATGGCATTTGTTTTCAATAATCAGAGTCGAATATGCTGCGAATATTTGCATCGATATGATTATCGCAAAGAAAAATAATGTATACCAAAATTGAATTCAATAAACTGAGGTTTGCTTTTGCAAAACTTACTAAAGGATTAATGATAAAATTTCTTGTTAAAGGTATTGAAAAAAAAAACATATTTGTTATTCATTTCTTAAGAAACTTTGTGCGGTGGAAATGAAAGCAAAAACGATTTATCTCTGATTTTCACAATGAAGTTTGATGCGCAGATAGTGTAATACTTTCCGGCTCATTCAGCAAATATGAGGTTCGCGAACTTTTCGCAAGATCTTGACCAGTCGACCGACCCCTTGAACCAACGAGCCACGACTTGGATCAAACGAGAGAAACAATTGCGGTTCGCATATCGCTTTTACGCAAAAGTAGCTTTCAGATATTTGCCGTGTTCAGAAAAGATTTCGATTTAGGTATTACCAGTTAGTCGAATTGTCCGCAGATTTGAAATATGACAGAAATATTTGTTCTAAACGTATAAACGTTTCATCAATGAGCATGACAAGCGATGATACTTTTGTATCAATAGCCGAACACTTGAAGTGCTTTGTCTTTACAAGCATAATTATAAAACACTTGCTACCAACATACTCTCCATTTCGAGGTATTTTTAAAGAACGAGTTTCCGGATCGATGATTTAAGTCAAAATAAGAGATAGAAAAGTACTTGCGTTATTTTTAAAAATACTTGAAATAAAAAATTTCTGTTCCATTCCCGCCGTAAGGTACAGAGTGAAGAGCTGCTTTTCGGTTCAACTAGCAAAAGGTTTCTGACCATCGACACGTATCAGTGCACACAATAGTACACATATATGGAACCGAAGCATAGCATCACTCTGCATTAAAGTCTCTCAGAGAACCCGACGTTGAATGATGAAGAAGTTGGTGACCATTAGCTCTAAAAAGTGCATCGTACGAATAGATTAATCCAAAAATATTAACAATAATAAATATTTGATCTTCACGAGTGTTAACAGCATCTATCCTACACTCTGCTATTCGAATATCCTACTGACACTATAGTAGACTTATAACGTGGAAAAATCCAGTAAGTAGAATTCATATTGGCTATAAGATCTGCTATGACTTAAGACAAATTCCAAACTATCTGGTCTACAGTATAATTGTACAGGTACTATATAGGACATTCCGGAAGCAATGGGCGAGACTGAAACCCAGTCTTTTCTCGAGAAAGTCAAAGCTTCCGTCCACTGTAACGCGATAATCTCTAAACGCGCCAAGTATTAAAAGAAACATCCGGTATTAGACCCTTCCTCAAACTTTGTTGGAGCAAGCAGGACATGTCACAATTTTAAAGTCCCTCGAAACACGGCGAAAATCCGGCAGCTGCATTTACGACTTACAACAGCCTTGGACGCCTCAAACGTACCTTACTTGTCGCTATCGCAGTTACGATCAATCGTGCGTGTACACGATAACAATACACGTATCCTGCGTTGGATGCTCTATATTACATGCAAGACTCACAGCTGCATCCTATGGTTATTGTTACGGTTGACATTATCTCTACGCGACGGGACGACCCTCGACGGTTCGAATTTTTTTCGATTAATTAAGCATGCCTTCGAGGAAAAATAATAGCGTGATCTGTGGAAACGTACGTCTCGCTCAAAGGTCTTAGGACACTTACCAAAAACTCGTGGAGACCAGAAAAAAAAAACGTTGGAATCTTTCAACCGCTCGAAAAAAGTGATGGTCCATTTTTCGTATTCTACACAATCGTTAAATGTATATAATAGGAAAGCGGTGATTTATTCCAAATCTTAGCGAAATCATAAATGACACTCACAGTTGCCTTTCGTTCACGCGATACGATAATAAACGCAGTGAACTCACCTTAATTGGAACTTCGAATAGTTCTAGATATAATTTAAGAATCTGCAATGCTGCGCTATGTGTGTACGTATTCATATAAGCCAAATAGGGATGAAATACACGCACGACTATCGTGGTTTTGAAGTACTACGAAAAAAATGCTGCTTACGGTCACTTTTACGTATTCCAAACACTCTGCGCGTTCTTCTCATCGTTTAGACAAATTTCGACGATCACACATCCTATTTATATTTGCTCACTCAACATCGAATGTATATGTACAAATGTATGAGGTATTAGGGATATATAACTTAGGTAGCGTATATTACATGATTAAAGTTTCACAAAAGGAGGAAGTGTCCTGAGACTTTTGCGCGAGGATACAGGTATTCGATGAACTTCATCGCCTTGGAATATCGACTCGCACAGGTGTTCGGTGAGAATCATCGGCTCGTACTCCCAACACGAGGAGAAACGATCGATGCTTGCGATAAACCCGCGCCTGTTTATGTTCCTAAGTTCACCTCAGCGACGATAATAAATACTTATCCACTTATTTCGACCGAATAACACCTTTCGCCAAATCATCTCGTTCGACGATCTGGATCAAAGGCGTGCGTTGATACGATCGGTGCTGCGCAATGCGACGTTGTACGCTTCGCAGGCGTGGCAAAAGAATACTGAATCGTCAGAGGGCATACCTTAGATCCTCTACTTTCGATCAAAACAGACCTTCGAGTCTCCTTACATCATGCTCATTGTGCGTTTATCTACACTTCTCTATAGCATTAAACAAGTTGTTCTATTTGGTCCTCGGTTTTTCTCCTATTCGTTAAGCTGTTCGGATTGCTTTGTATAAATAAAGGAAGCCGCACAGCGGATCGTACTGTCGTCACATTGTAGAATTAAAAACGTAACATCCGATGCCACGGCTTTTGGTTAGCGGATAAAGTTCTTTGCTTCGGTCATGGATTGGGTGTCTACCTCGTCCTTTCGTTTGAGTACATCAAAATTGCAGCGGCGAGGTTACACTATGGGATAGGACACGCAACACCTCGAGCCCAACTCGACAAATACGCGCTGGTACTCGAGTCGCATGCCGAGAGTCCGACCCAATGTTTTGATCAAGCAAATCCAAGTTACGATAATGTACCTACGTTACGCGATAAAATAGAGAACGTCGCACGTCACAAGTAGGATTCGTTGATATTTTCTTTTACTTGAATCTTGCACCACGAGCTGCATTCGTAATTTTGTTCGA
Source organism: Ampulex compressa (assembly GCA_038496175.1). Classification (NCBI taxonomy): domain Eukaryota; kingdom Metazoa; phylum Arthropoda; class Insecta; order Hymenoptera; family Ampulicidae; genus Ampulex; species Ampulex compressa. The sequence continues at coordinate 105,195 of JBCFXI010000273.1, forward strand.
ATCAGGTAAAATTGCAGCGACACGCTTGCAACATTGAACTTGACAATAATCGAACTCTTAAATTGCAGCCATACTTGCAATTGAAGCATGATTTTTTGCAACATGAATTTTCACGACTTGGATTTAACTCGATGATGTGCGCTTCGCTTCGTGCGCCAAGCGACGAGTGCGCCTCATTGCGCGCGCCAAATCGATTATACCAACAGGAACGCAGTTGTATTATAAAAAAGGAATATGCGATATCTCGCGTCGCGAATTCGATTCGAAGCTACGCACTTTGATTTAAATCACGCCACTACCTTGTCGCCGTGGCTTCGACGAAATTGATTACAATTCAAGCATCTTAGCTATATTACAAGGTTAAATATATTAACACCAGAACTACCGATAGGATGAACAACGATTCATCCTGCGATTATTTATAAGAATGCCTTAAATTCACGACAATGCGACTTTCGGAGAATTTTCATCATTTTATTGTTCCACGCGAGTAAGTAAAGGGGACTATTTACTTTTCGAAATCGCCCCCTTTTCTCTTCATACGCATTCTTCATCAAGTCATGTTCAAATAACAGGTAGTTCCAGTGTTAAATATCGATCCACGATTTCAACTCGCGGACGCACACCTCGGCACAAGTCGCGCCACAAATCCGCTTTATTGTGCCGGCCCAATCGGTCAAGGTTACATTCATCTTATCCGCATTACGATAAATAAACTACGCGATTTCTCGAGACGTGTCCTCGACGTGCACTCCGGCCCGTCGCGTGCCAAACGCGTCGCACTACAGTTCCAGCAACCTGGCTATGTTACAAAAGCAACTACGTTAAATTTCGAGCCCCACGACTCGGAGCTACGCACCTCGGCACGAGTCATGCCACGAGGTCATGCCTCCTTGCACCACCCGAATCGCGGTTTAGCCGCGTGCTCGCACAGCATCGTGCCCCTCGTGCCCACGAGAAAAAGCATTTCGCTCCTCGAGGATGCTTTACGCCCGCAAAGGGTTGAGGGACGAGACGAGAAAGGTTCTGTTCAAACACGAGCACCAACCGCGTGTGTCGTAATCGAGTCCAAGGTGGTGAGACGCTTCAAGAGAAGGTCTTGATGATGTCACGAAGGCTCGTGTAGGTCCCCACCACGAGGCCCAGGAGGCCGAAGAGCACCAGAGACATGTTCTTCGCCGTCATGATCGTCCTCTCCGTGCGGTTCATCGTCTTCCAGAAGGTGCACAGCTGTATGATGGCGGGAAAGGCCAGGCCCAAGGCCGACAGGCAAAGTGCGCCGAACAAGGATATAAAGAGCTCCAATTGCGGAATCGCTATGGCCAGCAGGGCTGAAAAAGATACGGATCGAGGTGGTCATTGTACGGCCGTCGTACGTTCGTCGTCCGCCTTTCATGTGCAATTGTTACGTCTCAATTGGTATGAGGATTTGGCAGCGATGGAGAAGCGCGTTGTCACGATATGGTGTTTGGAATTTGCACGAGACACTTTTGGTTAGACGTTATGTTTAACACGCTCGGTGTCCGCTGGATTTTTTGTTACATTCGGCCATATTCTTGATTTTTATTCAAGCCGTGCGGGATCTCTCCACGCTACTATAATTTTTGTCTAACGATTTTTTTTCTTCTTATTCTATTCTGTTCTTTCACTTTGTATCCTTTTCTATTTTATTCTAAATATTTTTATTATTTGTAAGAAACAATGCCTTTTTCATTTTTCGTTTTGCAAGGAAAATTCTAAATAGCCCGAATGGAAAATTCTGCATGGGGAGTATACGCTTCATGCGGCACGGGGCGTGTTAATGGTTTTTTTCAGGGTAGAACGAACTGTTTAATACACATCTTTAGAAATGTCAGGTAATTGATAGACGTAGAAGTTATATTTGTAACTGCATTGGCCGACATCCACAATTTAGCGGCTTTAATCGATGTTCAAAAGTGGACATAATACTATTAAACTTTGTACATTTTTGCTCGATTGAAGCAGATTCCCGATTAAAAGAAGTCCACAGGAATTGTCTCTAATTTCCCAAAATCTAAGAGAACATTGTACGTCCGTAAAGGAAGTTTAAATTCGCATAATAGAAAGTGCGACGTTCGATCGAAGATAAAATTAGGAGAGAATTAAAAGAGTTTTCGGAATTTTGAGAGTTTACTTACACGTGAGAATCACGATGAGCGCCCTGACGACGTACTCCCAGAACAGTTTGTAAGAATTCTTCTCGAGGTACGAGCTGAGATAGTCGTTCCAGACGATATCGATGGCTACGTAACACTGAATTGGATGGGTGAAGAAAATGGCCAGGGCCAGGAGGCCTTGCACGACCTTGGCAAGGACCTCACCTTTCTCCAGGTTGAACGTGATGCTGCCCTCGATCGCTTTGCCGTAACGGAGATACCCGAAGAGACCCATTCCCGTGTACAGAACGACGATCGTGGCCATACCGATGTTGAGTACACCGAAGGGCTTGATGAAATGTTTCGGCTTCTTCATCTCGTTCTCCAGCGGCATTATCTGAAATAAGAAGCACGAGAGATCAGAAGAGCGACGTCTGGATTGGGCTGAAACCAACTATACGCCTGGCCTCGACCTACCAGAAGCAAATGGGAATGAGAAACGTCTGTTTGAGTGACAGATATCTTGCTTTATTGTCAGGAATGAAAATCTTGTATTTAGGCTGTTATTAAACTGTTGCATAAACCTCTTATTCAATGAATCTAATAAAAATTGTCGTTTTTAAATATAAAAAAAATCGCTGTTTGATTAACTAAAGCGTGTATTTATAGAAATTTAGGTGATCTGAATAAAAACCACGCCATACATAAATACTTGTGAGACATTTTGCTTCATAATATATTGTCAGAATATGATAAAGTCGGTCTTTATCATATCTTTACAATATAGAAGACAGCGAAAATCAGTAAAGAGTAATTTGTAAAGCTTTCCACTCATATAGCGTAAAAAAAACTCGTATAAACGAGGGTTCGCTTACCACTCCAATAGCCTCCAGGGCGAAGAGGACGGTTCCGAAATAAAGGGGGAAATTAGCCACGTCTCCAATTGGCTCGCGATCTTCGAGAGTCAGCGGCTCTCTGAAGATATAGTACAATATTATCCCAAAGCTGACAAATGTAATGCCATTCGCCACCGTGGAGCATGGTGCCAGATATTTCAAATTTCTGATGCAATTGACGAATATCAATGGCAGCAAAATTGCCACCATGTATAACTGAACGTCGATTGGCTGCACGACTGTACTCAACGCCTGAAAAACCAATAGAAGGCGATATGAAGGACAATCTATCGCTTAAAAAGTTATTGTCATCTTTATTTGTCCAATTATTCCGCACGTTAGATCATTCAATATAAACTACAACTATACAAACTGTTATTTGAAGAGTTATTCCAGTATGAATTTTTCGTAGTCTTATCTCTTCAAGAGTTATTGTTATTTTTCAGATAAAAAATTATCTTTAACATTAAAAGTAAGTTACTTTTCCCAAGAAGAAAGATAATGTATAAGTCAATTTGTACTTATACGATTCGATCATAAAAAGTAATTTATTAAATGTTACCGATCCTCTTATTTCGTAGAGTTTATTGCTTTGAGCAGATTCTAAATCGAGTGCATCGAAGCTAAAACACACAGTCGAAGATTCAAAGCACGATTATATTCAACAACTTCGTTCTTATTTTGCATAAATTCGACAGGCATAACTTTAATTAATGAAATGCTAATATTATGGAACCATCGGCAGAACTCGTTCATATATCTTCACCCAAAGTTTTATCAGGTACCACAGCGTAACATTCTAAAGCATCTCGTTTTCAGTGTAATAAATTTAGCCTCAGCGTTATCGCCTGAAATCGTGCACAATCGGAGTAATTATAACGCAATTCCATTGATAAGTAAAAGCTTAATCTCCCAATCTGTTTATTTGCTCTTGTAATTTAAGACATCGGCTACTTTTGTTTACGACTTGCTATTTAAGGTAGATTTTGCACGATCGAGATGGGAATATACATACCGCGTTGCAAAAATTTAGAGACAACGCTTAAGACCGAGCTACGAATTTCAACTTATTTGAAGCTCGCGATTCTAATAATCTGCTTCTATTCAACAAAAGTCTTTAAGACAATCCTATTAATTGGATATTCGCTATACTTTCAAGATTAACCTTGACAGTTAAGTCTCCATTTTAAGACAACAAGAGTGGCTTCCAGCGGCTAGTGTCGTTCGTTATGTACCAAAAGGGTGACACTCGTTACGTTGACAGTGCTAAACACAATATTTCGCAGGTGTAGAACGGTCCCTGTTAAATTCGAGCTCAAGTACAACCAATTAGCACTCATTACACGAGTATTTTGTTAGACGAATATTCGACATCATGCATCGGTACGTTTCCGATACAAGGACAAGCGGAAATGAGCCTACACAAGCTATTTAACGCCACCGTTTATCGTCGGTGCATTTAGCCTTCGCCTTGCATAAGACTGACGTAATGGAGTACGAATCTCCAAATCGATTTAGTCGTCCCCCTTTGGTCGTATGTGACTCCTTACCCCCCTGTTCTTCGATCGTCGAAAGATCACATAGATTTCCACCAATTCCAATCCCGCAAGGATAAAGAACCGTATTGCCAACCTTCGCTATTTTCTCTGATTTTCACCATTACAACCAAATTTCGAACTGCACCGCCTGCAGCGCGCGTGTCGCATGGACAAGTATTTAACCCATTACCAGCCACAATTCGGTGAAAGTGAATTTGACTAAGTTATCAGTAAATATTACATTTATACGTATTTACTGAAAAAGTGATCGAATTTATTTACAATGAATCGGTGCCGAAAATTAATTTACTTTCACTGAATCGGTGCCAAAAATTGATTAGAAAAAAAAAAAGAAACAAAAGTGATATTCTGGGTTTGAAATGCTAACGATGTATTTCCTGAATGTTTGATTCCTGAACGTTTAACCCTTTCCACCCCAGATTATAATTTTTCAGTAAGAAACTTAAATTTTGAAGAAAAACAATTTTTAAATACTTGATTAGTGAAAACAGATTATGCGGATGATATCAAATAGCTTCATTGGGCTGTAAATGGTTAACTCAGTTTCTTCGATGTAGAAATCCAAGCTTCCATTCGCCATGCCAGCGTATCCTCCAATCGCGCATTTTCCAATCCTCCAAGCCAAAGTTCGTGCGCGAGAATACCCTCGAGGATAAGCACGTACGGTGCATCGATGTCGCGAGGCGACGGATAAGGAGGTTGCTGAATCGAAATACGGGTTCCACGAACTGGACCACCTTGGGACACCCCCATTTGGGAGTGTCGTCCTTTATTTCGTCACCGTGACCGTGATGGACCTCCTTGCCAGTCTAATCTTGGCGTACGATTTACGAAGAGAAGAATGGCGAGGCGCGTACGCAAAACCGCGAACGATGCAAATTTATTCCTGGTCGCGACTGCTCTGCGGTGAATACCGTATAGCGAAGACTCGCGAAAGGGAGTCAGTGACTTCTCATTGCCGGAACGAGGAAAGAGCGTGGCGCGATCGAGGCTTTTCTTCCTCATTGTTTCGCGGTAGAATTTCGGTGGGTCTCTGCCGGTACTTCACCACATTCGCAGCCTGTGACGCGAAATCGCGTCGTCCCGAGTTTTCAGAAAGCGAATAAATTTATGTAGCGCAGTTTTCAGAGCTATTTTCTGTGCTTTGTTACTGGAGGTAGATCGAAGAATGTAATAGTTCCTGCAGCAAAGTGTGTTCCTACGCGTGATACTAATTTGTAAAACAAGAATGTATTTGACGTAGAGCGCTCGAGGACAACCGCGTGTCGCGTTGCAGTATATTATAGTACAACTTTTACACCTCTAAGTTAATATTTGATATATACATTGTATTATTTTTCCAGTATAGCCTTTTTTTAAATAAACGTGTTAAAAAAATAATCCCGAATGAATTGATAGACAGGAAGTTCCTATTGAGGTTTTCAATCATCTTTGGTGTAATGTGAATAAAATGGTCGACGACTAGAACCAAAATTTTCACAGAAATGAGAACACGTGGAGGACACTAATCAAAATCTTAACCAATATTACCACCTTGAAAAATCTGTTTCGCTCGTCATGTCCAAGATTTTTCTCTCTCATCTAAGCACTACATTACCCGATAAAAAGATATTAAACCATTATTTACCATTGTCCCTTTTTTTTAGGATATTTGTTTTTTTTTATTTCTACATAAGCAGTGGAACTCTTAATTTTCACCGTTGTAACTAAACGTTATACTGACCGCTATAAAAGTTACATACTCAATACAAATATTTTTCTCTAATTACCTTAGTGTAGGAAAGGAATTAATTAGTGTAGTATTTAGGTCCGCACTTGGCTGTGGCATATAATGGGTTAAAAGTCGATGCCAAAGATCAATAACACGAACGAGCTTAAAATATTCTTCTGATCTCCAAATTTCCAGTATGAATGAGTAAACCTTTAAAGGTTTGTATCGTATTTGGTGTACCTCATTTACGCATCCGAAAGCTACAGAAGTGGTCGTATCGGCTCATAATGTCAGCGTGCTATCGGCCATTTACGTCAGATATGCGGTTGTATCGGCTCGTTTTTTTCCCACGATCGATTACCGCCGCTTACGCAATAGATTAAGATATCTCGATGGCTGTGTATGAATGCTAGGCCATCAACCTGTCGTTGAAACAACTTCCGGACAGGAGAAATATCGACGGCTACTTCCACGTTTACGAGAAACTAATCCTGACGCACCTTTCGCGATTAATTCCACCGTCGCGGAGCCGGTTTTTGCTGGCGACAGGCGGAAGGAGAGAGATAGGAATAGGCAGCTTTAAAGAGCGCCTATGCAATTACGTATTTCCATTCAACCCGTGCGTTACAATTTTCCACGACTCTTACTGTTCCTCGGACCGCCGGCTAGCTGCCAAGCTTATTCGGTTTAGGGCTCGCCGCCCTTCAACGCTAGAAGTACCGCTCGCTGTCCTGACATATATACATGCGCTGTTATACGATACAAGTATATCATCAGAAGAGCAGGAAACAAAGAGAAGAAGCGAGTATATTCGACTTAAAGGTTGATATGCAGAATTATGGAAAATTTAGGATAACGCACTGTTATGGAATCGAATAATATTGATAAGAAATTAGACCGTTATAGTTCATTTGATTTTCCTTGTCAATTTTAAAACTTATTTACTATAGGATTCACTATTCATCGAGAAAACTACTTTCACTCTCCCCGTATATGTATGTACAATATGCAAAAGAAAAGATGGAACAAAGAGATACAATAAACAGATCTGTTTTAATGTTTATATACAAAATTATGAAAAATATCAGAAAACGCGTGGCCATAAATTCCAATAATTTTGACAGGAAATCTGTGACATACTTTAATATTTGTAAATTATATACTCTTAATATCATTTACATACTATTAATATTTCGTTGCTTTAGTTTTTTCAAATTTTTTTTATGATTGTTCGCGTCTTGCAAGATGCAAACGATTTTTTAACTCCAGGGATAATTTGTATGTTTCACGTTGTAGGATTTTTTAATTTCATGTATTACCGCTCGAGGCAAATTTCGAGTCCTGTAGTACTTATTACATTGTATGCGGTAAGTAGATTCTAAACTCGAGTTTATTCGGTGGAAATCTGAACCTGCATTCATACTGACACCGTACTCCTAGTATATGCATGCGTCTGCGATACTCGATCCTATTTCGTAACACTAGCACTAGATGGGCCAGAAAAAATCCTTACTTTTCCTAATCACACTTAACTGTAATGATTAAAACGCTAGGACTTATGTATTCAATAATTCGCGCCGGTTTACCGTTTCTTTAACGATCAGCGCAACATACGAAATCAAGAATTCATTTATTATAACCCACAGCTCCTTTCATGTTTCCACTTTCTATTCAAAACTTCGTCGAAAAGAAATCGGAGCATAACGATCCATTTTCTCGTATGACGAAATCACAGTTCCTACATCGAACATTATTCTAACCGATCAAAGCATCGGGCAACGTACTCTCTTAAATTACCCAATAGACCCTCTCGAAATAAATTCAGCGAGAACAAAGCTCGACGTTCCGAACCCTATCGCGAAAATCGAAATGGAAAGTGCACCTGCTCTCTTGGCTTACGTAAGAACACATCTGAAAATCGCACGAAGCAACGCGCTCACGAGCAAACAAACTATCATACTAATGGCGCCAACGATGCCTGCCAGCGGTTCAGAAAATTCGACTCGGCAAATAGAAATGCTTTCCGGTCCGCCTGGTGTATGGCATCACGTGGTAAGCGTTGTCCCGCTACAGGATACTCCCAGCATTCTACGCTGAAAAACGGCCCCCGGATTCAGGTTTACGCGAACGAGCAGGTTGCATCCACATTCTACTTACTTGCCGTAATAACGCGTGTCGTAACTGCGTTAACTATCTGTTACACTGAGCGTAGTACGCAATGCGTTCCGGTGCCCGGTAAAATCGTGGCTCCGTGCCCGACTCTCCGCGCCTTTTATTTCCACGGGCCGATAAAAAGCGGCGTTTCCCTCCTCCGCCCCCCCCCCCGCCTCTCATCCTCCGCCAGCCTCTCCTCCCCCGCCTGGGCGAGAAAAGAAATCGACTACGATCCTACGTAACGATCTTCGACGCGCATCGTAATTACCGCCCGTTAAGGCTTATCTTAATGGCGCAATCTGGGAGGATTCATGGGCAAAATCAGGCCCGGACTAAAGACTCCTCCGTGATCTTTGGATCGGGTTAGCCGAATTCACGGGCTCCTTCTCTCTCTCTTCGACTTTGGTTCGCGGTCAAGGTGAGGCGGCCGCATCCTCCTGCGCCTCGCGGAATCGAGGAGGACCGGCGATAATGACCGATAATGGCGAAAAACGGGGGCCTCGTTTCGTTCGGTCATTTTGTTAATCGCACCTGGCAGGTAAGCGTGGCGTTTGCATTAACACGTCCGTTTTGCACCGCATTACGTGGGCTATTACGCGCGAATACGTGCCTTGTTACGAGGCGGAATTTTAGGATGAGGCATCGTCGGATGGCGCTTTGCTTAAAGTGTCACGGGGGGGTTATTGTGCGTGGAATCGTCGTGTGTGGGGCGTCGGATCGAAGGGTTTTTCTTATTATTTTTAGCGAGATCGAGAATCGTGATAAAGCGCCGAATTGGATGTGTAATATTGCTCTGAGAATTAAGAGTGTGTCGTTCTTTTCTGAATTCGTAATGTCTAGGCCTATCCAGGGCTTTCATGCCATTTTGCATCAGTCGTATAATCTGTTTCTACTAATCAAGTATCCTTAAAGTGTTTTTCTTCGAAATTTAATTTTCTTACTAAAAAACGATAATTTGGGCTAGAAAGCGTTAATTGAAACCTTGCATAGAAAAATCTTGCGTCGTAATTCGATATATTTCTTGAATTACGAAGATAAGACTTAATACAAGGATTTAATTCAAGATTATTTTTTTCTTTAATTAATCTTTTTTTTAAATTCTTTTTTTCTTTAATTAATCGTTAAAAAAATTGAATGCAAAATTATTTCGAAAGTATTTTTTGTTTGTCCAACGTTTCGATACGGAAAGAGAAAGTAATTTTCTAGCGATAAACGATCGTCGATGGCGAAAACGATCCTTGTCCTCGTGGCGGAGCGCCATTCTGTAAAAGATCCCCTCTTCGAAGGATGTCAACGAACGTATGCCCATGTGAACGTAATCACCTTGACTCGGCGTCGCGCATTAATTACGGTGACTGTCTAATCGCTTATTCCTGGGACGTGTTTCCCTGACCCAGATCGCCCCCTTTTCTACCTACGCCGCACAGGTTTGCGGGCACATGAAATCGGATGTATTCGCGTAAGGTCCAGCGTGATTTTCCTGAATAAATGCACACATGAGAAGGCAACTTTGTGAAATGGAGTGCATTCACGTAACAAACTCGTGGATAATTATCCTGAATAAATGCGCGCAGGGGAGTATCATTATGTAAATTCGGATGCATTCGCTTGTACCGGTCAGAAGTATTGTCTAACGAATCCGTACGTGAGCGCATTGATCGTTATGTAAAATCCGATACGCTCATGTCCATAGATCCAAAATAGTTTTATCGTGCAAATACTCGCACAGAAACGTCACTGTGCAATATTGGTTGTATCCGCACACCGATGACCAGAACAAATTTACCCAGTGAACACATCGGATCTCCAGCGTGCAAAATCAAATACATCGAGAAAACAATATCCACAATGGTTTTATCCAACCAATGCAAGCGCGGATCGACAGGTGTATATAATCGGACATATATACGAAACAGCGGAAAGATCGAATGATAAGTAAATGCACTCACCGCTCTTATGTTTGTGGCGATAAACACGACGTACACGCAGCAGGATCCCAGCTGATATATCAAAAGGAAGACGTTTATCACGTGACTGCAAACAGATAGATGGTTCGTCTCTAGTTAATGCATTGTTCATCGTTCTTTTCAGTCAGTTTGAGACTACTCGATACTCGATTGAAATTGTTTTTCAAAGGCGCGACAGATGATAAAGGGTTAAGGATACTGTTTTCAAGGTCTGTACTCACACGGATGGTTTCGCTAACCGCCTCAAACAGACTGGACCCTCGTTCAGCGCAGCTTCCGCGGTTGCGGGATAAGTCAAGGATGGCATCTTTTTCCGTTTGCAGAGCTCGTATTCTGCCGTTACGAGAAGTCGCATGCAGTAAGTACAGAGAAGGCCTATGATAATCGTGGCCACGAAACCGACGGCGTATCCAGAATTATGGAAAGCTCGCGGCATGGCGAGGATCCCGGTGCCGAGACTGCCCTTCAGTAAATGGAGCAGAGTCTCCATTCCCCTAAAAAAGATTTCGAGTACGATGCACGTTGTGATTATCAAATATATATTTTATTTTACAAATAAATAAAATTTGTATAATATCTAAAATTATTAAAATGTAGAAAATTCATATAATGAAAATATATTTTATCATTCAATAATAAATGAATGGTGTTCGTCGTTGCCTTCAAAAGTTTTTCGAACATGGTTCACGTTGTAAAATAAATGATGATACATCCTTAATATAATCATCAAAAATATTCTCTATTGCTGAAAATAGACCAAGTAACATGGCACATTCCTTTACATATTTACCTAATTCATTAAACTCATTAATTACCCAACATCCATACCTCGATTACGCGATCAAGCAAACCTCATTGCGATAGACTCCTTCTACATTCAAATTTTCAGCTTTGGGAAATCGATTGACTTTCAATGTTATATATGTCACTACTCTTAATTAAAGTCAATGATAAAAAGGTCAGCAATCATTTTATATGATATTCTGACCAGGGTAAAACAACCTCTAGATCTTTTTTACCTGGCTAATGAACGTAACAAATTACATCGGGGTAATTCGTTCCTGCCGAAACGTGGGAAGAATAATCGAATATCGTTTCGTATGCAGGCCATCGCGCACATTATACGAACAATCAAGAATTTATTAAACGATGCTATTGATTTGCACGTCGGACTAAGAGTGAGGAAAACGAAATCTGATCGTACGATTTAATACCTGCCCATGTATTGAATACATGTTTGCTGTATTTTGCGATCGATTAAAAAGGTTATTCAACGGATTATTGGGGATAGACTTGGATATGGGATTTATGGTTAACACGTATTACATGGGAAAAAGTGCAAGGTTGTAGATTAGATTTAATCATGATTCTCGTACACGAATAGAATATAAATTAATCGTCCTTCCGTAAAATACAAGTTCTATTTCTCTGTACTCTTTACAAATACTTCTTTCATTATAATCATTACACCTGATTTGCAAAAGAGAAAAGTTATAACAACCTCTTTTTGTAAAAATAAATTGTGTAAATGTTATAATAATGACAACTTAATGAAAATAGTTTCAAGCCACTTCTTTACAGATAATGTTGCTGGATAATAACTACACAACAGCTTCTAAGAGTACATCTACCCAAATGCGCCAAAATATATTCTACGTCCAATGAAAACCACAACAAAGAAAGTCAAAAGCATAACAGCTAATAAAAAACTTTGCAGAACGCGTGGATCAGTATCAAAACCAAAATAGTCCGAAGCCGAAATAGGTGTATGATCTGAGAGTTTGAAAGTACACTCAGAGCAAGGCCATCTTCATAAGACGACATCAGCTTGGAATGTTTATATACGACGGGCAAATATTATTATGGAATTCGGTCTATATGTAAATTCGCCACACATGGCTCGCGTTGCATCTTCAAATATTGACGTATCCTCAGATAATAGCGGGAGAGATAAATTCGCGGTAAAGATAACTTACGTGGTCGGATGCTCGACGACTCGGTGATCGTACGGATCATAGTCCCCGTCCTGCTCCTGGACGCTTTTCCTCTTCTCCTCGAGCTCCAAGACGTAAACGCTCGTGCGACTTTCCTTCGGCTCATAACTGCGAAAGTACGCGTGATCATTTCTCAGAGGCCTCCGGAGTAGTTAATTGCTATTCTTAAGCCCAACGCTTACCTGCTTTGATTATTCGACACAGAAGCGGGCCACTTTTTGATGTCCAAAACATCCTGCAACGAGAAAACGGTTTTTATCAGAGACGGTTGTGCATTGTAAGGTTTTTGTTTATCGTTTCGTTCATAATCACCAAACATCCATCGTAATCATTATTATTGTATAGAATAATACACAAGAATTTGAGTGCTTGCAGCAGCACATTGATTCTTTTTTCTAAATTACTTTTTCTCAAGCAAAAGGAATAGGTGAGATTGCGATTTTTAAAAAGTCAAAATTGCCAGATGCTTTCTACCCGGCGCCAAATGTGCAATTACTAGCTTTGTAATAGTAATTTCTAGTTTGAATACAATGTTCTACTTTCGTAATGATAATTACTCGTTTAAATACAATTGTCAATCATTTTTCCTATAGCAAAAAAGTGTGATTGCAGCAAATCTACGAAAAATCCAAGTCCCCTCTAATTTCGTATAAATGGGGATCGAAAAGTGTATTGCTATCGGCGTTTGATCTGTAATAAAAATAAAGTGTACCACAACGCGCGAATGATCGATCAAATTACAAATCAGTATCGAAGATAAATGCTTCATGGAAATACACACGGTAGACGACAGAACAAATAACCGTGCATCTTGTAAACGGACGTGACGACTGCTGCATGTGTTTCTAAGAAGTCGGCAGACCGAGTGTAGAAGAAGCATAATTCATTCACAAGCTCCTCCTTACGAAATAACCCAACCGTCCATCCACACGCTCATATTTTTCTACTGTTTACATTTTTTCCTCCTCTTACGTGCAAAGAAACAAAGTCGCTCGACAACATTTTGCATTTCGCCTTTTCAACAAAATTCTGACAAATTCTCTTCTCCGTTCGACAGAAAAATTACTCTGTATTAAATATCCTCCGTTAAAAATGATATATTCTTTTTTGTAATCGCACACATACACATATACCTACATATGTATTATAAGTGGTAATTAAATTAGGCCCCTTTTAATAAGCGCACTTGTTGGTAATAAGCGTGTACATATATTTCTGTTAGGTATGAGATTAAAATCGCGTGCTCCTCTTGCTCAACGTATCAGAGCCTCGCCATAAAGCGATTTCTCGTTATTGGCGCATCGTGCACTTTGCAGTCTGTTAACTTACGTACGGACAACGGCTATTAATCCGAGTTTTACTATTCTTACTGCCGTAACAAGGCTATCGTCACAGCGCTGTGTTACGTAGCTCTCGTACGATACTTACGTACGCATAACGAAAGTATAATAAAAGATTAATTCGACGTCTGTTAAATGAGCTCATATGCAAAAATATTTTTCTTCCCGCAGCTGTCGAGAGCGCGTAATTGGCGAAAAAGAAAAAATCGTTTCGCGGAGCTTTTTCCATCCTCACGACAATTAGGCCAACGCGGTATTTCCAGTGGTATCGAAGCTTTGCAATCGACCACGATAAACAACGACGTTTCCTTCTGAAAGCAATTTCTAATCAGTACTGAACAGTACTTGCGATTTGCGATGAGAAAATATTACCTCCGTTTTCCTACGTATGAGTGAAATCGTTCTGCGTAGCATAAGAGCGAAAACATCTGTTATACGAGAAAATCGTAAGAATATAAGAAGGATTTAGAAAACGATAGTGATTTCAACTGAATTCGAGCTAACATTGTGTAATATCCGCACTTTAGCAAATAGTGGAATAAATTACACGTAGCCTGGAATCATAAATAACTGGAGTTCGAGAAATCCAGGATATGACACTCCAAGATATGACACTGATTTTTATTCATTCAAAATCGTCACTCTCAGGAGTATTATACATCGATATCTCGTCGAGCATATCAGGTGATTTATCCATTACTCATTTTAATGAGACTATTCGTCAGGCTTGTTAAATCAAAGAATCAAGGACCTCTGTGATTTCCAGTGTAATGAAAGAGGTTCTTTATTTTTTGCCCTAAGCGAAGAGTTTTGGTGTTATCTGGTAAAGAATCACCTATCGAACTCCTGTGGGTATGTTTGACTAGCGCTTTGACAAAGATAAGCCCTTATAATTATTCGCATATCTTGTATCTATACGGATTTATAACATGGTATGTGCTTCGCAGATATCTTAATGCAGAGGCTAATTTGCATTACGTCCTACACGATGTGACACCATCCACTGATATATTAAGCAAATATTTAAATCGACACTCACTATATCGGTCTTGGTATAAAGGAATTTTGGAAAAAACCCAAAACGCAAGGTATTATGAAATTACGCCAAATGGAAATATACGAGTTGCGAGGACATAACTGATTCGTCGTATTCATCGAACGATTCCGTTAGCTCTTTGACATGTCGGGGATATTTTTAACGGCTAAAACAATTTGCTATAATCATGACATCAGCCTACATACGTATACGCAACTTAAGCCGAGGTATTATATACGCGATTTATACAATAGCTGGACCGTTACTCACTAAGCGCTTCATGGAACCGCGGGTTCATTCATTGACGCACGATCTTCGATCTCTGAAGGATAAAGGAGATTCGTAAACATCATGAATACCAAGGAGTATTATCAAAACCAGAAATTCTATTCTTATCGGGGAATCTATTATCGATCAGGGACAATGATACTCGAGAACAATGAAGACTCGAGGGAAGCGTAAGCGTTGGAAATATTACGTTAATACGTATATAGTTTATCGATGAGTGTAGAAGTTATGGATTATTAAGCCTTTTGACAAGAACGCTGTGGTTGTAGAAGTAATCATCGTTTCGTGTTTCTAGAGACAAACTGTAAACGCATCCCTTGATATCGATTCATTCATTTTTGCTTGTACTAATATAATATTATGAACTATAAATGTAAATGAAAAATATGTAAAAGAAACTTTTAAAGATGCTATATTGCTGAATATTATCAAAGTCGAAACTTGTCTGATGTGTTTGTCAAGATTTCGTTTTCGCACGATGCATCAGCGTTGTACAATAAAACGTGTACGCACTTCCGTGTAATAAGTGCGTACATCATGACAAATCATTCACACTTTTACATCATTTTTCGAACAGTCAAAAAACAGTTGACAAGATAATTCATTGCCAAAAAGATTTGATCGTAAATGCGTTCGAAAAAGTAAAATTACATCCGTTTTGCCGTCAAGACTCTGACGTCCGGTCAAAAGATTCTGCATCCGAAACAAGCAATTTGCCAATCAAAACGGACGCGCGCAATTATTTTTGACAAGTTGTTCGTTAATGGAAATCATAGCGAAGGATGATTCGCTTTAGAACGATTATCTTGTTATTATTTACGCGGCTAGCTCTCCAGAGCGTCGCTTCCGTACGTCCGGGCTGCGAATCGAACGGTTGTATAAACATTGTAATTAATTACGTTCGAACAACCAAGTGCACTAGGGTTTGGCCATGAACGTCATCATTATAAAACGTAGCGCTTGACAAGTGGCGAAGAAGGAAAAGACAATTATATAGTCACATAACATGTTTGCGATCCGTAATGAATTCCTCAAGTCGCTCTAGAGTTCTAAATATAATCAAACGCTGAAAATAACCGTGTGTTAACGCCAACCATGGATTTCCGGTTGCACAAACTCCTGGAGAACAGCGAGAGATTCATTTGTATTCCGTGTTTTAATTCAATTTAAGCCAATGAGTATCGACAACAAGGGTTGAGAACACGGAAAGTACTCAAAAAGAACTCAAAGCTCCGTGTCGGAAGCGTATTATCGAAACGAGCTGTGAAGACATTTGACTAGACAGAAATAGCGAAAAGAACTTTTAATTCGGTTGAGTTCGAAGTTAAGCTTAAATACATTTTGCAATGAAAATTTAAATAATATCTACGATGCTTGGCCAGAAGTTGGAATTTAACATTGCGATGCTTAGTTTTTATATCTACGCATTACGAACTGCCTTCGAGTAAACTAAAGATAATCACCGATCAGGCATTCGCGGAGTGATTTGTATTAACAGTGCAATAGATTTTGAACATCATCTCTATTATTGTACCAATTGTCACCGGTATTTATAGAATCTTCTTACAGCCGAAATCTAAAGGTGCGATTGTTAATATAGAATAGACAAAATATATAGGTATAGCAAACCGAGTTCCTGAGATGGTTATCACGTTTATAATAGAGAAGCCACCATAATACATCCCAGTCGTCGGATGAAATACGGTTTGCATCAACCAAAGCTTTATATACGACGATTCGACGAATTGTACAAACATAGCAGACTTAAGACAAATATCATTCGATAGAAGGATATCCTGCTGAAGATAACAGCCTAGAATAATTAAAGGATATCGTTTGAAAAGATAATGGACTCATGTCTAGTGCTGTTTTGAAATCACGTCCAAATGGAAATTTCCCAGTATATCGATGATAAGTATATGGGACAATAATTGGAGAGTTTCCAGGCAGCTTTATTGCGACATTCTTTCGAATTTTTGTCGATAAAGTAATACTATCGGAAACATCTTAAAGAATCATTGCTCTTTGACTTCTCGAGTGAACATCTTCATTACAATGAGATAATGTGCGATAAAGTAAACTGTAATCAGCGTACCACTATTACAACACGAAATACAATACAGCAAATCGAAAAGTGATAATACATATTGCACCATTATACAATCTTTATTTTATCTCAATCAGGTTAGATTAGAGATAATTCTACATCATATCCCTCTCATGATTACATGCATTAAACGAGATCAAACGTATTTTTCCAGAACACTGTTAGTGGTTTTAAGTTTGTAACATTTCACGTATTTGCTCTATAAATCGGTATTATTTTCAGCGATATTTCCTCCAGCCACAAACGAAGATATTTGTAATCTTTTGTTTCAGTATTATTTTACTTAGTCATTATAATTTAGAATGCTTATTTTTTGGGGTTTAATTCATACTTATCACATAAAATGATTCACTAAAATTTTACCAAGAAGCGTGCTCCATTATCAAGGGTAATTATCAATGATAAGTATTCCCAACCAAAGTTCGCTCATTAGAATGCCGAACAGACATATCTGTTCGATCTTCGCGAAAGTCAAAAGGAATGATTACATCTTTAGATTATATTGATACCGATTTCGAGTATGTTTTAACACAAAAAACGTGAATATAATATACATATATTGAATATTGTAGAGTTATTACAGAGGCTGCTGTATTCCTCGAATAATTCTTACATCTTCATCAAAATAATGAAACTGTATAATCATATTTAATCTTAAGACAAGTGCACAATTAGTTTATTATTTATCGTGGATATATAATATAAATATAATATAATGCAGTGAAAGGATGTGCAATATAAAGCGGCGTTAGGTATAATTTACTGCCGTATTTTAATAATCATGTTATTTGTGAAAGCTTATCTTTTGTTCATCTGCATTAAGTGCTTATACGCGATCCAATTAACAATGTACTCCGATAATTATCGGTCTTGAATAACAGACTAGTGATAATAATGATAAATTCATCGTTAACTGCTAATCTGCAGGATAGATATGCATACGTTATATCTTCCCTGTTGACATACCACGTAAAATCGAGAGGTATCTCAAAGATTAAAGTAGAAGCTACTGCACTCACCTAGAGGAATAAAACGATTAAAAATGTTTTTCACGATGAATTACTATTCCGCAATGCGTACAATCATTCTCGTATAGTTTTTTGTTATTGAAATTTTGTTCTAAAAACCGTCTAAACATCTTGTCTCGGGCTTTCATTTATGAGAATGCACAGAGTATTTGTTTTAAATTGATCTCGTCGTCCATCGGTTCGAAGTTACCCTTTGTAAAGAAATGTAACCCTTGTAAAACAAGATTTTGATTTTAACTACTTTATGTGACAATTATTTTCATTACAGAGTTTTATTATTATTATATAATGGTAGATCTACAATATTAAAACGTTCCATCTTTTTCCATTTACAAACCAAAGATAAACCTGTTACTAAAATAATTATTCCGATTTCAATTGCGTGTTGCAGCAATGTTTGCTCTTAAAATTAAAGTTTCGCTACAGAAGGTAATGCCTCCTATTCTGGTGCTATTATAGCTGGTGTTTCGTAGTCTTTTATTTACGTCTAATCTTTTATCAAGCTTACGAAGCAAAGGGAAATTTCCCTCTAGAAAAGTAAAGATAACAGTGACGATTGACCTTTATACGTTATCTTTGTATCTCTAGATCAGATTTTTTTCGTAGTGGAACATTACAAATCTCGATGGAACCTCTGATTTTACCTTTGATCTTACGAACTCTAAGTATTTAATACCAAAGCTTAACTTCAAGGCGACTTTGTGCCTTATTTTATTTGCTTTGCAGACGATCTTATCCCTAATGTAAAACCGTCACTATCACAACATCGTTTTTAATTCATGGAAGAAAATCGCTTCTTCTTGCACAACTACTAATTGCAAAAAAGCTCATAATTTTTTCAATGGCGTACAAGTCACGCGATCCCTGCGATCATGAGCGCAACAAAGTATTCTAGGATAGCAAACCTGTTTCGTTGGTGTACAGCGATCTACTGGCAATTATAATTTTGCACGCGTATGCAAAAGTCGGATGCCACGAACTTCAGTGTAAAGTATAATCTAAAAAAATTACATTCCTTCAAAATAAAGCTCGATGCAAAATACCGCTATATCCCGCAAGGTAATCTAAACTTTGCATTAATCTTACGAAACGTTTTATTGCGATCATTACATCACAAATTTAAACATGATTGTTACACAGAAATCTACGTAAGCGACAGATGTTCGTCATATTTGTTGTATCTTTCAAACGTCTACGGCTTACCAACATTTTGAAAATTGCGCGAAAAGAACATATAAATTCATTAATTCAGGGAGTGATTAAAAATTCTTCTCTGGTTATAAATTCATACCTGATGGGTGGCTTTGAACTCTCGAAGGATATATTATACTCTGCGGAACGCGCGGTTGAAATTTGCATGCGCACGTGCTTCGCGTAATCCTACGCCGATGGACTTTCATCGAGACAATGCTAAATATCTTTCTGCAATCTTCACACTTTAATTAATCTTTCGAGCGTTGACACACTCATCAGCACCGGGAGCATCGCACTGAGTGATATATCGAATGCTAAGGTAATGCCCTCTACTGGTTCTCGAGTCGTGCACGTGCAAAACATCGAAATCGCGTTATCCTTTGTAAAGCATATACTGTTTTTATTTCCATGCATGAAATCATCGTCAACATTTAAAAGCATCCGCGACACTTCCATCATATTCACGTTTATCGTGTGAAAGGAAGAAGCAAGAGATCTATTTAACCATTTGTATATTCCAGCAAAAACGATGGAGAATTACGAAAAAAATATATGTTATCATAAATTTGAAGAATTTCGATAAGCAATCACACTCCTATCATATTTACCGTCTCGTGGATTTTATCGTTAGCAGTATGTATACCGTAGTCGTCTCAGCAAACTATCGAATCTTCTTTAACCCTGAAGATACATCGGGGCCGTATTTATGTTTATTTAACGCTCTTATTTCAGCTTGCGCGTAGTAATTCGAAGAGCAGTCGGTGTTAGCCGTGCACAAATGCCGAGTGCAAACCCATTACGAGCAGAGCGACTATGTGTTGCATTTACCGGCGGTCCATGCAGCGGCGAATTCTTTCCATTCACTCTAAGGACCGCGAATTACGGGACGGTTTACCCTTAACACATGGGCCCGCGGTCGTTAACGATGATAAAGGCAATGGCAAATAGGCCTTTCGTTTCAATAGACATTTGTAAAACTTGTAAATTTGCGCATACCTAATATAACGTAACTAATAGAATAATATTAGCTTTCTTGGGAGAGTAAACGCGTAGAACACTCGAAATGTGTTGCTATGTATACATTTGTAATGATCGACTTGCTAAAAAAATCTACCGGGAGTGGAAAAATATCGTTCCGCAGACAACGTATTTAATGTTTTAAAGAAAACTAAATTCTCCGCGTGACTATATTTAGTCGATGACGATGCGAATTTATATAGTATTGACCTACATTTAATTGGATGCAGTTAAAGCAAAATTACCTTGATCTACGTGGTAAAAACACTACAGAAGGTAAGATACTATGATCGTATGTTATATATATGCATTTATATCTCTTGTACCTTTGTTGTAAGAATAAATTAAGCAAAATCAAGTTCTTACTATTATTAATACCGCTATTGTACAAACATGAAAAGCAATGATAATTCGATAAAGATACAAAAAGAAATATGAGCTAAGTTTAAAATGATATCACGATAAATTATAATTCTACTACGATTTTATCGACATACCACTTCCGTTAAGACTAAAATAGGTTTCCGAAAGAAATTCCACGACACAATATGCTCCCATCAATAAGATAATGATTCCATACAGAACAAAAATTTCACTCACACGGAACGCGAGCGGAACATTAAAATTCAACAAACTTGACGATAATTTCTAACACTACAAATAGTGTACTCTACAAATAGTGCGATCCATCAATCGCTGTCACAAATAAAGTGACGATTCCACGTACCACAGGAACCCGATAACGAACCTGAGAAGTAAAACCGTGATTAGCTGCAGCATTATAATTCTCGAACGTGGGCGTATCGTAATCATTGAAACGTGAGTCAGGCCGATCTTGGCGACGATTACGACACGTAATAATGAATTTCACGGCAGGGAGGGAATATTCCTCGCGGCATGATTAGCGTAATATATAGCCGCTCGAGGTGCGGAAGATCACCGCCTGCACCTGAAGACATTAATACAGTAAGTCAAGATGTGTGATTCATGAACGTTCGGTCGGACGATGCGTATCAAACGTCAATTCTATGTGCCTCTATTGTTAATGAAGCGACGACCTCGGTCATCACTCAGGGCCGACATAAGGACGCGGTTATGGATGAAATGCACGCGCACTAAACGTGCGAATTCAATAATCGCTCTAATGGACGCGGATTTCGTTTGGTCACCGTTTTAGGTACGGGTGTAGTTGATCAAGTACTGTCATAATGGTGCAGAAGGAAAACATTGTATACGAACATACGATGTTCTTACGTGAAAGGAAATAGAATTAAACGATGTATTTTCTGACACGATCATGAAATAAAACCACTGCTATGAATCAGGATACAATAATTAGCTAGACACCTAATAGAGCTGATATTTTTTAGAAGTTGTCCAGCACAATACTTCAACATAGTAAAACTATTGATTACGGTGTTCTTATTTCGATGTGGCAATGCATTCCGTAATTGATCTGAAACGGACTGCAATGAAATTGACAGCTAAACTGGAATTATATAAGGGAAACAATAATAATAAGTGGACAAGTGAAAAGGAAACGTATCGATTCTGAGAGGTACTTCTGTCAGTTTTGATTAACGATAACATGTCTATTATATCGAAAGTTCGATCTGCTCGAAAAGACATTTGACATTTCGTTCCAAAGATCATCGACTTTTCAACAAGGAAATAGGAATAGGAAAGTTATTTAAGTAGACGTCCATTTTACTGGTAATAATAATTGGCTCTGTTAATGCTCTTCGTATCTTATTGAATGTTGACGTAAGAATAATGGACAATCAAAATTTTCCTTATCTCTGTTAATTAATCTATAAGTCAATATGCTTTAATCTGAGGTATTTATGTTTCCTTAAGCTACCTTATATCCTTTAATCCCTGTTTTTCCCTAAAACACCGAAACTTTCAAGATAAAGCACTTATCGGTGTTTCGTCAATTGTTATAACAAACTCTGATTTTTATTTTGCAAGAATGCCACGGCGTTTGAATTTTTTAATATGACACTTTTTTATCTCACAACATACCCCATGTCCTTTAATCAAAGATAGGAACAAGAACCTGTAGATCATACATACAGCCATCGTACAAATTTCAAAATCTTTTTTTCGAACGCGTTATAAAAATTCTATTGAACTTGTCTTTGGCACTTTACGATCTAACGTCTCAAAGTCAGTACACATTGGAAACGGTAATAATATATCTCGTTATCTCGCCATGTTTCGGTATACTATTACGTGTACAAATAAAATCCATTATATTGGAGCACAGAGTAGAGTTAATAAAGGAATCCACTTAAACATGTTCTCAAGGTAATCCACATAATCATTTAGACATGTTGCAAGAAAATAATAAAAATTGTTTATATGCATCTTAAAAATGTTATTAATACAGTTAAAAACGTACGTTTTAATAGTTTGCGTATATTCCAACGTCAATTCGTGTACAGTGACTTTAAAGTAACGTTAAGTCTGCGTGCTTCGCCCTAAAAGTCAGCTATTGTTTCTCTCCAGATTCGTAGATTATTGTAAATGAAAAGGTCCCTCCTCAGTCGTCAACTATCTCATTCCTTAAATCCACCTTTTATCTTCCCTTCGAGAGCTTGGAAGTACACAACAAGGGGGAGTAAGGTACGATCACGTTATGAAAATCTAAAAGAGCTGATGGTCACGGAAGGTTAAGAAGCCGAATTTATTTTTCCGGAGCACCGGCTTGTAATCATACCACGTTCAGCGTCATACTCGAGTGAAACAGTTAGTCCAATCGTCAAGCCGAATGAATTAAGTATTCAGCGCGTGGCGCCGCTTTTCCGAGAAAAATACGCGCCGACCAACGTAATAACGGGGTGGGGGCGTAAATTTCAGGTGACATAACATACAGCGTTGAGCAATTTTCGGTGAGACCAGCCAGGAACTCGAGAGGAGCTTATCCGTTAATTCAGCGCTTAGGCGATTGGTAACTGACACGTTTTAGCCAGGCGGAAGTCTTCTAATAAAGCGAGCGTTTGCAAGCGCCGTGACCTCGCTGCCATAACCTTTTTCCTCGATGCAGTGAATGCGAGTTGTTCTTGACATTATATTGCCTCGGGCCACGTTGCGAGTGCCTTTTACGAGGGAATAACTCGCGATCGAAAAGTAGTCGGAACGAAGGAATGGCTCTGAAAATTCGTCTGCGTATTAAGCGGTTTTACACGGTTTCTATCTGATTTGTAATTCCTAATGGTCATTCGACCGTACGCCGTACTCGATTATCTGACAATCCTACGAAATTTAGTATAACAAGCGGAATATTATCGATGAACACTTTGAATCGTAGTGCTGGACGATTGTAGTTTGTATCTATATGGATATTGTTGAGATGGCAGAATGCGCTTACCTTAAGGCACATTTAGCTAGCTCTCGTTATTCTAGTACCAAACACTATCCCCCATAAGGTTCTTGTTGCAAAATGGCTTTCTATAGAATCTTTCTATCAAGGCTTTCTGGCATCGTTGCGAATTAAAACCAAACTCGAATACTGTTTATGAAATACTTAAATATCATTGTAGTATCTCCGTATTTTTGCCGGTGCGTACATGATTTCTTGTTATATTGATGCTTCTATCAAAGAAATGTCACCTACTATGTTGCCCTTATTGCCATTACTATTGTATAACGTATCCGCTTTAATGTAAAATATCTTTACATGAAGGATTAAAGTAGGACAAACTCGTACGTCAACGGCGATGAAATTTGCACATTAAAATTAAGGCCAATATATCTTCTGATCGTGAGTACAGTAAGCATATTTTGAGTGACAACAACAGCAGTCGATTAAACCTCCCCTTATGGATTTACGGTATGCGAGTTTTACGCACGAGTCACGACGTTAGCGATATAATGCAAACGAATGGCTACTGCGTTACCCTTGGTGATAAGAACTTTTGCCGTGTAACAACACCGTGAAGGAAAAAAAAAAGAGGAGTTGTCGAAGCCTGCCGAGCGTAATGTTAAATTAGCTTTACTTCGCAGCCCATTCCGATTGTTGTTACTGATCGTACGAAGAAAAAAGAAAGAACGAGCACCAAGCCCTTTGATCATAGCACCACGCGTGCTTTTCGCACCACTGTCATGAAGTAATACGAAACACGTGGGACGATAGATGTGTTCCGACGAATACAGATTACGACGATAGACGATAATTGCAACGTCGACGAGATACTATTTGTATTTCTTATACCCAAATATAATTATAGAAGGTTCATCACAGAATAACACGATTTTTAATATTAAACTCTGCCTCAAAAAATTATAAAGGCGTAACGTGTAACAAATCACTGTTGATTTTCATAATGAATGTCGATGTAATGAATATGAATAATAATGTAAAGATCTGAGGAATGTTTTTCCCATATCTGCGTATTATTTCAGAAATATACAATAAGTATATTTCAGAATATACTACAATAAAGAATCGAATTTCAATTGCATAACAATTGGAAATAACCAGTATTATTAATCTACAAGGAAGGGGGTTTGCTTCAAAGAATATTGGGATTATAAACGATCCCTCGAAATAAATCGTAAAAGTGCAAGTTTTTAATAATATTAAGGAATATGTCACGAAAACATTCGACGTGCTTATGAAAAATTTACGCATTGGGAACTAGCCGTTAATTTACATCCTATATGATTGATGACCAGACATCCTCGTGATAAAAAAAAAAGTGTCAGTATTCAAAGATAAAGATGACTGTTCCCGTTCACGCAGATCATCGACACTATTAAATCGAAATCCTTTATCAAACTTGTACATACAAGTTGTATCTACAAAATCAACTTGTATATACAATAAACCAGTAAAAAAACCGGTAAAACTCGACACAGATGCTGCTTTTCAAGCTCAAAGAACGCGACCATCAAAACGTGTCGGGTAAAAAAATTCCACTGGCCTCATATTAGATATGATTGTAAGAATACATATTTGACAGAAAACACTTAACATACATACGATATCAATGGTATCGACGCTGCACGACGATAAAGCTTTTACCCTTACAAATAGTGTATACCGCATGGCCACGAGTACACAAATAATTGGGGCGCTGATATTACCATCATTTTATTTTCATGCAAAATCACGTTAACGAACGTCGAACTTATCGATACACTGATACGATTTTAGGATCAACTATATTAGCAACATTCCGCGTACGAAATCGTATTTGTGCAAACATCGTTACCTTTACCATCAGCAAACAGATAACTGACATCATTCGGTACGTACTCGACGAAGGATCTTCCTGTAGTAAAAACTGTTCAACAACAGTGTTAAGATGAGATAACGCTTTTCTAACTTGAATAAATATTCAAATATTAAGATTCGCAACTTATGAAATAGGTAATTAATTCGCACACCCAGATGGATATTACGGTGCTCGAATGATCAAAAATATTTAATACTTTAAACATAGGTGCATCAATCGCGATGAACATATTTATAATACTCAATACAACATTTTTTATAGAACTATTGCCAAAAGCGAAAAACTTTACGAAAAAAATCAATACGTTTTGGAAAAAAATTGCATAGAGGCATAACGCCTTTGATGAGCATGACCGACTTATCATGTTAATAATACGATAATCCAGAGAAAAAATGTAGGTCGCTGGGATGGAACAGAGGTTTTGTAAAAAAAAAAAAGAGAGAACAACAATGCTAGCCACTCCAAAAAATGGTTATCGCCAAACATACCGATGGATCTGATCGTGCGTCAATATCTTAACTTATTTTTTTATTCGCACTTCACCCTCGAGTTTTATCAATGTCTCGCTTATCGAACCGAAAGATCTTGGGTTAATAACTGTACATTCTTCTGATGTAGAAAACAAGGTTCTTCGCGCGTAAGAACGTCTACCGTATTTAACGATTGCATATCACAAGATACGTATGCAGCCATTCAAATTTCGATAAGCAAATAAGGCTATGTGATTTACAACGACTCCTGCATTTAGTTTATCCCTCGCTCGAACTACCAAGCAAATTCTGCTTCGGCAAAAAAACGTGGCACATTATTGCGCACATAAAATAATCCATTCAGGGAGAGACGTATGCATTACTTTGATGGTGGCAATGAAGGACGAAAGACACGTCATGAATTTAATATCCTTTATGTGAATATTACTGAATTACTACGAATTATTTATTGTTCTAAAACTGTTCTTTATCATAAGCTACAAACGATCAAGTCTACAGCTTATATGCCTTATAGAATAATTATGTGTACATCATACTATGAAAATTCCTATTTGAAAGCTTCCAGTCTACTTACATATTACGTTCTTGTTGATAAGGGGCTAATCATTCGAACGCGTTGTGAATCGGCCAACGACAGTTTAACTTTACTTATAAATTATATAAATAACGTATGTCATGAAAATATTCAGAAGTAAAAGGTAAGATCTCAATCGTATACTTCACCATTAAAGGTCAACCTCATATTCATTATTCCTCCATAACTTATTACTCTCTGTTAAGCCCTTTCATCGTACAAGAAAGATATTCTAGAAAACGAATTAACTCAATTCTCTTTTAAACGTAAAAACTCTTTACGTAACAAAATTTGAGAATAACTTCTAATATGGATCATCGTAATGGACAAATGTATTATTCGTTACACCAAAAAATTCTTTTTTCCTATATTAACATACTTTTATAGGGCAAAGGATATTTCGAACAAAGGATCGAGTTGTATTCTCCGATTACTTCGCTAACTTGTACTTTCTTCTTTTCGATGCACTGATCGCCGCCAGCATACGGGAGAAAGGACGTTCTTTGCACATTAGTTCACGCGAATACCCCCGAGTATGTTTCATCAGCCACGTATCGTTATCGTTGATAAAATAATAATTTACGGGTAAGGAACATCAATCGATTTGCAAGGGCTTATTTTTATCCCGGCTTTGCTCTCCGCGGTGACATTAAAGACGCATCGATTATCGGAACAGGTATACAAAATGTCGGGCAAATAAAAACCACGAAAGCATATCGTCGAACAATGGTAACAAAACCGTCCACTAAATACAGCCTTGTACCTAAAAATATGCGCAAGATATCCGTTCGAATCTAAAAGCATCTACGCTCCGAACGAAAATTATTTTACCAAAGAATCAGAGGAATGAGGTCAATTTACACGTTAGACTTTATACTGAATCTTTCGGTTCAAGAGCGACAGGAAAAACGACATGAAGCCTTGATATGCTAAACCCATGGTTATCGAACATGTATCATTGCATTTTCAACATATATCTGAATACTAAACGCCGATAAGCTTCAACTTTACCGCAAGCATGGTGACTAAAGGCATACCACGATTTTTAATCAACAATTTTAACATAAGAGATAATACTCGCCGATTCACCCGGTACACGGCCGGTTAGTGAGGTATTCCTTGGTAAAAACCAAAGCCGGCTGAACATATTGTCATGCCACTCGAGGGTCACGGCTCGTTTCACGGATATGGTACATACGCAGGTCTGATTTCATTGCCGTCACAATACCACCGCTGGTATGTAAACGGATGCCGAAATGGGGGTATAAAAAAAAGGAGCCGAAAAAAGGGGCGATAGAAGAAACGGCGCTTAGGCCAAACAAGCATCGACTTTTGGACGAGCGTTATACGCTTATCGAGTTTTCTTCTTGTGCAATACTCCTTACTACGTGCCAATTATTACCGACGTAGGGGCAAAAAACGATCGACGCTCGGCAAGGCGCATGGCTACAGCTGGTTATTGTCCTTCAGCCCGAGAATTTTTCTCCCAGCGCCGACATAAACTTTCCATTCCGCCGCGGCTCTTGCGGCTGATTGACTCGCTAGGACCGCGAAAATATCAGGTGCGGAAGAACCGGTGTATTGGCTTATAATTATCCAATCGTGTATGGGTAATCAGTTATGTATACAAGGACGACATTGTGCAAGGAGTAGATAAGAAGCCTTCGACGAGGAAAGGTGGCGTATGCTGGCGGACATCGCGGAAGGTGAAACTGGTTCGCGCCAGGACAAAGAGCAGCGTTTTAGAAAATAAAAGAGGAAATGGTAATGTACCTCGCGCTCTTGTCGATGGACAATGTGTATTGAGATGAGAAATAAAGTCTTCCGCGGTGCGCCGTTGTTCCTTCTTTCGCGGTAAATGGAATACGAAGGACGAATATGAGTTTAAGTGTATGCCGATTCGAGCCAAGGAATTATGTTCGTCGCTTTTGAGAATAAAGTGGAATATTTGGCTGTACATTGTATTCTAGCAGATTGATTCCAAATAATGTGTACTCAGATGGACAACCAAATGGCTGTCCGTCGTTGCTCACACTTTCATGGCAAATCTAGTATGAAAAAGGAGAAGTAGAGCTGTAAAGGGTATAAGGGATAATCCTGTTGTATCTTATTGCATCTAATGTCTTTAGAAAATAAAGTGGATGATTCCACTAAACCCTGTTACTGTGCTTCCTGTTTTATGGTAAATAACGTACGTATATCGAAGAACACATTTCAGTACATCGATGGAAAATTCCATTACATCCCATCGCTCGCTTTTCGCGGTCTTTCATTGTGAATTGGGATAAAATAGTAAGAACAACCGTTTACGTTTACGAGAAAAAAATTCATATTAAACCCTACCAATCCTTATATTGTTTATCGAAACTTTCAGTTATCCCTTAACACGAAAGAGAAAAACGTCGCTGCTGCTCGTTGATCTACTGCATTCGCTCTTTCATTTCAAATCGAGTTCGCAATTTGCACCACTTTATAGCAAGCCGTCGCGTGGCTGCCATGTACGTAAATACACCGAAACGACGTTTCACCCGCGATAAGAAAGGCGCGCGTACTCGATTTTCGCCCCTCGATTTAAGGACAGCGAGAGTCGCCCCTCGTACGTAAAAGAAAGGAACTTCACTCACCGTGCTGGACGTAAATCCCAAATTGTCATGCGACATCTCGAATGGTCACTGTGCACAGATAGTAGTAGCTGCCTGCTAAGAGCTGAGAATTTTTCTCGTGGTGCGAAACTTACGAATAAAAGCCGCGAGAGTAAGAGGGAGGGAAAGAGTGAGATAGGGAAAGAGAGAGAGAGAGAAAGAGAGAGAGAGCGAGATAAAAGACGAACGATCGGCGATTAATATTTCAAGGAGCGTTGCATCGTGATGTGACAGGTACGGTCGCCGCAAGTCGACTGATCTGACTTCGCGCGAAGTATTATTTATATAGCACCGCGGCACGCGGCCCGCGCTCTTGCCATTTCATTTGCTGGTCACAAGCGGACAACCGATTTGGACCTATCGATGCCGCCTCGCTCTACCTACGAAACACTCGAGATCGGAATCTAACGAGAGGAGCCTCGGCTGCGGCTCTCACCGATTTCGATGAGATTGGACGGAGTAACTACTATCTACCACTACCAACGGTAATTATAATCGCGGATACACAGTCGCGATTATGATAAAGGTACGTGTGAAATTGACGTAAATCGCGTGGTTGTATGTATTAGTGCAATGAAGACCGTCGTTCGATAGAGGATATGCGGCAGGAATTGGGGATTCAATTCTTGATCTTAAATTCATTTCCTTCCGAAGAAACTGCTTCTTTCTTTTTGACGTAAGTTTGGCACAACAACTACATATAATTACATATATATATATATATATATATTATGATTATGATTATGGAATCATGAATTATTTTCTACGATTTTGCTTTGCCGGCTTACGTATTCCTTTGCTGTTATTAGTTGAACATTTGACTATAATGAAGATTGAACTTTTTATGTATATATCGTCTTATTAAATTCATGGATTTCGATGAAAGTCGTAGTTATGGTTGCCCTTGTAAATCTCGTTATTAGAATGCAATCGCAGCAGCAAAAGGAACAAGTACTATAAGAATGTCAAAACTTTTAATAAATATGCGAGACCATTCAAACATTTATATAATTTAAATTTAGTTATATATTAACCTGAATGTAAAACAATTATCATATATTTGTAACTATCGTGCCACATATCGCTAGCTTAATAGAATTCCACATGATACGACGAATTGGTATGGAATTTATTACGAACTATATCAGACGCGTGGTAGTAAGTTCCACTGTTAAATTCAATTATGAATCAAATAGATGATAAAATAATTGGCATAACTTTTAGGTGATGCATACTTTTTATTATACATGTATAGCAATACCTCTACGTTTTATATGAATCACGGGTATTGAAGTTCTCGTCGTACTTACAATATTATCGTACATTTACATTCAATTCAATTATAGATGAACTGCAAGGAAAAAATTATTACGCCCATTTCCAAAAAATGTGAAAGTTTTACGATATATTTTATCGCATAATACTTGAATACGATAATACGATTAATGTTCAGGTTTTATTGGAGAATACAGAGATTGCCTCGAATTTCCATGAATTAGATTCAATCGCAATTACAAACAACGTGAAACAATTAGCAGGAATAAATGATCCTTACTGAAATTCTAAATAAATATACGTGACATGTACAATACTGAGAATAGAATCCTTTTATAATTGCACATCATATGAGATAGTTAGCATAATTTTGACGTAATACGCTAACTTACAGATGCGTTCTAACACGTGCAACAAGCGAGAAATACTGAGAATGTAATTAAATATGCGGAATATATTCAAGGTTCTCTTGATCAAAAAAAGTATCGATTAAATCAGATTATAATTAAAAACAATGCAAAGTGATCATCACCGGTCTAACGTAACCTGCCAATTTGAAAACGTGATTCGTGCAACGAACTACGGGATGTAACATAACGCGATGGTAAAATTCCAGCCTGAAAGGAATGTATTCCGAAAAAGATCGATTTTTCGAGTTATAGTGTATGCGTACGTGTTACGTATCTAACGTAATTCGTTTCACTGGTTAGTAGCTTACGAAGAACCGTTTCGACGTATTCGAGCGTCTCTGCTGCGTACAAAGTACTCAAGATTGGAATCTTACAGCTTGGTGAAAGACCACTACGATGGGAACTTCTGGAAAAAGGTGAGATTCTTAGGCAGACACTATTTTTATGGCACGTTATCAACTATAATGTTGTTTGAAATATAGGTGAAAACCGCTTTACTTGATTCGAATGTTAACAATTAAAATTAAAATTATCACCTACTAACACCCCAAATCTAGTTATATCTGCAAAAAGAACAAATAGAACGACCAATTTCATATGTCCACTTAATCATTCGTGTATAACAATAAAAGAATGGAATTTCTTCAAAAATATATTGCCCTAAATTAAGGAAATTTTTACAAGAAACTACCAATTTGCACTGAAATGACTGGCTCCTTTTACAAATAGCGGTAGTTCGTACTACGTGTGTATTGTTCAACTTTTTAACCTTAAACCTGATGTATAAGCAGATCGATAAGCATTCTTCAAAAAAAGGAAACTCTAATGGAGACACAATTTTAAGTATCAGTTTAAGTCAGTAATGGAGACACAATTTTAACTATCAGTTTAAGTCAGTATTATCTTATCTGACGTGGTAGTTTTCAGTATAGTTCACAACTACTTTATTGTAACATGACCTTGTCTTACACTCAGTTCAACGTCATTTTATTTTACATTTACTTCAATTTCTATAGAAAAAACACTTTTTTTTATATATCTACTTTTCACTAAACATGCTAGTTCCTTCGGTTTGCATTCGTTTTATTCGATTGAGAAAGTCAGTTCTCCTTACATTTAAAACTAGATTATTAGCGCTACTAAGTAATTAATAAAGAAAGCCACTATAATATTAGTCACCGCAGCAAGAGGAGTCTGCTTCCAGATGAAGATTACGAGACATCGGAGTACCTTTTAAGTGGTATCGTACACGTGTACACAAGCGTAACTTACGCAAGGTATACGTATCTTCAGTGGGTAGTTCAGCATCGTAATACGAATGTTATGACCTAAGAATATCATGTGGTGGATGAATAAAATATGTCGCAGTTAAGAACCTCAGTTATCCGCAGAAATCGAGGTCTATGTGACTTTACTACTTAGGAAGAGCTCGAGATTGGAATCTAAAACAAGCTGGTCGGTCAGCGCTTCAAAGGCTACGCGGCAGGAAAGGAAAATCCCATTGGCATTACTCAAATGCTTCGCCGCTGGAGTGTTACGTGCTGTAAATAATTTTCCGAAATAATTCGCCTGGACAGCATTGGCGATAATCTGCGGATAAAATAGCGATAATCGTGTTTACGTATAGGCGGTTCGAAAACAAATGTCTAATTCGGGGCATTGCCTTATGCGCACCGTTAAAGATGATTACAAACATCTGGATGATTATCGCATACTATGAAACCGCAAGGAAATCAATTGGCGGCGATTAACCTGATATACGTGGGAAAATTAAATAGGTTTTTTTCCTTTATGCAACGTGCAATCATGAAAAAACTATTCAAAGTCGTCGATCTAACCTGTGGATTACTCACGACAATAACTCAGCAGTCGTAAGTTACCAGTGTTCCGCGCAGTGTAAGATGGAAGTCGAGAAGATGTCAGAATGTCGATAGCATTTATGAAATACTTTTCTTGAGCTAAATCAACCGAGCTATGTATTCTTTATTTTGTGTATGCAGATGGCTATATGTCAAATATTAATCAATTACCTGACAACTAGTATTAATGCTTCTTCACCTCCATCTTTAAGAATATAAATGATGATTAATAAATGTAAACATCAAATGTGCCGGTGAAAATCACCACAAAAAAGAAAGAAACGTGTCCCTTATAAAGTCCGCTACTTCCTTAATACATATGCGTACATTGATAGTTCACCCCTTGATGGTTATCGCTTTATGATATTGTTTTAAAACAAATTATTTAAATCCACTTTTGTTTATTATTCTTCAGGAGGTTTTTGAAGTGCAATGTATTAATGTAACCAGTTTAGTGCAATACTTCAATGTAATCGGTTAATCGCGTACAAAACAAGCAGGTAGGACACCTGTATAAACTCATACATTTTCGACACATCCTTCGTGTTATAATGCTTTCAGATCAAACTTGCCACTTCCAACATTTTTTATAGCAAAAAAATAATTAGTATGAATCAAGTGTAATTAAAATTATTATTCGTACTTGTACGAGTGCTATTGTATTTTATATAAAAACTCAATACCTTTCATATGCTGCATTTGGGGTAATCAAAGTATTTGATCCAACAGAATAAGATTTTTTAATATGGTCTCATAAACGTTCACTGATCTTGTTCTTGACAAAGATTTAACATAGCGAATTGATATAACTCAACGTGTATCCTCTTACTAAGTACATATCTCTGGAAATAACTGATCAATATTTTTAATTTGCCTGTATGAAATCCGTGTGCCCAAATTGGAATTTCTTATGCGACATGAAGCATTACCAAAAATCTGAGAAAATTCAACGAGGCGATAAATCACGATCCACTTAATATGAAAGTACATTCAATATCACTCCTACTTTATCACATTTCCTGAACGAGGCAAGTAACTGTCGTCAACAATTACCGGAAGAATGCTGAGGTGTGCAAAAGAAATTTTCCAATAAATCATAATGTATCAGTCTGACAGCATGATACTTGGAATCAAGATAGCGCATCGTTGAAAAACATATACGCTTAAAGACGTGCCACTGTGACGTGCATAAAATAAACCTTCAATACCGGATCCCCTCTGTTTCCTTTCAATAAAAAGCTTTAGCAAGCCAATATACAAAATAGGAAATTGAGATACTGCTAATATATAAGGCTATACATTATAATATATATTTAGAGCAATATGTATACTACAAGTATAGAAACACTTAGGAAATTTAAATAAATAGTGCATCACTGTGTATTAAGTAATTACAGTAATTGTGTCCACAACATTTAATAAATAACAATTAACCGCGTTGTTCAATAATAGCATAATACTTATAAGATAACATAATGCACTAATAAGGAAAATATATAAATAATTCATATCTTCGCTTCTTGAAGACTTCTGGCAAACACATAGAGGTATGCTTACTACATCTTTACACATTTACAAAATATGGGAAAGAGTCTAAAAGAGCATTAATTTCCAAATAAAATATGATTTTTATAATATACATATATGGCGCTTACTAATGAATAATTCTGAGATAATATAATACTTTATGCGAATCATTACAAATATAAATTCCTAAATACTTTTTATAGACACATTTATGTTTTATAATTATACAAGAGGTTTCTTTAGTTAAATCAGTTAAATTAAGCTCCTTTAAGTTAAACAGTCTAAATTCGTAAAAAAAGAGTAAAATATACCGCACGATAAAAACTGAAGATATATCGCCTTAATAAAATAGTAATACTCAATATAAAAAAAAACGCAGCTTTTTATACAATGCATAAAAAAATACTGATCTTTATTTACTAATATTTTCATTATAATTCTATTTATTGAAATTCTAATATATACAACAAAATATTCAAGCAGCCTTGGATTCATAAATGGAGAGTGAAAACGGCCGAGTATGTACACACCGTATCGATAAAACAATACCGTCCATGGAAATCATTGCTTTTTCTACGGACGTACGTGTTCACCACTGTTGGATTCATCGAGATGATATCAAATATCGCCGACTTTAAACCGCATTCCTTTCGCGAGAAAATTAAACACTCCAAGGCAGAATCTTAGAGAATGTATAAATCGGTATTGTTGAACCGGTGATCCGCTGACTGGTATCAGTCCGCAGAAATCTCCTGCTGGTCCGCTAAATATTTCAGCAAAAATTACTCAGGTGCAGCAAATGCCGCACGAATCAAGAGTTAAAAAAATCCAACCAAATGAAACTAAGGAAAAAATTCATAAAATTCACAATCAATAAAATGCTATGCGCGACTATTTTGTTGTTAATTCCAGCCATTAGCTGGTCCGTGAAATATTACTCCTATTTTCCTTGATTTCCAAATACAAAGAAATTGCAGAACACTGGAATAGATTGCCACGGAAATTAGATCTGCATATTCGCAATTCGATCTCGAGGTTCACTGATCATCTACCTTCTCTTATATCTCCCGTCATTACTCGGCGCTGCTGATTGACGTTGAAAGGGCAATTCGTCCTCGAGACGGACGAGCGTCGGAAGTCGCATGGCGCGCTCGGATATTACGAGACGTACGTAAATGTGCTCCTTTCTTTGTTCTTTTTTTTGTCAGCGCGATAAATTCGACTCCTGCACAATATTCCGTAACCGTGGGACCGTAAAATTTATGACACGCCGGCTCAAAGCGGCGTTATTACCTTTTCCGAATTTATTGTGCTCCACACAGGCGAACGAAGTCGGATAATCGAAGGACGCCGCGTTATCATTAACCGCTCGTTACGAAGCGAAGATCTCGCGATAGTCGTGCTGCTCAATCGTAACGCCCTGTTCGTTGATCGTAATTCATTGTAGTCGCTGTAAGTTGCTTTGAAGCGGCAGTGCCCAACGCAAAGTCCACGACGATCTTTGAGCACGATGCACCCCGCTACATGTCGTTACTTCGTCCAAAGAGGAAACTGTATCGCGTATTTGTGTTGAATTATTATCACCTATCGAGCTTTTGATGCAAGCGAATATATCGTATCAAAACGGTATTCGCAGTGCTTGAATAAGTATCGAAGCGATCAGAAGGTATCTGTGCTTTCTTATTAAATTTATGGGTGAGAATTGTGAGAGACTTGACACGTTAGTTTTTGGAAAATAATCAGGAATACCTTAAATCAATATATCGGTCTTTCGACGAGTGATGAATAATAATATAAAATACTGTCTTTCAAAGATCTAAAGTCCTTTAAAGTCGCTTAAAGTCTTTATAAATCGTTAACAATAGTAAGGCTTGTTCATTCTTGCAAAACCATCCAAGTTACATCCGTATTTGTAGTAACAACTGTCAATATCAAACAGGGACATAAATAGTTTATAGCGAAATAAAGGTTAAATATAATGGCAGTGCAATACCTTCTTGTCTTCTCAACGTTTATGCACGCTAATAAAGATTTTGGCAGCAACAAAAAAAAACGGCGACATTTTACTTTCTCATCGTTACGTACATAGTTTACGACGCCATAAAGAAATTGTACGCGAATCAAGCTTCGCGCGAAAAATAACTAACAATCGCTCGTGTCCGTGCCAAAGTTTCGAATTATTATTAAATTAGCAAAATTTATATACTCGTATCGCTTTCCAAACATTGGCGCATAGCGATGCTCGGTCACGATTTTCGCGTAGGTGTAGGCAGATGGATGCCTCTAATCCCGTGAATCGTTGTCTCCTTCAGCCTTCGAAGTTCACCTTGCAGGCGAACGTCGAGCTCGGCGTATAGGTACACCAAACTCAAACAAGCAAAAATTCCAATATGCTGAATGTCTCGTACCAAAATAGCGCGAAATGCGCCAAGTTAATTTTACACGTCGTATCGAAGAATAAATCACTTTTGGCCCCGCATTATTACCACGAGGCGGGCTCACTCTTTCGCCAAACTCGTTCCTCGAGGATACGTCAATCGCGAAAAGACAATAGCGGCTTTATCATGCATTTATATCATTAATTTCCACCAAACCGCATTTATCGTCCGAACGATGCTTCCGGACGTAAAAGAAAATCACGAATTAAACATGCGATTATTTCCAAGAAGGACGGGGGATAAAATGAATGCTCGAAACTCCGTTACCATGGCGGAGACACGCTGGGTGCCTCGCACCTCTCGCAATGAATTAAAAAGCATTTCTTTTACCCAAAATATATTTTCAATCAAGAAAATCTACTTTTTAGGTACCGAGTACAAGTTGTAAAAAAGTCTTATTAAGAGTAAATCTAACATACTGTTATCACCTAGAAGAATGGACACTATAAGAAGCGAGCTCGGTGATACAAATAATACGGAGCTGAGGGGAGTAGGGGGGGATATGCCGTGCCAGGTGATATACTCTCCTTTCATCACGAGTGTCGGCTTAGTGCCTGCGAATGAGTTTAATTCTGAAATGCGAAGGTAACATCTCGATGGTTTTCCCTGGGCCTCGAATTAAACCAGACATTGGTGTTTCAGAATCGAAAATTGGTGAACAATCTCAATTACTTTTGGCACATTTTAATATTTGGTTAAATTACAATCTTATATGTATATATATATATAAGTATATATATAAAAAAAAAAGAAAACCCATAAATATTATATTCCATGAATATTTTGTTTTGTACGGCTACCTAAACCACATTGGACATCGAGGAAGTGGGGAAATTGTAGAAAATAGAATGCCGTTGGAACAGTTTTTCTTTTTTTTTCTTTTTTTTTTTCTTCATGATTTCGAGCCTTTTGTTTCAACGCGTACAAATTACAGCCGTCCGGACATTCGGATGATGCTATGATATTTCGGAGGAATTACTAAAAAAAAGGACGGTACCGTTTTCACCGATAATTGTTTCGATAAATGCTGCTCGGCGATCGCGGCTGCAGAAATGCTCGCAGGATATCTAGGAAAGGAATCTCATGCAAGAAATTTTCACGAGCGTAACGACGAATTTCCTTCGTCCCGATGGTCCGAGCCGATCGACTCGAAGTGATAAATGAGAGGATAAAAGCAAAGTTCATCATGATAGATTACAAATGTTAGATATTTACAAATTTGGTATTCGACGTGTTAACGTTCCTCGTATTCGCGTGATTATCGTGATCATGCTTGCTAAATTAGTTATCCGTATTACAAAGGCATTACATGCAGGAAGTATGCTTACCGCCGATAAACACTGATTTACATTGACACAGATCCCGTGCAATATATCGGCTGGTGATAGTCGGTGTATTTTACAATTTAATAAAGAATTCAACAATGTTATCGTGATATTACTTTCCTAAGTAAATAACAAAAATTGAAGATATCAGTCTGCAAAGTAGTTCCGGACAATAATTGGGTGGTGTCCATTACTACATATTCCATGATTAAGAATGTACTCTTCTATAAAGACATTATGAATTGTACACTCGTACCTCTCGAAAATTATTGAACTCTCAATACGCTTTATGAAACTCATTGTAGTCATTGAATGTAAAATAATATGTTTACACAAAATACTTACGGAGGATTAAAAGATCTATCTGCTCTCTGTATAAAATGCTACTCTCCTCTTCAACTCCATAAAAAATTTTTCATTGGAATAATCGAATATGATCGGTGCAGAAACTAAACTATATGCTGATTACTACTTTTATCCTGATGTCTTCAATTCTTCCGATAATAAATCTCTCTCCTCATCCGTTAAAATTTTATCTCACACATACATATATATATGTGTGTATGTATACATATGTATATCCTCTTATATATTTAACAAATTTTATCATCTAAATTAGACGTAAAGTTTAGGTAAGATTTTCTTCTGAAAATATTTAATAGGTTTGCAGATAAGTTTTCTACAGCCACTATTTCATACTTAATGAATGCCGTCAACTGTTCGTTTCACAATGGGATAAAGTGTTTTTTATGTGACTGCAATGAAAGGTAGGAATCGTTAGTTGTAAAATATAGACACTTCTTTTCAACCGACATTATGTTAGGATCCTCAAAATTTCTTCTGCGATACCTGACAGTAATGTGTTATTGTCACCTTTACCTTCAACTAATAAATTGCCCACCGATTTCTGAAAAGAATACTAATTTTAGCAATTGGACGCACCATACAAATGGATAATATTAAAGACAACGTAAATTTGTTTCATGACGTAGCATGAATATGCGCTAAAATTTAATTTAGAATGTGTTTGATTGTTTTATACTCACATTATGCTTCAATAAAAGGCACACATGATGTCCTTTCAAAGAGTGTCCATATAGCGATGCAGTATCATTAACTTGTTCCACAAGAGTTAGATTACACTTATGGCAAATAGTATTTAACACCACATCAAATTCCTGAGAAGGAACAATTTCCCTTCTAACTTTATATACTAGCTGACCACTTTTAAGCAGTTCAGTGAGTATGTCTTTATGCGAGAGATGCCCGATCATAAACTTACTGCACGATAACTGTATAGTGAAGTCAAGTTTTTCTTGTAACATTCCTTCGGTAGTTTCCAACATGTATGTCAGTGTGCCTCTCAATTTCTGAGCAAATGTTACATCTGAGACTACAATAGTAAATTGAGTTTCTTTGCTAGTTTGTGGAGGCAGTTGGAATGGCAGTTTTACTCCAAATTCATCTCCGGTCTAAAAAAAAAATAAAAATCAATTGTGTTAAATAATCGCGCATTTTTACTCAAGTATATTTTTCCAGCAAATATATTTTCAAATGCGAATGATTGTTTCGTGACATTATAACGTTAGCAGCGTCTTTTCAGGCAAAGAAAATTCTCCTAATCTCTTTGATGTTTCGTAACCTACTACGCTATTACAAGTAAGTCAAGTGCGAATCGCTTTTTGAATGTCAAAAGTTGTAGGTAAAAATTTGTAACACCGTTGTATATGTTAATACAATACGAGTGATTCTTATTAATTTTACATGAAATTATGAAACACTTACATTTCTAATTAGCCTCAACGAGGATGTGTCTGAAACATCAAAGACTAATTCCTTCATCAGCTTCTGACCTGTATTTCTAATCAGTATCAACGCTTCTAATTTATTTGATTCATCGGGTATCTGTTTTATTTCATACGTCATCGAAAGAACTTTATTCTTAGCTAACTCCTCGTACGACTGTACCAAAACCGTATTTTCTTCGCTCACAAAGTCGCCCTTTAAATCCGGCAATATTTCCTTCGATGGGGTTGAGATTCCTGCCGTTTCTTCGTAGTCCGACGACTTCTTTTCCTTTTTGGTCTTAGACTTCTTTGACTTTCGATGTTTCGAATCCTCCTCACTCATTTTCTTATGTTTCTCTTGGCTCTTAGATTTTTTACGCTTCCCCTCTTTTTGTTCAGTGCTCTTCTCATTGAACACTTCTGTATATTCGTTGCTCAGCGTCGACTGAATCTTCTCCAAACCGGTGTTATTTTCCAGCCACAGGTCGGTCATCTCCTCCTTGTTGTTATATTCTTTGTCCTTAATATCCTTAGTCTTCTTTTTCGACTTTCTGTGACCCTGCTCACGGACATTCAGAGTTTATCCAATTTCATCTCATTTCAACTTATAATTATATTTCTAAATGACATTTATATTTATAATATTTTTATCCAAATTATATACTATCGTTTATGCACTACATTTACCTTATCCTTCTTCGTCCCTTTACTGTCGACGACCACTTGAGCGTGATTATTCTCGATAATCCTGTGCTCCAGTACAGGTAACCTTTCGTCCTCCCTTAAGGGCATATCTAAATCGATATTTAAAGCTCTATGAGGATCATTTGCATCCACCAAATCGTAATCGTCGCTGTCACTGATTTGAGCACCTGGTGGAAGTTCACCTAGTCCAGTATTAACGACTTGCATAGGATATCCATCCTCCTGTTCGTCCTCCGACGCGGACCGTTTATCTAAAAATATATCAGTGATATAATTTGAAACAACGTACTGGTAAAAAATAAAAATCTCCTTGCTATGAAAAACCCACTTTTTTTGGTTTTTTTCTTCTTGCCAT
The DNA here is from genome assembly GCA_038496175.1 of Ampulex compressa. Taxonomy (NCBI): domain Eukaryota; kingdom Metazoa; phylum Arthropoda; class Insecta; order Hymenoptera; family Ampulicidae; genus Ampulex; species Ampulex compressa. The sequence goes on from JBCFXI010000273.1 coordinate 146,234, forward strand.
GTTTTTTATGTCTTTTGTGACTGCTTTCTATGCTCATGTTATACTTGTGAGAGTTGGAGTAATTTGAGATTTTCAAGGAAACTGGTATATCTAGCTCAGCAACAGGAATGTTTTCAAAGTCTTCGTACATATTCGACGAGTTATGATATGATGTGGAATTTTTAAAGGTGCCTTTGAGATAGTGTGGATTGTTCTGCTGTTCCAGTTTTCTGGCCTCTCGCATTTTTTGGAGTTCCTCCAGGGTCGGCTCTGACGAGTCTCGCTTATTGAAACCATCGGATACTCTGTCTGCTTTCACGAAAATATCATTCATATCCAAATCCTCGGAGTCCGAGCTTTCTGATGGTGGGTCATTGATCCACGAATCTAAATCTAAATCCTCAGGAATGGGTACCTGAAGGACAATATAACAATCTCTAACATCATACCATATCTTATACTACACTAATAAAATCACGGTCTTGGATCAAATAGTTATGAGGATACATAAGTAAGTGGCATCATTACCTTTCTCTGGGCTTTAGGGGCAACCGGATTGAGTTCGCCAACAAAAGCTTCCATCAACTCTTGTGCCATCCCAGGATTTTCTTTCAAGCAATCGAGTAGAACCAGCGCAGAACTGGACCTCTCCTGAACTTCCAAATCTCCGCTGCATACAAAAGCTGCTATTTTATCTTTTAGTCCATAAATCTGCAAAAAAAATTTTTTAAATCGTGACTATTACAAAGGCAACCGTACAATTAAAGCACATGATGTTTCAATTGTCATTCTTAGTGATTCTAATACGGCTTTAATCTAAGCCACATGCAGAATAAAGGCGTTGCCTAGCTTACTTGTTCCATCGCCTCTGTATCCCCATCCTTTTCCGCTTTGCTCAAAGTCGCAGTAGCAAGTTTTAAAATATTGTGAACATAAACAGCCTGGATATGCCCTGGTAGGCTGGAAGCTTGCGATCGTAACATTGATTGTAACGTTCCTAAAGGGTCTTCCAGTTCACTATTAATTTAACACATTGTTAATTATATTCATTGTTTGAGATATAATAGACGTTGAAAAACCTGTAATGCATTACCTAGAAAATTCACCACAGATCCATGCAGCTGCGTACAAAACCTCAGACATGGTCGCCCGTGGTTGCCCGGTCAGAAGATAAGAATTCTCCAGCAGTAAGGCACATTGTTGAACTGCATATTTCCGTATCGCTTGTACACGGATCGCTACATCGAGTAATTGAGTCGCTACTAATGGTCCATGCTTGGTGCCTTCCATTCGTGTGAGTTCCACTAATACAGATATGTACCTGTGGGAGAACATAGCAAATGCTCAGATATGTGGTATAAACGAGGAATTAGAGTACTTATTCATATCACTGCATTACCATTCAAAATAAGTAATAAATTGATAATTGTTCTGAGAGCAGATCTGAATTATTTTTGAGAGCAATTCATCTCGATAGGTAGTGCCTTCGGCTTTGTCCATATGCACCATTAACTTCTTAACTATCTCCATCAAGTTCTTCTTCGAAACCATTCCATACAATAAGTCCAAGGCACGCAATCTTATACTTTCATCTTTATCATCAAGACATTGCATGATCAAATCTTTGTGAGCTTGTACACTTTTCGGATGCGTTCTTAAAATTTTTGACATTGCCAACAGTCCCAAGTACTTCAGGTTTTGGTCAGAGTCTTCTATCAATATTCTCAGCTTTTGGACGCAGAGCTGTATCGAGTCTGAATGATTTGGCATACCAGACGATATGGAAATCAACACTGCTATTACCGTGTTGATACATTCGTATAATAAGGACATTGCCGATGTACTAAAAATGATCAATATTTATATACATTAACGACGATTTAATCTGAAGGCAAAAAAAGTCTTTTTATCTAAGAAATGGCATTTAAATCAAATGGGTACGGCCAATATCATGAAATATGAGCTCTAAAATCGACTTTTGGATATAGACAGAATAAAGTATGAAGCTATTTTACAGGCGACGTTCAGATATACAAGTGCAATATACAAGATGCAAAATTATATGATTGTTGATTAAATTACATTAAATACCTGTGTATCAAATTGGTAAGGGGTTCTATTAGTTTTTTGCCAAGCCTAGGTTCTAGAGGTGTCAATGCGCCAAACTGGAAATATAATATCAAGTTGCAGTCTAAGAAATGCAATGACAAACGGTGAATTGTGTTCCAATGAAAGTTACAAAATGTACTATAACAATGATCATGTACAAGAAATCTTCAAAGGGATATGCAAACTACCAATGTATTCGCTACATCTAGTATCTAGTACTTTACTATATTCGTATAAACAAATAATCAACTAGTGTGAAAACCTTGAAATCAGGTCAATTAGTGGTTGGGTAAGACGTCGACCCATTTTTGGCTCAATCAGTGTTATAGTGGAGAACTGAGCATGTGGAATAAGAGTAATATTACTTGGTTCATGTCCAAGAATGATGTAAATTAGTAATCAGTGTATACAGTAATATCCCTATAGTTTTTATCATCTACACTCTGTTTTATAATTTTTAGTATAACACTCACTCACCAGTTTAATAATTTTAATCAGCATCCAATTATTGGTAGATGTTGTCATGAGCTTGAAAAAGACAGGAGCTAAGCTCAAATAGTTTTTAGGATTTTTTCTTGCCAATTCGCATACTACATTAACCGCAGCACTTTGAACACCACTATCCGGATCCTCCAGCTTCTCTTTCAATCTAGGAAAAGCAGGCCTCAATGCCTCAGGAAACCGTAGAAATACCTTATACATCATCAATACCGCTTTCTTACGCAGATACGGTTTGGTAGATGTTAATAAGGTCATTATATCATTTACCAAATCACGAGCCAAATCTGGACTTATGAAACAAGAGAGGCCACTGAGTGCCAAACCAGCGTCATATTGATTCTGACTATTTAAGTCTTTCCGAATCATGTTTGTTGTTAACATTAATAGCTGTAATAAATAGCACATATATGAACTGATGTATATATAAGAACAATATATAAGAAACTACGCAATACACAAGTATTGCTATAGTATGTAAAAAAAAATATGCAACTCCAATATTTTGCATCGTGGATATAATATTTAATATAACATTCTGTGAATAAAAAAAAAAAATTACTTCAGTATCCGCATGAAAGCTCTGACTTCCTGCTAAATATCCAATTCTTTTAAAGGTGAACTTTGCAGACGACATCACCTCAATTATATTAAATCCAGCCCAGCTAATGTCATATCCCAGCATTTGGAGCTATAGACATATAAATTACGCCCATCAATTTAATCCATCTGTAGATAGAGAACTTAAATATGACCTACGTGACCAACTCACATATGTTAATTTTGCTACTGCGTTTGCTTTGACGGCTACATTGTCCTGCCGTAATTCTTGCTTAATCTCCTCTATACATTGCGCGATATATTTCGCCTATGACGATAATAATTGTTATAAACGGGCACACCGAGGATTTTCAATTACTAGGTTATGTCGGTATATGTAATAGCTTGAAAGAAAAACGAGAAGTTCGTCGTCAGACTCACCTCGTTCTCCTTGTTATTCCTAATTCCGCGCACCAAATCCGTGAGATTTTTATCAAACATACGCTCGAAATTTCCTTTTACCTTACGAAGAGCCATGATGGCATTTAAAAAATAAATGGTATATTTCCGATATCGCTTAACGGGTTTCTCTCTACATTCGCCCGATATTCCGACGTAATCGGATAACTTGCTTTGATTGCATTACCGTATGTTAGAAGCCCTAAACTTCAATCACAGTCTTACATTTACATTTTTTGACAGATTGACGGATATAAGAAGTCTACCCAAAGATCATACCCGTGAATTGTCAAGAATAGACAAACTACCGAGCATTTTATTTGTGGGATGCAGAGCTCCGTGAATGCCGGGACTCGAGAGCTACGGAGGACCCGTGCATCATGTAACGTCATTGCTATTGGTCGACCGAGCGCCGGAGTAAAAATGAAACAGGATCGCGTTTATGTGGAGTTCACAGTTCCTTTTTTTCCCAGCTGATTCATCTTGATCGCGTACACGGATGCACCATCAACCAATAGGAGCTCCTCGCAATCCGTATCACATAATGGCAATTACGCACAGTCCTTTTCTGTCCACGTCGGTCCACACTCGCACAACTTTCCGCGGGACACGAAAAATTAATATTCGTTCTGTACACTGTAGATGATTTTGTATATGTTTGGACGAGTCAGAATGGTTGGGTGATTGCGGTAGATCTCGATCGTTTTATCCCGCAATTTCATCGTAATACGCAACGGCCGATATATAGTATTCGGCCGTAAACACGCAGTGAGGAGCATAGCAAATTCTCTTCTTGTCAAAACCGTGCTGGCCTGGGTTTGTCGTATCGAGCCGTACGCGCGAATAGGCTTTCTCTGTATTGACCCGTTCACACTCCGCTCGCGAATCCTCCACGCTCTCTATTTCATAAGCTCCTTTCAGACTGCTCTCAACTTCGGCAGTAGGGCCTGAGAGATATGTAGAGAAGCCATTGAACAAAGGGTAGACGGCGTTTGGATGTTAATGCGAAGATTCTTGACCGGCTGTTAGAGATTATAATGAAGCCGCTCGTCCAAATCTACGGCGGATCGTAAATGTCCGAATGAGAGCTGCGGATACGAAAGATACGGGGCATTTGGCGTACCATTGAGGAGATGCTTCGTTTCATCTGGGCATCACTGCTGAAACGTTGACTCAACATCGTGGCATGTACCCGCGACGTACAAGAGATCCCAAGGTTGAGAACCACTCATTTTTCTACATTAAATTTTTCCATCCACCTTCGAAAATAATGTCTCGCGGGACGAAATTTTCGTGGGCGCATTGGGAATGCGCGATTTTATAATTGCGGATGCTTCGAGGTGTATCTATATGCGCATATGTTACATTTTATTTATGTTGCGAAATTTTAAATCAGCTTTCCCTCAGTTTATCCTGTAATATCCTTTCTCGACTTTTTATGCGCTGATTATGCGATTCAATACACGGCTGAAAAGCCTAAGGCTTAAAATGCGTATATTTCTCCATTGTTGGAGTACTTCTACTTGACAAGTGTTAACAGCTCAGCAAGAGACACTTCATGGATGATGTGTATTCTGTAGTTACAAGTTTGAAGATTTCTGTGATACAATTATTTACAGGTGATTAAAACATCATAGAGAGTTTAATTGGAATAACATAATGTCCTCTGGATTTTTTGGATTGCCTATTAACATGGACAGGGTATGTAGAATCTGTCTTACGGAAGGTACCAATTTGTCCCAAATTTTTTGCACCAATCAAGAGGTAGGAGATTTTTCTGGTCTGCCGCAAAAGATACAAGTTTGCGGTTCAATTGAAATTTACGAACAAGATGGGTTACCTTCCTTAATTTGTGACGTTTGTATCTATAAAGCCAGTGTTGCTCATGAGTTTAGGCAGCAGTGTCAACACTCTGATGCTCGCTTGCGGATGTATTACAACAAACCGGCAAAATGCAATTTTGTGGTAAGTACGTAATGTTTACTTTTGACATTGTGCAAACCCTTAGACTATTCATGTTCTTCAAACTTCCAGGATTCCTGCACCCAAACAGATTTACAGGAAAGAATTGTATTACCAAAAAAATCACACAATCCTCAAGAGGATTATTTCATAAAAGACGAAATGCAAGTAGCGGCAAATACTCAAGAATATGTGCAGCCTAACAATTCATATGTTCGAGACGATGCAACATTGCACACACAACAAATTGATATACAAGATGAAAAACTGTTTATGTGTTCCATTGGATTTGAGGGATCCAAGGAGATGGAAAAAGAGCCTTGTATCGTCACAACCGACATCCATCAAACATCTATTGTACAGACTAATGTACACGATGTACCTGATGTTATAGATACGCAAAATAAATCAGAAGAAACTCAGCACACTGAGAAGTACGTAGACAAGAGTAACAAAGGAGAGGAAGATCAGTTCTTGACTAAGACTGTGCCAAACGATACAGTTATAGAGGAAGAAAGACCACCACAAAAACGTACATCAGCGAGGAAAGCTAAATCAGTGCCTAGTAAGACATACAGCGATGATGAGGTTGATGACAATTACTACGATCCAAGTAGCGACAGTCAAGATTCAGGGGAAACTAAATTTAAATGTAAGGTATGCTCCAAACGTTATGCAACACAAAAAGGCTTGAAAAAACATTCCCTTGTTCATGAAAAGAAGCACAAGTGCAATATATGTTTGAAGATGTTTTACAAACAGGAGAATATGGAAAACCATAAAAAGATACATGCATCAAAGCCCCATGCATGCCAATTGTGCCACGCTTCCTTTTCTAAATCACAAAGTCTAGTGCGTCACTTGAAGTCACATACTGAAAAAGTTAATGATATGATTAAGCAGATTAACACTGATGAAAGGAAGGATAATAAGGAACCCAAGAAGGAATTAAAAAGTGAAGATGATACGGACGATGAAAGTGGTACAGTGAATGAAGCAGATGAGTTTGAAAATGCACCTGAGTTGTACAAGTGTGAAATTTGTGGCCAGTATTGTTCTTCTCTGAAGAATTTGAAGCGACATGCTTTAGTACATGGAGATAAAAAGTATTCCTGCACTGTGTGTAAAAAATGGTTTTTTAGACCAGATACATTGAAAAAGCATGCTGAAAAGCATGGCCATGGACTACTGGACAATTTAGTGGATGATAATAAACTCTTTGATTCGGATGATGATCCATTTCCAAACACCACCAGTAATTTGTTACCAGAGAATGAAAGCGTTAAGAGAGAAGATAGCGATGAAGATGGATCAGGGGAATATAAGTGCCAACATTGTGATAAAATTATGGCGACCAAAAAGGGCCTTAGGCGACACGTATCAATGCATAAGCCTAAAGCTGAACCGGTTATGTGTGAAATTTGTAGAAAAGTCTGTGCTAGTCAGGCCCGTCTTGTTCTGCATCAAAGGACACACAAGCCAAAAGAAAAGGTTCCGCGAGAATACTTGTGCCACATTTGCAGTAAAGTATATCCAAGTAATTCTTCTCTCACGTATCATATGAGGACTCATACTGGGGTTAAACCGCACGTGTGCAAAACTTGTAATAGTGGATTCACTACTACGACCAGTTTAGCAAACCATATCCGTATTCACACAGGAGACAAGCCATTTGTTTGCCATGTTTGCAGTGCAGCATTTGCTGTAAATTCGGCTTTTAGGCGACATCTGACACGTCATACGGGGGAAGCAAACTATTTGTGCAAGACATGTGGTAAAGCTTTCAAGAGACTTAGTACTCTAAAGGAACACACTTATACTCATTCCGGTGAAAAACCATATGTGTGCAAAACATGTGGGGCTGCATATAGCCATAGTGGAAGTCTGTTTGCACATCAAAAACGTTGTCGTGCCCAATATGGTGAAATGGTCGTAGACGATCATCATCATACGGTTGCACATCACATTCATGCAAATAATGTACAATCTGCAGTGCGATCACTTGCTGTAATAGGGCAAATGTTCTAAAAATTAACGATCGTTAAGCAGTACTGCTTTATCTGGCTGCAATAAAAGCTAAACAAATATATAATTCCGGCATTAATTCCGTATTTGACAAAAGGACTGCATAGAAAAACCATTCATATAAGATTCCAAAGTGTAAAACAGAAAACTTCTGTAAATATCTAGGCAGCTTTTTCCTATGGTGATGGTAAATTCATGAATACTCAAATACAATCAATTGAGCTGTCCAGACTAGTGCTTTGTTTTCAAGGAATTTTAGACTGATATTTCATTCTGCAAGTGACAGCTACATAACACAATTTGGACATCATCACTCATTATTAATGAATTCAATAAAATTTTGTATAAAGATGGTCCGAGCGTATTTGATAAAATTGTATCTATTTCTGTACGTATCATTCTACAGCATGAATTGAAGCACTTACATATGTATGTTTAGTTATCGTGTACATATATTTTTATATGTTATTATATACACAACAGAAATTCTAGTAGTAAGCTTTTAGTTTACCCCATGTCAAACACAAAACATGCTTCCTAAGAATTCTGTTATAATTAATATTCAGTAATTAAATAATTTGCAGTATTTACATCATAAGTTATCTTTGACTAGACAAGCTAGTAATAGTCACATATTTATAAATGTATATGTTATGTATTGCATTTTATTTGGTATTTCTATTTGTTGAAGGCATACCAATAAATTAATTTTTTTGTTAGAACTTGCTTACCTACCCAAAGGAAATTCATAAGACTCTTTAATTTTCATGTAAATATATATTTTTATATGCTGTATAGAAGTATTTAGTGGAAAATCAATTTGTGTGAAATATGATTACAGGTTTCATGTAATTATATATTCTTTACTCTGGTCTTATTGTTCTACAACTTTTTTTATTTATCTTGTTGCATATTTCGCACTATTTTAAATCACCATTTTTTAATAAAGCTGTTTCAAAGCACTAGTTCTGACATTTGATGCAAGAAGATAGAAGCTTGAGATAAAAATACTGATAAAATTCAATAAATTGATATAAATTAAACAGACAATGTACAGATATGTTTGTATATCAAAAAACAGTAGTTGCAAAATTAGGTAAGAGACTGATCTATCTTTCACATAGGTATTAAGAATGCTATTGAACACAACCATTTCTAACAGTTAAGTAGAAAATTCTTTTGGAACAGATTCCCATTGTTTTACTGTATATCTTTATATTACCAACATAAGTATTATTCAAATTTTAATTGCACTTGTAAACTGGAATATGCCTAAAAAAAAGGCAACTGTTAAACTGGATACACTTTTCAACATTATATCTAAGTTATACCACAAACCATTTTACAAAATAAAATATGGAAAACATCTACTTATTGTATTATGCTATTATTTATTTCAGGATGTTTCTACATGGAAGTATTCATATCCAAAGCTAAGAAAATTGTTTCGATGTTGATAATACGCACTTTGAATCAAACAATTCTCACAAATTGTGTGAAAATGACAGTGTATTTTATTTCAATGTAGTGTAACAATTTATTTCATACAAAACTATATAATTTTTATTCTGAAATCAAACATATTTTATAAAGTAATATTATTGTTACTACAAGAAAATTACATGTATTTCATGTAGAGTATTAGATAAAACCTGTAAAAACCAGTAAGCAAATCCAATAACATATAGTGCCATTTGCGTACAGCAAGTGTTAAGTATAAGTAAACCACTGTTTCTTAGCTCATCAGTTGAATTAAGAGCTTTATCTGGTTTATAACACTTTCCAAACTATATGTTAACTGTGTGTACATATATTAGGCATATACAATTGGCTTTGGTAGTATCTTACACTTCTATCCAAACATTTATTTATAGTATTAAGGCTTATATGAATATTACTTAAAAAGGTAAAAAAGAACAATAATTACTATTTATACAGTTTATATTAACATGCTGTACATTATAAAAAAAATATACATTATCAATGGTCATCCTTTGGTGGTACAAACATGGATGTCAATGTAATGTTATAACAATTCAAAGCAAATATCGACAGCAATATTTTAAAATAAAGATTTTGATATAATAAATGAAATACTGCAATGTGTATTCCTTACAAACATCCATGGCTAATTATTACTCATGTGTAAAATCAAGACATTTACATCAGATCCCTTTAAAAGTTAGCAAAAATTATAAATTTGTACATATTAGAAATGTGTGCATTACTTTACCATCAGTGGTACACAAATGATCTCAAATAGATGACAAACATTCTATGTATGGCACTTATAGTATACATTTTTAATCTTATGAAAACAATTTCTTTTAACACTACTTGTACATGAAAAACCAAGTGTAATGCAATTTAATCTTTATACTGTAGTATGAATTACATTTATAATAATTTATAGTTTACTCTAGTTACCATCCAATTGGTATTTGTTTAAAAGTAATCAAGTCGTATTTTATCTTAGTTCTCAATTCTACGTTTTAATAATATCTGATAACGACGCCAGATAGAAGCTCTTGTCCTCTTCAGAACAGTTGCCAAATCCACGTACTTTCGTTTTTCATTAAGATTTGGATTATTCTCTATGTGCTCTATTATCATTTTATCCTCCTCAGCATCATACCTAAAATATATATGAAAATGTGAATGAAAATTGTAATTTGAACTAACATGCTTGTATTTTTTTAATTATAGCTTTATCCATTAATACATAATCTAAAAATACGAAGATTTTCTTCTAAAGATAAAAATTAAATGTTGTATATAAAAATGATGTAGACGATAGCATGTTAAAATAATACAATACCTCCTTTGCAAATGGTGGCTATAGAGGTTCCTAAATCTGTGATATACACTGTATAATGTCCTGTGTGGTAAACCATTTGCTATAAATTGTACAAACTTTTGCCTTTCTCTCTTGCTACGTATATAAGACTTATTTCCTTGTCTGAGAAGTAAGAATGGTGTAACATTCTTTTTGTTCCAATTATGATACTATGTCATAATAAAAATATATACATACATATAATATGTGTAAAAATTAAATTATAATTTGCAGTTTAGCATATACAATACTATAAATATGAAGCCGTTACTTGTACATGCACTTTATTACAAAAAAATATATGTTTTAGACAATATACCTTGCAAAATTTTTTCCAATTACGTGTAATAATTTCATCTTCTTGAGGACTATAGGATCCTTTCTTAACGGATATTATATTTTCAAATTGTTTCATTTCAGATTTTGTTGGAACGTGCGAACCGGCACATGATTCAATTCGATGTTGCGGAAGTACCTCATGTATTAAGTTTATGCACAATGCCTTGAGAATCTGAAATAATAAATTGTATGAACGTAGAATTAAGCATTGTACAATATGTAACCCCTTTTTTTTTAAAATGGCTGTTTGGAAATTGTCTGTACCGAAAGTTCTTTATCCGATGGTTTGTTTTTTTCTTTAATCTGCTGCGCAACGTACGTGACATCGTCATTGGTGTTAACATCTTTATCAAGAACCTTATTACACCGAGGCATGGTACAATGTTTTGATCGCTATTCAACGCAGTGATATCAAGACGTGGGATTTTTTCCCACGTGGGAGCGTTCGTGCGCATGCGCATGCGACGTCACAGCGCCGCTACTTTCCATGGACGTACCTATGCGTAACATTAGGTACGCGTAAGGGGCATTTCCCAGTCGTTTCCCGCCTTTCATTATAGTGAAGGTGAATCGCGTAGTGCTATGTACACACCGAATCAATAATTTGTTCCTTGAACCCTGTAGGGGGGCAAGGAGAAGCTGGAATGCGATCGTGGAGGTGCCAAATGGCAGGGACCGGCTGGACCTGGTTTACAAATTCTACGCTCAATAAGATGCAAAAGCTTCTTCTCCAAGGACATTTATTCAATGTTTAAAGCTAATACCCTCATTTTTCATCTCCTTATACTGCCAATAACTTATATTAGGTTTCCTAATATCATATTCGCCAATTTTCATGAACAATGCAACAATATATATCAATATATATTATACCGGGCAAGATTATAAATTTCAGCGCAGTTTGTAAATCGCGCGCATATTGAGCGTAGAATCGGTAAACCAGGTCCAGCTGGTCCCTGCTACTTGACACCTCACGATCGCATTCCAGGTTCTCCTTGCCCCCCTTCAGGGGTTCAGGAACAAATTATTGATTACGTCTGTACTGCCTTGCCTTTTACTATTGTAATAAAAAAATTCAAGAATGAACGATATGTAATTTATTTAAATATCATAACTATATTATACCTTTTTTTTTCCTTATCAGCTTTCGTTATTTTACGTGTAACCAACAAAAATTCATTTGTCAATGTGACCCACGGAAACTGAAAGGTTGGACACACCTGTCTGAAACCCTTACAAATTGTATCGAGCATTTGAAACTTGACCGTATCAAATCGAAGAAACACACTTGTGATCGTGTGTGCTTCTTTGTGAAAGTTTGACGTTTCTAAACGCTGCTAAGGACCTGTGATCAAGTATACTGCACGTCGAATAACAGTTCTCAATAGAGGTTAATAACGGTTCAGAGACAAAATATATAGACCAGTGTATACATGACATTCCCTAAAGCTATCAGCTCATTACATTTTGATGTACGTCAATGTCCATAATTTTTTACAAATATCTTATATCTCTTTGTCTCTTCCGTTTGGATTAATAAACTACATCTGTATAAAATTTTGAAACCAACACTTGAGCTCTATTTGTATTCTCTAGTTCTAATTGTATAAATAGTTGTTTCTATATAATGGACGCGTTATACGATTTATTTCTTTTTCTTTCTAAATAATTTTGATATTTTTAATTTGACCGAAAAAAAATGTTGTCCACAGGTAATCAAATAACTCACAAAACTGACATAACATTAATTGTCATAGTGGAAGTGCATAGCATAAGACTGGACAGGATTGATACTAGAACTTTTCCCAGAATTAATGAGAAACGGTACACCATGGCATCGGCTTCAAGTACAAGTGCACGTAGTTTGTTTGTTGAGTCAAAAATGAGATTAGCGGATAGAGTACAAGTTAATGTTAACAACATTGCATCGCTTGCAAGACAAATACAACGGGGCTCAAAGAGCAGTGAAGTAATAATGTATTATACATCATTTTAGGAATTGTATGTAATTTTTCATGGTGCAAAAACTTACAAGGATATGAATAAATTTCTTTCAGATTTTGATGCATAGTGCCAGAAACTTTGCACAACAAGAACATGGTTTAGAAACGGCGGAAAATAATTTAAAGAAGCTCGCGCTTGTTGCAACACATTTAGAGTACCAAATAGAGGCAATTGACAGAAGTGCCATCATTTTGGAAAATGTCACCGAACAAGTACGTGCAATGCAGAGATAAATTATGGTGAAAGCAATCATGTTATATTCATCAGTATTTAAAATAAAACCGAAATTACATTGCCAAAATGGTTGATATGTATAATTTTGGCTTCTTCTGAAATACTTGTATAAATTTCACAAATCAACTGTATGCATTTATTTATGGTATGTTAATAAATTTATTTAATGTAAAACCTGTTGTTTGTCATATTTTGCTTACTCTACATTTTGATATAGAGATTTTTTTCGATAAAATGATACAAGATGTATGCCAAATTCTTGGTTTATTACATACAGTTAACACATTATCTAAAATTCAAAATTGTTTTGCCACACTTTATGAGCAATGATAAATGTTAACAAATTTTTAATAAACTTATGTGAATTGTGTACTTCAGAAATTGCACGTATATCAATGTGTTCCCTCGTTTAGTAACAGTTTCAAACCTTTTTGACACACAAAGGAGAGCTGCAGTGTAATGAAAAATATTTCCACATATCTGACGGTTTTACCAGTGAGAGTGATTTCACACCTTTTCACCTTGTATGTTTCAAATAAAACTAGGGAATTGTATGACTCCTTATCGTGAAAAACGTTTTGGAAAATGATTTAATTTTCGTTTTATCAAGGGTAAAGAATATCGTAATGACCAGGACGATAAAGTAAGTGAACGGCTGGTGTTGCACCCTCCGGAAAATCGTGCGCTGTTACTTCTGTTCCTGCGCCTCGATCCATGTAGCGAACTCGTACACCAGTGCCTAGGGCAGTGCTCATTGCTATAATATGAATGTGATCTGACTCTTTGTACATAGGTTCAACTTCCTGTAAACATATCAAAACAATCACAATTTGTAGTAAATTATATAGATATATCTATGTAGGATGTAGTTCATTTTATGTATTAGGTGTACAACATTATTTCTGTTGTGATGAATGATTAACAAAACTTTGAATTATAAATGTATAACAAGTTTTTTACAATAAAGCCTAGAATTTTGGAAAAAATAATTGACGGAAGAAAAGTTATATATCTAATATGTTGTACAAGATAAAAAAAAAGCAAAATAAAGTATACATAATCAGGAAAAAAAAATTTCTGTACCTACCTGATGACAGAAGTCTGAGATCGTACGCTCGCCTTCAATAAAGTGTTGGTAAAAGTCAGCCTCACGTTGTAGCTGACCAGATGTAATTAATCTGAGGTATACAACGACATAGTCAGAGTAACCTTGTTCATTGAAAAGTTTATGCAGTTCTATATAAGCTGCTTCCTTTTCTCCACCAACTTTGTCGATCGCCTCCATAAACTAAGGTGTAGAAAAAATTGTTAAAATGTAATTACACGCTATAGCTTGGCGAATGTAAAAAACTCACCGTGTCGTGAAAGTCCTCAACAGTAAATTGTGGAAAGCCTAATGCCACAAGATTGTCTTTACTCTTTAGCGCAAAGTCACGAAACTTATCATACTCATTCTTATCGCCAATTAATTTTTCAAGATAAGCATAACTAAAAGCTCTAAAGAAACAGTTGCCGTCGGGTCTTGTTCTCCTAATATAAGAGTATTTTTCAGCTAAAGCCTTAGCTTTAGAGAGATATACTTCATCCTCTGTATATTCACGCTCTAAGCTCTTTATCGATTCTTTTTCACCAACTAAAGCTATGGATTCTGATATCTGCAACATAAGGTAAATTAAACATATGATAATTCTTGAATTTCGCTTTTTATATTTTGTTACACATACATCATTCAAAAATTAGCATCGTCATCTTAAAGAAAACTAATTTCAATTAATGTTAATACATAATATTTTTGCAATAAACATAATGATATTTTTTATGCAGAACAACAAATTTCTTAGGGTCAAGAATATTCGAAAATCACTCTAAGTTCGTAAGATCTCTCCGCGAATTTACAGCATTAAAAAAATTTGTTTTGAGTGCACGATGATAATTGTAATCACAGCAAGTAGTAAATTAGATTTAAGCAGATAACAAATGAACGAAACTCAGTATTACTTTGCTAACAGAATATTGGCAAAAGTAATTTTGAAACTGACAGAATGGTAATATTAACCTCCTTTTCGATTCGCCTCTGTTGTTGAAGGATCAACTCATCCTGGTTGACATCTGTAATAAGAGAGAAATGATAAAATCTATGTTTAACTTTATGAGTGAGAAGTTACGCTTCAAAACCTGTATTTTCCACTGACTGTTCCTTCAACGATTTCTCTTCCATATCTCAGGAGATTTTCATAAATTTCAAGACGACTGTCAAATTATCAGTCGTAAACAAAAGCCCGATGTCCATGTGGAAATTGAAAAGAAATAGCCCCGCGGCCGTTTGACGATTATAGATTGGTAGTTGTGCTCCTGGAAATTGTAGCCTGGCATCGAGATTGGAAATCCCTAAAAGTACGAGGTTGGCAGTTTATTAGTTCTAACAGTTTATATTTGATGAAGAATTTAAATTAGAGCTTTTAACTTAGCATAATAATAATGGATTATTTACAGTTATGGATCGTGATATATAATCTTATAAAGACTTAATGTTTGTGTATTTTGTCATCGTGCGTTACCCACTATGGAACTCGACAATATTTATAATGCTTTCGATTATGATTCTTTTCACGATTTCTTCTGTGGTACGTTGCATATAACGATGCTTCGTATATTTATATCGCGACAAAAAAATACTTTTAATTATGCATTTTTTATATTCGTATTTATAAACGACTTCGTTATTTGCCAAATCTTCAGTAATATTTAAATGGTATATCTAAATATTCTTAGAAATATTAATAACTATATGTCTTGTAAGTATTACCTTCAGGTATTTATGTTAATTCTAAACTTTCCAGAATATAAACTATTTGAATCTTACACTGTAGGTGTATTTCGGAACAAATGAATACCATAGTGAGGAGGCGCCTTAATCTTAGCAGGAAATTAAACGTAAATCTCAGTCACTGATGGGGATAATATTTCGATTTATTCATTAATCGTGCATTTCGAAATTTTCAATACTTTATTAATCCTTACATTAATATATAACATAAAAGATATTACTGCTTACATCGTTTACATTGTTGTTTGACATTACAAAGATCAATCGAATTATTCTCTAACGATGAAAAACGACTGAACAGGCGTTTCTCATCTTTTTGTAGAATCGCCGGGAATGACGGATTAGATGGATTTTTTTGTATCTTCCCAAATTCTCGATACCGACATATCACTTCTTACATCTCGCATCGACGATCGTTATTATAAAAAAAAAATCCATCGAGTCATCTTTCTCCAGGGACAAAAAACCGTCTTGAGGAGGCGGCTTAATACCGCCAGGGACTCGAAGGAGTCAGCATTCAGCCATTGCACTTTTGTTTCCGAGACGCGTTATTCTCAGCCGTCGGCGTCTTCCGTTGCATCTTGTGACAACGAGCAAGAAGGATCGTGGATTTTCCACTGACCGTGCGGTGCACAACGAAGTAGCAGTAATGAGCGACAGGCCGAGCAATGGTGAATACAAGTATCAGAGGGACGAGCAGTCCGATAATAAGCCGCGACTGCCGCTTGAGAAGGAGCGTGACGAGAAGGAGCATCAAGTTGACAAAGCCGGGGAATACGTGCGGGAGCTGCTTCAAGAAAAGGTTGAATTAGATTCGCAAAAATGGCCACACGCGACCAGACTCATCGACCAGGGTAAGCGTCTACGCCGGTTCCCTCGATCCTCTTTGTCCCTCCCTTCTACTCGCTTTATTTTCATCTTGTATGCTGCAGTTTGTTTATGTTCTTTGTGTTTATGTTGTTTATGTTTGCGGATAATACGTGTATGCGTATAACAAAGTCGATGCTGCTGTACGTGTCTTCAATCTTTCTTATTCATTCCTCGAGCTGGATGGGTTATCGAATTGTTAATATCTCGTTAATTGGGTGTATATGATATGTACTTACAATGAAGGTTTTAAACGTAATTGATGTTTTTGATAAATGCCTCTGATAGGTCTTATATTTTATTGGGTAAATTGGTCATTGAAGTAATCGTCATCAGGATTGTCGAAGATTAACAGTATTATAAGCCCACGCCATTTGTGGTAGCGTCCATAAATTCTATGCTATAATGGAATGCTGAGAAGCACGCCATAATACGTTTTGAATACGCCAATGTAGTGCAAGCAGCGAAACTTTGAAAGCCTTGATTTTTTTGTGTGACACCTGCATGTTTCTCTGTTTTTTCTTTTTTGTTTGGATTATCATTTTATTATCATATTAATGTTTATGTTGTGTGAAATTAATGCAAAAAAAATCCGTATTCAGTGATATAGAAAAGTTAAAATTTTACTGATGTTCATATTCGTATAAATATTTTTGTTGGCGCAAATGAATTTACATTGTACATTGCATTATACGAAATTTAATCATAATATTTATATAAATTTCGTTATATTATATTGCGAAGACATTTCGTTAAATCGCTCATATATATTCCCGTTTTGTACGTCCACGTATTTTTATTACCAATTCAGGCGTCTTGCATTTTAATCACGTTTTATATCGTTTCCACTATCCGTAGATATTTAAGCATCGCAAAAGTGTCAAATGAATATTTTTATTTATGTTGTTAACAATTTACATACCTAAACGATTATATTTATATGACCATATTTAAACGGTTAATGACTATGATTAACATACGTAAACATTACGTTTATCATATTGTATTTAATTTAATTTAATGTTGATCGATGTATTAGAATTTTGTAAGTACCTTAGGTGCCTGCTTTTGAATAATCCATTGATTCTCTCGAATTTCTTTATCTATAAAAATTCAAATATTCGCGCGATGTACCGCAACTTCGCAATGTATCTCCAGTATTAAAACTTTTCTGAAAACAATTAGGCATTCTTCTCAAACCGCGTAAGGTGTAACCCATTTGCAACACACTTTTAATGCGCAATCAACTTTAAAATTCGGTGCGCATTATTTCACATTTAGTGATAAATATACGCTGTCACGGAATATAGCGCGGATGGTGATAACTGACGACCGTTATGTACGGATTATTTCACTCACTTATGCAAATGGTGCAAATTCGAACAATCCATGCTTGGAAAAAGCATTGACAAATGCTCAATTCACCGTGAAATAATTTGTCAGACTCGAAGGGACAACATTGTATCATAATGTATCTTAATTGTTAAAGAGTGAAAACTTTTGTATGTCGCAGAGATTCAAAAGACTCAGGCTATTGGGAAACCGTTAAGGGACCCGAAGTATGTAGATATTTATCGTGAAAAGCCGATTCGCGTCTCTGTTAAAGTTTTGGTACCTGTACGAGAGCATCCCAAGGTAATGACCAATTTTTCTTCCAAATATCGAGTGCCGTAAGTATGCGGTTCATCGAAGGAAACGAAACTTCGCGAAATCGGACTGCTAGGCGAGATTGCAGCCGATAATTTCTGTTACAGTTTAACTTCGTTGGAAAGCTGTTAGGTCCCAAGGGTAATTCTATGAAACGCTTGCAAGAGGAAACCATGTGCAAGATGGCAGTTTTGGGAAGGGGGTCCATGAAGGATCGTCAAAAGGTACCTGTTATTTCTGATTGAGCGGGTGTAGGAATAATAATAGACGAAGTGTGACACTTTTGTTTTCTTTATTAAGAAAAATGATTGTTACTAAATGATTATGAACAAAATTCGGCTGATCATGCCTCTACATGGATACTTCTATTATTCGGTTTGTTGATCTGGGCTTTTCTAAACTTGCCATTGTCTTCTTTTTACTCAGCTTAATTTTTTCTTTTGCTCGTAAACGCTCCTCCTCATGCTTTTTCCTGTGTTATGCAATACCCGTTTAATTTACGCAAGCACGCAACAATTTGTGGTATAAAAAAACATGCTTTATTCTCGTAAAAAAAATTGTAAAATATATGTTGTACGACTATATATTTTATTTCCTTATATTCTATCTGAAAGTGTATCCAAATATTTAAAAAATCCAAATGTATTTCGTTCCTTGATAAATGTATATTTAATTCCTTATCGGGGTAATGAATTAATTTATAGATTCATTTAATATGGAATTCACCTTCAAACAATGGGTCGCAAGTTAATTGATCTTAGTAGTGTGTTTTGAAAATCGAATAAACTGTTATTATGAGCAGAAATTTATTTTAGATCTGTTTAATCTAATATTATGCAAACGAAGAGTACAGAAATACAGCATGACCTCATAGAGGTCTACATAGTAAAGTATAGAGAAGCAAACGCAATGTAATATTCATGTTTCAAACCTCAACGGATGATCGAGAGAATATTACAATAGAATTTTCAATCTAATACAAATTTTGAAAAAATTAAATGGAAACAAATAAAAAGTAATATGCTCATGTATCCCACGGACATCATAGGTACAATGTACAATTCAAAAACTTTGCATTGAATTCTGTTCATCACCTTTGGACAATCTTCATACAATCATATACATATGTATCGTAATTAGTGGCTCAATTATCCACTTTAGAAAAACAACAGATTGCAACCCAAACGACCAGCACCAAAAATCAACAAAAAAAAAACAGAAATTAAACGTTGAATCACTGTATTTTTTCTTCTTATCGCAGGAAGAAGAGTGTCGAATGTCCCTGGATCCGAAATATGCCCACCTTTCAGACGACTTGCACGTGGAGATCACTGCCTTGGCACCCCCAGCCGAGGCTTACGCTCGTATTGCCTTCGCACTTGCCGAGGTTAGGAAGTACCTGATCCCTGATAACAATGATAATATAAGGCAGGAGCAGATGCGAGAGATGGAGCTCACAATGGCTGACGATTCTGGCACCGGTGAGGACAGGAGGCCATCCGGCAGGGGTGTTCCTGGAGGTGGTGGTGGCATACTCAGACCAGCTACGAGACCTGCACTACAGAGATCTTCTCGAGGTTTGCGTCTCTTTAAGTACACTATCCCTTTGACCATAGTGCACTCGAATCCAAAATCATCAATATATAAAAGATGTAGATGTATAAATTTATAAGGTGTAATGTATGAGTGGTATAGTATGTGATACAGTTTGAATCTGTATGTACACCTCATATATATTGATGGATCAGTGAGTGCATATATCTTACAGTTAACATTATTATTAATACTAAGGTCATATTATTATTAATAATAACCGATTAATCTGTTTGATCTTTGTGGTTGGTTTTTTAAATTTGGGAGCAATCTGATCTTCTCTAGATACGTCTCGCGTTTTTTGTTTTGGTGAGCTTGATTCCCTTTGTGTGGAGTTTATGGTATAATACAAGCGTTGCTGGCTTTATGATGATCTTGCTATGGATTATCGATAACACTGCGGAGTGCCTGTTATTGAAAATGCTGGTGGCAAAAACACCAAAGTTTTTACAATCTCTCTGCCACCAAACTCAATCTCTTGAATAAACGACCATATTAGATTATTCAAACTCGCATTCGCGTTTTTCGCAAAGCCACCGATGTAGCGTTTCATTAAATCATCCCTATTTTAATGATGTTTGGATCCATTGTATGTAGTGGAACATATCGCACAGGCACGCAGCGTTGATTCAGGTTTTGTATTTCCAGAAAAAAAAGGTTGGCATTGGGGCTTTCTGTGTATCTTACGACTTTAAACTATTATTTAGGCTAAGAAAGAAAAAGTCGATCTTTTATGAAAAAAGTCCATTTTTCTACAGAAGCTCAACTCCTTAAAAGCATGAGTTGAAAGTTGATGATTGCTAATTGTTAGATACACACATATTCAGGTCTATTATTCTTTTTCTATCAAACGCATATATATGTTTTGCATTATTACACTATCCTTTGCGCTTCTTTATATTACTATCATTTTCAAAGAATTTTG
Organism: Ampulex compressa; assembly: GCA_038496175.1. Taxonomy (NCBI): domain Eukaryota; kingdom Metazoa; phylum Arthropoda; class Insecta; order Hymenoptera; family Ampulicidae; genus Ampulex; species Ampulex compressa. The sequence continues at coordinate 167,078 of JBCFXI010000273.1, forward strand.
ATCACAAGTATGATTTTCACGCTAATATTGTAGCGCACGAAAAAAATAATCGTCCTCTACAATATTTAACATTGCCTAATCTCATAACTTTAATTATTTCGAGGAGTTTAGTTCGCATAGATTTCTCTAATCGACCATTCTGTTAGTTTTTAATACTCTTCCAGCAGCAATTCTTCCACCACCAGCGAGTAGAGGTCCGATCGCTCGTCCCGTCTCTGCGAAATCGAAAGTGTTCTCGATCTTAGATCGCGCCAGGGTCGCCATGGACCAGAGCTACGGGTAATAGATGCAGAAGCCCGATTGTTACGGGAGATTGAGGAAGGTCCGTGAATATGTCAACTTGATCTTCTTACAGGTACGAAACGCCGACACCACCACCGAGCAATCGTGTTGGTTCTCATCACGATTACGATTACCACGGCTCAGCGAGTAGCAGCAGTCGTTACGGCGATAGGCATTATCCTTCGACATCGGCGTGAGTATAACTTCCAACACGAGATGGAATAATACCTCGACCATCCGGTTGCAATTTATTCGTGCATTTATCCTTCGTTTCTCACTTTGACTCGCCCTCTTCACGAACGTTACACATTAATCCAACGATTTTTGATATCGATCGTTATTTTGAAAATTAGAAATATTTTTCTTCTATCTTCTACAAGATAAATTCCTTTAGCTTGCTTTTTATCGTAAACTTTCTGAGAAAGAAAAATCAGGATGCTTTTTGATTTTCTGGCAGGTGTAAGTGATGTGTATACGTATTGTAGATATACCTGCGGATAAGGTTTGATAAAAATGCCTTTGGTGTTTCTTAATTTATCGTGCTCGGATTGATGTCATTAATCAGTATATTTGAGAGGCTACTAACCTCATTTTTATATTTGCCTGCTAGAGGTCAAACTCTAAGTGTTACATGAAGTGCCTTATACTTGTGAACAAATGCGAAACAAGCGTCTTGCATTATTTTTGTCTCACAATTATCTGTCAATCAATCGTTGATCTCACAATCATTATAGTTAATGTGATTATTATAATTAGCTGAATTAAGAAATATTCTTAGTTCAGTAATGCGGTCAATTTTTCTTGTAACTCTCTCAGAGATGACATGTATCCTTCCTCGAGGTATACGACGTACGAGTATGAAGATGAAGCGGTTCCACATTCATCGCATGATTATTACGAAACTTCGGAGTATCCAGGTAAATTTTATTTTTCTTTGATGCATTCTGCAATGGTTATTCTTCTCTTTTATTACGTTAACTTTCCATGAAACTATATAAATATATCTTTTGTAATGTACGTAAACGCAGTTTAGGTCATTCAACAGTTTTTTCTCCAGTGCTTGGAAATTCTCGGTTTTTTTAAAGTGGTGATTTATTGAGTTGTATAAATATGCATATAAATTCTACGAAAGTAGGTATACAAATAAGACTCCTCAACTTAACATCAAAAGTTAAAAGGTATCCGATTTAAGAACATGCCTTTCACAAATCAGAGATAATTACTCTGTTTGTCCTTAAGATTTGTGGAAACTTTTAATATACTGCAAGAACTCCGAATGTTATTCGGCGATGAAAGATCGACTGTTTACAGTCTACGAAACACATTCAATATCCGATAATTTAATATCGCTGAATTAACAATAGATAATTACGTTCATAAAAGAGAATACAAATATTCCACGAATTTTGCATGAACATACTAATAAGCTGATATCTAATTAGTTTCCACTCAGACAAAAATATCGAGCGTTTCGCGATTTTCATTGTTTAATTGAAGTTTAACGATAACTTAAAATTTCTCACATAAGAAATTACTGCAAAATTGGAAAGTACAATACCCGTAAATTATCATGAACAATAGCCGATACTAACGAAAACTAACTTCTGTTTCGTGCAAGCGTCTATAAAATTGTCCGATTTACCCTGACGGTAATGTAAAGTAACGCCTCTTAATATGAAATGCTAAATAACCGTGTTTTAACCAAAGTCTCAATGGTCAGAATCTCTTAAGAGCACCCCGAAACCATCAGCTTCTCGTAGATGCTAGCTTATTTATCATTAATTTAACGTGGCATTCACGAACGACTGAAGTAATTGAAATACACCAATCCATGAAATTCGCAGAGGAGTCATCGAGCCGCGCATGGAAATCTTACAAGACCACAACGACGTCAGGCTCAAGCTCGCGCTACCGCAACGCTCCGTACACACGACCTTCCAAGTAAACATCCACAAAAGATCATCCTAATTCTCTCTCTCTCTGTCTTCTCTCTCTCTCTCTCTCTCTCTCTCTCTCTCTCTCTCTCTCTCTCTCTCTCTCTCTCTCTTATTTTTCTTCTTAATTTATGAAAATTCCGAATCGTCCACCTCTAAACACGATTTTTTTTTGTCTCTGACTCTTTATTATTTCATAGCCCTAAACCGTTGACGTGTAATCTTCCTCCTAACACACGGCGGCCTATGATGCCTGCGATGCCGAAACCCATAAACGAACGGGAACGCATGTAATCGAGAGGCGGGCACGGACACTATAATATGGTAAACATTATCACGGTACTATCGAAAATGAGAAAGGAATGATTGCACGCAAAAACCTAGAGGAAAAAAGGATAAGAAATTTTTTCCCTCGACGATCAAAGCATATTAGGAGAGAGGGGTCACGCAGATCGGCTGATGCTCACGTGGCGCCAATAATGTTCCGGTCTATTACACCCTCTCACACTTCTCTCACTGTCTCTCTCACTTCTCGACCTTTCGCCTTCCCTCTTGTTTAATACAGACCGACGTCATTTTCAGATGACATTTTCGCGGCTGCTGGGTAAAACTGGAACGTCAGTTATAATATACGGTGAATACATGTAATCGAAAGATGTGCGAGTACAGTATTCACGAGCAAGCGCGCAAAATTCTCTCCGTACTCCCCTCTCCTACTCCCTTTTCTCTCTCTTTCTCTCTCTCTCTTTGTCTCTCCCCTCATCCCCATTGCACTCGATTTCCGTCGTGAACTGAATTCGTTCCCGATGTTAAAAAAGCCACGAGCCCCGGTCCTTTAAGTCCCATCTATCCAATAATCGTGCACACGCCATGTAGCGGGACATATAACTAAAGACGAAGACTAAAGGACCAAGAGGATCAGCGGGAATAAACCGAGCATAAAACTTGTAGATAAGGTTACAAGTTAACGGCACTTAGGACAAGAACGTCGGAGCTGTGTTAAAATCGCTCTTATAAACCGTGTCCCATTTCTACCGATACGCTTCTCCTTTCTGGGATGTACTTAATTTAAAAAAGAGAAAAAAAGTCTATTCGGTAATACAAATATTATTTCGTTCGTATTATACAATGTGTAATGTAGCATAAACATTTCTTGGTTTGAAGTTCTTCCCTTTTTAAAACCCGATCCGGTTGCTTGTATCTTTTTCTTGTTTCGTGTTTTTTTTTTCTTTTCTTTTTAGCACCAATCGGACTCCGAAAATACAGTATATCATTATAAAAATACATAGCTCGGACAGTCGTATCCAAATATTATTAAATTAGCGATATGTTTTAAATGGAACAAAGTAAATGTTTTAAACCGTATATAGAAGTAGGCGAAAGCTACAAACTAATAATAATTGAGCTGCATATGTTTATGCAGATTATATTATAACTTAACGTTAATAAGTGTGGTATTTACACAGTAAAAATGATTAAACTTACCACGATTTAAAACATTAAATTAATGTTAATGGTCATATGTATAACTACGTGTGTAAAACGTAGTAGACGACGGATTGTGTGATTTATTGTAAAGATACAATAGTTACAAATTTCGAGTAAACCTATAATGTTATAATCGCCGATCGCAAGCATATAAATAGATCAACAGATGTTTTAAGTTTAATTCCTAAAACACTTTGTCATCGTTAAAATATTCGCTCTACACATGTAATCGCCGTAAATCGAAATAAATATGAAATATAATAATACCATAGACATTCCTTTCAAAAAGAAAAACTGAAGCTAAAATCCCAATCATCTTAATACCGTCATAATTTTAAATATCATAAAGAGAGTATGCACCTACGTATTTTTTCTCCTAAAGAATAAAACACGTATTCCTTCACGATCGTAGAATCGAAAGCAGTAATGGCAATTAGAACTATCGCCCCGTAGTAATGCTATCTTGAAATCTAGCTTGTCAGATAGAAATGAGAGTACGGGAATCAAGAATCTTATTTTGTTTAGCGTACGCAATATTTGGCTGAGATTGAAAATTTAGACGAATATTCTACCATAATCTTCAATAGCTTTTGCTTGTGCCGAATGAATGCACAAGGAGTACAGTAACTCGACGCGTTTGCTTAATCTTATTCACATCATAGCTTTATTTGAAGTCTGGAAGACATTTTCTTTTAATGAATTTCTGGTATATCTCTCTCAGGTGTATAGAAGAATCCGGAAGGTCGCGTGGGAACGCGCTCTTGTGAATTGAAATATTTCGGTCTTTCGCATTCACCAATGGATCCTGAAGTGCCGTGGTTGTGCGTGAGTATTCGAGTAATATTGTCTTATTATACGCAAACATGATGAAACTTCATAATTACCCCTTCTTCGGTACTCAAATATTTTTCGCTTCGTATTTCACTGTTTTATCACAGTCGGCCTTGTCTCTCTTTTTTTTTTTATAAGCTTGAATCTCGGGCAATAGTATTGTAAATGGATAATGTTATTTGAATCCGTGATTCTCGGGTCCAACGATAGTTGGTATTTTCTTTTAATTCGGCGATAAACTTTCATAGTTTGATCTCGAATTTTTGATGCACACAACTTTGTCTTCTATAACGGAAATTAAACAGTTTCGAGCACATTATAAGCGATTAGGAAGGGACATCGAGGTCTGCAATGAACTTTCTAGGAAAACGCATATGAAACACCATGGCGATGCACGACCACATATCTGCATGCAGGACTCTTTTTCCTTTCTCATTAGTTACCACAAAAATCTATGAGATAGTAAGACTTTTTTTCAGGCAAAGAAGAGTGCAGACTTTCACCGATTTCGTACGTCGAAATTTCGGCATTGATAACATTTTATTCTACAGAGAGGAAGAAACGATACTTGACTGGTGGTCGATGACCGCTATAAATATAAGTATGGTAAAACATGTACGTTTCACGTGCAACTTCGCGAATCTCGATGCAAATTGCATGTAGAGTATCACGGCGGTACACACTACGGTTACTTTCATTAAATGACAGCGAAGCCGGATTTGTTCTTCCTTTGGATATAGAATGCAAATGCACGATCCGATCGCAGTATTTTTTGGATGTCAATTGGTCTTCGATTTTTGTTTGCATCTCAACATCGCTCAAGAATTTCGACATTTGGCAAGTATTCCGGTTGCTTCATCATCGTACCTAAGCGTATGTATTTATTGGCTTCCTAGGTTATCGATAACAAGTGTTTTTCTGTTTTTGTTTTTTATACGTAGTAAAGACCCCACTATTATAATCAATTTTTGATTAATTCTTTGTGTATTAGAGAAGACTGTGTCAATGATCCCAGCTAGGATTGCGTTGTTTATCTTTATTTGCAAATTCGTCTTTATGTTAATAACATTTCACTAATTTTGATGAAAATTTATATGGACAATGGACACTAAAATGCATTCTACAACCGTCTGCAATAGCCATTCTGAAACAGTAATCACGTTGTTGGTAATTCAACAAGCACGGCTGCGCTTGTTAATAATAATTGCGATTGATTTATGAATAACGTATTCTTGGTATTCAAACGATTAAATACGATTAAGTACCGAGAAAAAGTCGATATATAACATTTATCATGTATGCAGTGTTATTCGTCACAGCAGTGCTTTGGAATTACTTCCTTAATGGCAGTATTTGTTTCTTTAACCTTTTGGCATTGATTGCGCGTTAGCTTATTTTATGCTTATGAGCCTGTTTAAATATTCAAATCCCTAACAAAGTGATGTTAAAAAGGAGATAAAGTCATTATCGTTGTCCTTATCGAGCTTTGATGAGTCAAGCCAGGAATATTGGAAAATGTCGACGATCTTTGAGCATTTTTAGCACGTGACAAAAATCTATTGGAAATTACGCATAGTTGCCAGAACTTGATAACAGACGTGACAATCTTAAAAATTTTCTTAAAGAGTTTCTCGTAGTAGATCTGATAGATTGAAATTCCTTCTAGCCGTCTCAGTCGGTAGATCAGGACGATTAATCGTTACCGTCGAAGGAATCGTTATCGCATGAATTTGTTGATGCGCGCAATAGAATCTCAAATAACGCTATTTTAGATATCCCGAAGTAACAATTGCAGCCGCGTCGTTACTTATGTGTGTCAAGTGAGTCGTGTAAGCCGGTCAAGCTTCTTCGTTGTGAAATTATCGTAAGTCATATTTCTATAAAAATAGATGTAGTCCTATGACATTAAGATAAAAATTGATACGTATTTAACAGGTATGTACAGTGAGTCTGCAAAGTATCGCAGTTCTGCGACCGCGTGGTACTCATGATTCCAATTGGAATAAACGTCCCCCTCGTGCCGTTTGTAATATATATATAAATATATTTTTGACATAAATTTTTGACGATATATATCGAAGGATTATATATCGATATGGTATACCTTTCAAAGTATCGTATACGTACACAAAATATGAATACTTTCTAGACTCATTGCGGCTGTGTATTTTACGGTTAATTCGTTATGGCGGTATGTTATATGTGGAAAAACAAGCAAAATAAAGGAAGATTAATTTCACACAAATACTTCGTTTCTCTTTGAACACACGAAATTGCATAATGTTCTCCGTAATCTACGAAACGATCATCGCCATAAAGTCGTCTGTACACTTCCCTACGAGTCACTGCCCGGAGGAGCGAACCGACTATAAACTTTAAATTGCTTAGAAACAATATTCTTATTTATTTATCACACACCAATATACAAAAATGAACTGTATAATCAATATCAGAATATAATATACTACGAAATTCAAATATATTTAATAAAGATATATCTGAGTATCTTACAAGATTAGAATGATGCTTCAACTTGGAACAAAATCGTCTACAACATTCTTTGCAGTTGGCACAGAAATTCTGGTAGAAAACGTCCTTTCTACGGCCGCTAAGGATTATAAATAAGTATTAATTTACGGGGCCTTACGTCTAACGAGTCGCCTAAGTAGTCGTGAGTGAAAATAAGGGTTCAAGTTTCTTTTCCTTCTCCCTAACATTTTCCTAACTAATCCTTCCGGGCCTTCCTCCTTTATTTCTTCGCCCGGAAGTCGGATGGTGCTCCGTTTATCCTACGTTTCCGCGACTTCGAATCGAGGGACAGATTGGCCGTCAGAACCGAAGTAGTTACGTATCCGTAAGAAAATTATGACCACGTGACCTGGCCGATCGAACCTCGGAAGTTGATTGACCGTTTCATCGCTGCCACGGTCGCTTATTCGCGCTCGAGAAATGCGTTCACTCGTACGCCACGGGCGTCTTTAGTCGCTCGACGCGTGCGCTCGTCGAAGTGGCCGTGGGTTTCATCGGAAGCACGATAACTTTTATCGTCTTCTTCGATCGTCTATATGCGCTCGACGAGCCCGCTTATAGTACGTCCGTGGACGTCTATAAGTGCCTGTAAATGCCGTCTCTCAGATCGATTGTCCTTTATTGTAATTGCTCTTGCGACAGCCCTTTAACACTCTTGAAGTGTGCCCTACGCGTGTCAACTCGTATCAGCGTGCACGAAGAGTTCATCGCGAAGAAAATAGCTGCCAAACCTTGCACCATGGTTCATAGAAACGTTTTATTTGTGATCATCAACGTCGATAGGTCGGCGGAGAATGCGGCGACAAATATTTCTTGGCGCGTAAAAAAATGGAGAAACTATTTGTGGAATATTTTGCAAACCGCGGATAGACTCAACTGACAAGCGCGGAGAATTACGGAATCAAAAAGTACGTTTCTTACTTAACGACAGCTTTTCCAAGAGCTTGTCATCGGTGATACTGTATTGCACTAGAATTTTCAAGCGACTCAATGGATTTCCTTGTAATACGAAAAGGATATTCGTATAAGCGAAAACTTGCTTCATCCATGGATATAATCCACGATACTATTGCATACGTAGCTCACGACATTATTGCAAATACAGTAAAACTCACAGTACTATTGCAAACGTAATGTAATCTAAGATATTGCAAAAATAAACAAATCCACGATACTATTTTGCAAACACACGCCTCTGAGGTTTTGTGTCGAAGTTTTTAGCGATGAAAGGGTCAAAACTAGAAGGCAAAATGCGCATTCCTCGGCCGCCACGCGAGCACTCTAGTACCTCACCTCTATGAAAAAACATGGAATAATATAGTATTTTTTTTATCGGGTTTATACCTTAATAATGTACGATTATATCACAAGAAAGATTCAAATACTCTGTACATAATGTCCCGAAACGCGGGGACACGCTCGGTCAGGTTTCTTAATCTTACATTTATATACGCCTAAGATTTTAATTACAAAGTTAGATATGTCTCAGGTTCACCTGGTATTGTACTTCATACAATTTCTCGCGAGCACCCTTTGGGCGAGGGCTGCTTTCGAGCGTTCGTGACGTAGGCGACGGGGGCGGTGATTTTTCTCGATTTAACCCCCACCCCCCGTTAACCAGCTGCGTCCACGCGACACGAGATATCGCGAGCTTTGCCCGAACGAAAGGTTCTTCCTCACCGCCCGCTTCTACTTCCAATCGACCCACTACTCACTCTCCCCTCCTCCCTCTTATCCGACCTTCCTTACGCTTATAATCCGATATCGTTAATTGGCACATGTCAAATGGCAACTTTAGCATTGGCACGATGAATTATCCTCGAAAACGATTTTGAGGGTTTCCCGAGATTGGTCGCCGCTCGCGTCTCGCTTAACCCACTCGAAACGATTCGTCTATGTGTGTTGAGTTTCGAGGGATGGATCGTTAGAAATATTTGCATTGGGCGAATATCCTTAGATTTATATTACTGTGTATGCGTACGTTCGAAGAGTCACTGCAACGAATTTATTAAAAAGAAGCCGTTTTCGAGCGTACGATCGACGATGAGGGTTAAACGAGAACGACTGCGGTATTGGGACTATAAAGAAAGGAGTATGTGTTATCCTGGCAGCGTTTTAAGTGCCCGATTGTTGAGATTTAATTTCCATGTTTTCAATTATACGCTTAACTCGTCTTCTCTTTCGGTACCCGATTACGGTTCATTTTTCTTACTTGGACCTTTGTATGATATATATAAAACAATAATTTTTTAGACGAAGTTTTTTACGCTGGTAAATAATCATGGTTTTATATTATTGAATTGAAACGTTCGCTATTTCTTCCTTTGCGATTTCTGTTATAATACGTTAAACAAACTGATAAGTGTAGATAAATTGGTGCAGCTGTAAAATATTCTAACCTTAATGTGAAACTACCACGGTATTTGCAAGAAAAGCTATTTACTTTTATATATCCTTTTTGATATTCATAAAGAGAGTGTGAAATCGGACAATAGCTTGCAAACATTTGATTCTTTGTCAGAACACGATTGTAGATTATGCAATTTACCTTTAGTATCTGAGTATCTTATTGCTTATGGAATGTTCAGTGTGAGAATTTATCGGGCACCAACGCGACGGATAATCTGCGACCCTCTTACTGCTCCCTACGTCTATACACGCTTGGAAAGAAGTTCGTTGATCGTTGATTATGAACGTCTATCATCGCAACCTTTGTTTCTCGCTCCGTGAAACGGTGTTTGAAGAAGGTTCGTGTAAAACTGTTCAGCAATAAAAGGGTTAAAGGAAAACTTCTTAACCTCGAACAGCCGTGTACACTCGTTCATCATGAATGTCACTTTTTCTCGTCTTTGACGTGACACCATTCGGCCGCCTTGCGCGGTAAAAACGAGTTTGAATTTTGCATACATTTATAGTGAATTGCTCGAGCATGTGTAATATATCGAGAAGAGCCTTCGTGAATTGTCGTCGCGCGAATAACTTTAAAGCATTGATTAGTAATGTCAGAGAATATCATATTACATATCAAACGTTATTGCAAAGTTTGAAAACGAATTATTCTTTTCTTTTTGATCTCCATTGTTCTAAAATTATCAGAAAAACAGACGATATATCCTCGTTCGTTCAATAATTGTTATTGCATACGTTGGCAAAAGTCGCAGGTTATTAAATTGCGATTTGATGCTTGCTCGATAATTGAAGAAGAAAAGAATGCCACTCGCATTATTTACGATGAAGCTACCGCAAATAATGTTTCTGATTTTATAAACTATGCTTTGAACTAAAAGCTGCACTGAGCACCGAAAACAATACATCTTGGTAATGCGTATCGGTGGTTGTTAGAATCAATAAAACACGCGTCTCGTTTGCCCGACGTCGAGAAATTATAATTTAAACAACATGGGCGCGAATATTATGCAGAGATTGGGTCATCGTAAACTGCTCTTTCCCTATTATAGTGTCTATTAAACTTCAAGACTTTCGATCGATTCGTCATTTGGTGACAGGGCCAGATTTGCGAAATCGTTTCCCTGTCTCGTAGCAAATTTTGATGTCTGATCGATTGATTTTTCATTGGAACTTGAAAAAAATTGTAAAACGTACTTGAGTTTATGAATCACAAGAAAGCCTGCGAAATGTTAAAAGAATATGCTTAAAGCGTAAGGAATGATAATGTGTTCTTTAGCTCACGGATGGATAATGTATTTACTTCCCTGTGGGGTTTATATAAAATATATGAATTGATCGTTTGGTCGCCAAAGAAGAATAATTCTAAATTAAAGATGATATAAATGCTGTTGTGCTTATACAGTCGTACATGAATTTATACGATTATGCAGCCAGAGATCAGCTATAGAATTAATATTTTAATAAGGTTTTTCTTTATTTGAAATATGCTACTGTGAAGCTCGAGACTCTTCGCAATTCTATCCGTTTTTAAGCGTGAAACAGTGGTTTCGGCATTCAAACGAAAAATATGTGATCAATCGTAGTAATTTTAGATTACGCTTCGTATCACAAACGATTTTTGTCAGATTTCTTTGAACCCTTTAACTCTCCCTGGCAAATAATATCCGCAAAGGGCTAATTTAGTTTGCACTCTCATATAAATCTGTTTAGGCATTATCGGAAGTTTCTTGTTTATTTAATCTTTACCGATTTATCCCAACATTGTGCTTTATAGTATTATTCTTTATTCCGTTATAAATATGATGTATTCTTTTCGGTACCACACTATACATAAAATATTTATTGTGTACTTTTTTATTGTTTAAATTCTGATTTGCGTATTTATAACGCATTCATCAATATCAAATGTGCCAAAAGTACTTCGAAGTTTATAAACAATTTTCTGTTTTCTTACAAAACTAATTAAATATCGGATATTTTTGGCCAGGCGTATGAATTTATGCGAGGTATCAAAAGAATTAACGACAAAGTTTTGCGTGAACTGACGGTCCACCGTGAGTCATTGCCATCGAGACATTTTAAGCATGTCTTCAAACTTACAGAGTTTCAAGAAATCGAGGTAAATTCGCGACGCGTAAATTCGATCTGTAAATTCGTAAATTTACGTAAATTTAAAAATCGCGAATTCGTAAATTCGACGTAGATTGTTGTACCAAATGCAATTCGAAGTTCGGGAAACCCTCGAAGAATCGATCGACGTGAATGACGTTTTTAAATTGGCAAACGGTAATGTGAGACATATTCAAGGCCGCATTATGATTTTTGAAGTTCTTAGACACGTTTACGTTTACAATCGGGTGTATATATTAAAGAAAATTGTATTAATCCTTTGCATTCTAAACACTCTCCTCGGGCATTTTATTTCAAATATATCTTGCAAGATCTTGCAAAAGACTTGCAAATATCACCCCAACTTGTGCTCCATTATAGTATATATTTCAAGAAATAACTCAAAGCCATCTAATAATCCACCAAATACCGTCATTACTCATATTTCGATCCCCATTTCAGCAAAATAAAATCTCCTTTAAAAAAAATCCTACGGTAAATGTTTAAATAAAACCCTCCGCAATACACATTCAAGCCTTCCATTAGATAAATCCGAAAAAAAGCCGAACAAAAAAAGATGCCAGTCCAAAGGATTAAAACGTTCTCGCGACCCGTGGAGAGTGTCTCGAAGCACGGTCATTTTGGTTGAACTTTGGGCGAATAAATGTCCTCGGCGCTCAACGCCAAGAAACGCATTACGTCTTCTCCAAACTTCCTAAATCGGCCTTGAACACGTTCTCCTCGCTGGTGTCGAGTTAACACGTTGAACGCCACGCAACCCAGATACGGGTTACGGCTATGTCTTGGCGGAGGTTCTCAAACTACCGCTCTCTGTCTGAACGCCTCTCAACGATAGGATGGCGGTAGGCTAGCGGGCGCTCAACGCGTTAAATAAATCGAAAGGGAACAGAGCTCGTCACTTCTGACATTCCTAATATACGTACTACGATACGTTCGATCGCGCGTAACTATCGGAAGAACTCTGCGCCGAGCCCTCCTCGTTTCGCCGTTGCGACCAACGGGCGATTGCACATCTCCGCCTTGTGTCCTCCGTCGAATTTCCTAAAAGACCGTGACCAGCCAACCTCGGGGAACACGAGCGTCCGCACGTGGCGTTGCACGTGGCCATCGACGTGCGCGGAAACGTGCGTATTATACGACGTGCGTGTCTCTCAGTGGTCCACCAGAAGCTTCGCGCGAGGGACGAGGCCCGCGAAAGCTCAATTGTACGGCCAGGAATGCCTGATAGACGTGACCACGTTCGAGGTAGGCGGGTCCTCCGGGCGTCACTTCTTCATGTCGTTCATCAGGCTCCCGTCCTTGCTCTTCGTTTCGAGACTCGACTGCTGACTGCTGGTCACGCCGCTGCTGTTACCGGGGTACATTTTCTCGAGGTGGTTCAAAGACTCGCTTAGGAACTTCTGCAACATCGACATAGCCGCTGTGATTTTATTGGACGCTCGACGATTGCCTCGTTTCGGCGGGAAAACTCGTGGATAACTATCTTTTTTATTTTTACGTTTGAATTGGCATTAGTGGCCCTTGCGATTGATATTTGGCCGCGTAGCGAGGAAAAAATTGCTGCTTGTTATTATATGATATTTATTTATCATTATAAATATCGTGTGGATATCAATTTTTTATTTGCCACGTGGCTAGATGTCAATTGCAGGGGATGTTGGCGCTAATTCAAATGTGAGAGTAAAAAAGAAATGTAAATGGAACGCGATCTATTCAATGGCCTTTTACACGTGTACTAAACATGCATTGACAAGTTTCTCTAGAAATCCACGTTTCCAAGCTTATTTTTAAAAAGCGTTAATGCCTTTCATGAAAATCCCGGAATCAAGATGGACTATTGTTTCTTATGGTACATCGATGAAAAATGCATAAGTCGATATCGTACCTGTATTGCCGTCAGTGCGGCTACGATCGCAGGACTTCCGAATCCGTGTGATATGAGTGAGAAATGTGTTAGATGTCTTTGTATGCTTGGATCCAGGATGTGCTGCGGCCGCGTATTGCAAAGTGGTGATCTGTCCTGGTTTAAAAGATCCATCAGCTCTTTGGTGATTTGTCTGGAAAGAAACGAGCATCGACGTGTGTTAAGCCTCGACCCCATTTTTGCGTTCAATCTGCGAACTCGGTTAACTGTTTAATTCTTACTTGGTGGCATGAAGAAGTTCTTTTCTCCTATAGGGATCTTGCGGTTCACAATGCTGCCGACTGAGGTATTCTGCAACCTGCTTCGCAGGGAATTCGGTTTCGCAAACGTATCCGAAGTCTCTGGCGAGGTGAATCGCTTCTCCTGCGAACAGAAAACGGACCACGTTTCAGTATAGAGGTTGCATGGTAATTCTAGAGATTCATCGAATGATTTGCAATCGTGTTGTACGTATAAACACAAAAAGAAAATAAAGAAATAAGTTATCCGACTTTTAATTGCGCATTGTAAATAAATATGTGTATTTATAATATAGTTGTAATTCATGATAAGGAAATAAAATGTACCTATCATTACTTTTCAATGGATATGTACTAGTTGTTTTATTGTTTTAAAGATACAAAGCCAATATGATTTTATAATACTCCCACGTTTGAAAAGAGACATTTCAATACATTTCCAAGTATCCATATCCAATAAACATATGAATTGTTATAGAGTATATCACTAAACAAATTCACTTCATATTAAACGCCGCTCTTGTATTTGCAAACGACAACTCTTGTTAATAATAAAGTTATCGTAAGTAACAATATATTAATCAATTATTAACTGTTCGATATGGAATCCTACCGCACCACTAAATAAATCCCTGAGGATGTCATTCGACATATTAACTTCACGATACGATTGATATGTTGCTAAGCGCCCTTCGACATCGTGCTATCTCAGATAAAATTTTATCTCGAACATTAGAATCGATTCTTTCCACAATTTGCTCGATTTCCACGAAAGTGTTCGACGCCGGACACGGCAAAGTTTTCCAGTTTCGTCAAGATTTAAGCGAATGCAACGTTTGCGTTGCCATTAAACCTGTAATAGGCCTGAATAGGGGCAAGCGTCCGCGACATGGATCTCTGAGTTTTCTTTCATGCACACTGAAAATTCTAAAAAAAAAAAAAAAAATAAGCTCGCAGTAATGGCGATCCCGCGTAACGAGCGATAATAACTTCATTTGCATAAAAATGCGAACTACGAGGAAAAGTGGCACGCTCGTCTCGCGAGGCGATACGCTCGGAGATAAATTACGCTGCGGCACCGCGAACACCGATAACCGGTGCTATTAACTCATTGCCAACCGCTCGGGGAGATCTCCCCGTTTCGCGATTCATCATCGAACCAACGAAAGTGGAGGCCTGCCCTTTCGCGTCACGTCCTGTTTACACCGAATTAATAACGATTATAACTTACGTTGGACATTGGTGCCAAGTTACATTGTACCCTGATTGCACCGATCTTTTCCTTTTTCATTCAATGATCTGCGCGCGAAAGGAGGAATGCACACGTAACAGTGGTTATAAAAATTAACTTTGAAAGAGACGCTGGTATATTGCGGAATAAAATGTGCGGCGTTTCGTAGAAGAGCCAACAGGTAAATGCATGCCATAGTTCAAGTTCGGTTCTATGATTCCTGCACGTTATTTATTAAATACGTAGCTTTAGTTTCTTTTATCTTGTGTCCAGCTAATTTTGTTTTCGCTGAATTGATTGGCTCTAGAAAATAATTAAAAAGTGGGAAAAATGTACAAATTGGTATTCTGGTTAATATCGATAAAATCAATTATTTAATATGTACCGTTTAATGAACAAATTAATTACCTAAATTATTATAATGCGTTTCAATCGCATTATTGCAACGATTTGCTTTGGAATACGACGCTAATCTCATTGACTTTTGGAAAAAATTGTTTACTGTTCGACGATCACAGAAATTGTCATTGTTTTATTCCACGCAAACCTGTTATTGACGAACATTATTTTGAATATAAAAAGTTGAAAATTAATTAAACAATACTGCTTAAAGCGCTGTAAGGTTTCTACCGATTAGACGTTTTTCTTCCCATCACGTTTCCAGGAAAAACCTAAGCGCTGCGCTCTAGTTTGGTGTAAAAACCAGTGCAATGCCCGACTGACTTAATGAAACGGTCTACCGCTTTAATTGAGACGAAACAAGTTGTTTTCGCCGCGTGAAATGTGTCCTTAAATCGGGTTGTTGAAGATATACCGGTGTTTACTATATTCTACTATAAATACATTTTGTAATCGTAACTTTCCGCATGTTTTCGCGCAACATTAATTGGCGATATTAAGCTCGAACGATCCTGAGGATAACGCTTTGCGGTTGCGATCCGCGTATTTAACGATCGTGACATTATTTTATAATCGAGGTTCGAATGCATACGCCATCGTCCAGACAAAGCGGGATATCGCCGTTAACACAGTTATGGAAAAATAATCGCCTCAAACGGTCTACCGTTCGCCATTGTACGAGCAATTTCGCGCAGTCATATATTCCTCTCGCATTTTACGCCCTAGCTTTTGCATAATTGCACGCAAACATCGCGCCATTGATTACCCCGGGATGTCCATTGATGAATCATCTAACTAGGAGGGCTAACATTATCTTTTTACGCCAGAGAGTTTATAGACTTTTCCACCGTAACGGCCTTTGTTGAATTACGACCGCCAGTGCACACGTCTAACCCGGCTACATACCGTGCGTTTTTTTCCACGGTTTTGTTACAAAAGGCAAATGCCAGTAAAGTGTATTTAAATCTAGATAAGTTGTCGTTGCAATTTATGAACCCATACGGAGGTATGTATTGCGAGCCATTTGGCAGAAGGCATGCTTACCTCGAAGTTATATTCAAAGAGGCTCTTTCGTCAAACATACGGCACTGGCGATAAATTAACTATCGGTTAGCTAATTGGCCGCTGTGGACCTGATACGAGTTGTTACTCGGTCTACGTATATGAGGTGCAACAGGTCGTTCTACCTGGGCTTACACCATGGAAAGCTTTTCTCGATCGACTTGTATATCTTCCTTAGGATACACTCTGCTTGATGTTCTTTTCCAATCAGCTCTCGAGAAGCTAGCAAGACTATTTATATCGAAACATGTAGGTATGTATCCAGCTATAGTCGGTGTACGATAGGATTTATGGTAGTACATTCGTGGAAATAATGTTTGCATCGTAAATGTAATCCTAAAATTTGTCTTTTGTGTTTACCGTATGATTTATCGTTACTTGTTGTGGTGTTGTACAATTGTGTAAATTTTGAGATAAGATTGGTGCATGTACTAGTATTAATGAGAAAACAATTTCGACCAATTATATTGCTAACTGCTGTAAGATAGCTTACTACATTGCGTAAAAAGTCATACAGATTTATGCCGGATGCTGGAGAATCAAGACACACGACTATTAATATTAAATTAATAGTCCTAGTATAGGATAATATGAAAAACCAGGGTATCATGCTTTATATTTCGTCAGAGTATTTCCTTCATATGAGGAATTTTTTTCTTTAAGAAAACTGTCCTTAAATAATATGAATTTGTCAAAACGTTCGCCATATGTGTCGTACGGTGCAAAGTCATCGATCAGGACTGGAATTCAAGATTCAGATATGTATTTAAAACAACGTAACACAAACTCAGCGTCCGCGGATCAACGGAAAGTGATTTTAGATACAAGTATCCGATTATTGAACCCCGAGCAAATCAGAACGAATGAGCAACATGACTCGCAAATTAATGATCGGTCTTTCTGCTTGACGTCTTCACCGTACCGTGATAGCAGGTCGTTCAATAATTGATAGAAATCGATGCAGTCACTGTGTGGTGACTATCCATTAAGAAAGGATTTAGTCGCCATACAATGATTGCATCGATTACGATTGGGCACTTAATTGCTTTCTAAAGTCTGACATTAGGCGCATCGCGATTCAAGTCTTTCTCTTTTTCGGTGTTCATGATTTTTTAAGAACAGTGGATGAAAGCCAATCGAATACGTATAAACAATGAAGTTTTATTTACAGTTATTTACACCTCGTACTCTCGTGCTGCATTTAAAATGACGGATGTAAGGTTTAGAATTTAAGTATACTAGGTTTGTCTTTAATGATTTTTTTTTCATCGATATACACGTGCAGGTTCAATCCCTAATTTTTAAATGTAGAATTTTCCATGAATTTACATAATTAACCTACATTTTTTTTCAATTAACATTACGTCTCAAGGTAATATATTTTATACACGGCTGGTTGTTCTCACCTCCTTCTCTTATATTTTCCTGTGCCACGGCAATACTCGTTTACGTAACTCAATAATTAAGTAAACTCAATACAATAACGAGTTGTGCAGAATGGCGAACCGATAATAAAGAGACTAAGAGCTATCGCCTCATCGACACATTACTGCGATAGTTCAATACTACACTTTTCAGTAATACCTTATTGCTTATAATCGACGCGAAAAAAATACATTTACAATATGGTCAATACAACTAGTATGAAAATAAGCCCAGAATAATATTCCATTATGACTAACATTAGAATATTAGTTTATTACACATCATCATGTAATATATAACCTCGAAAATTGGCAATCTCTACTCCTTGCTGGAGGCAAAGTCAACAAGACACGATTGCCAATCAACGTGTCAAGGATTAACGTGCAGGGGAATTTTGGTAGCCATTATTTTTCGTGAGGATCGCCACGGATGATACCGATAACCCCGATTGCGATGGCCAGCCGTACAATCCTTGGCCCGACGTAAGATGCTCGATCTCGAGGGGCCCGACCGCAAATCACGTTCCATTACGCCTCGATAATCGAAGCACGGAGGAGGATTTCGGGAATTCTCTTCCGCGTACCAAGAGGCCGCCGTCTCCAGATAGCCACGGGCAGGCCTGCGGTTTCTTCGGAGTTAAAATCGCATATAGTCCCGATTGCGGTTGGCGTGCAGCAAATTATACGTATATTAGGCGATCTGTATCGGGGGCAAAATTCCGGCTGCCTTCGTGCCGCTTCCTAGCGGGAACGAGGTGGAATCATTGGGCCACGAGGATGATGCTGAAATCGTTGCGCCGGAGAATGAATTAGCCCTTTACGATTTTATGTTAAGTGTATGCTTAGCGCAGTATGGTGTCGATGGTTCGGAGTGCGCATGCGCGTTAACAGAATTGATTCTTGATCGCCATTCCGCTTCTGCATGATTAGAAGTGTGCTCTGTAATCTTTTTAGTGCCGAAAAATAATGGATCGTTGGTAATCAATGATGTTATTGTTAACTTGTGTCTCATTTTGGTTACTGTGAGGAGTTACTGGAAGTTGAAGAGGAAATCACGTTGACGCTTAAACGGTGAATCTGGAGATAGTATTGGAGATAGTGCTCTGTGGCGAGATTTATTTCAAAGAGTTTCTTTGTCAATTCACATTAATATGGTCTTTCTCATTTCGCAAATAATCGTTATATTGCACGGTATTATTAGTTCCTCAATCATGTTTTGGTATTGTAATGTGCGAAGTAATGCTCATTATCCTCATGTATTTTTCTACGAAGTGTATTAAGCTTCAACGAGCTCACTTCTTTTGCTGTTTTTTTTTATAAATCGCAATTGTATAGGATCACGCAATGCTCCGTTAGAATAAAGATAGCGAAATGAACGTGGTGCAATGACAGATCGTTTAGCATGCTCTTGTAACCGATGATAATTTATAGACCTCGGAAAATACGATATCCAACCTAACCTGTCCTAAAGAGTGCAAGCGAATCGAAGATCGATACTTAGAAGCCAAGAAGGATAACGGAGGCTTAAGAAACAAACGCCAATCAAGACTTCGATTCAGCCTCGAACAAATTTTTCTCACACACTCATAGGATCCAGGATATCCCAATTTCGATCAGGAGAGATTCGATGATTGCCCGAATGATGCCGAGGGGTGGTGCGATCCCCGGATTGCATGTATTAAAATTACATTCGCTCGTTTTATTTTTCATCATAATCACGCACGAACTGCGGGCTCGCTTTCTTTTCAATTCGAGAGAATCGGTTTAACGTTAACTCACGCAGGACTCGGCATCGCGAAATGATCCTGTTCCATACGTGTAACTCACGTTGCGTCACCGTGTGCCGGCAATCAGATACGAATTTACGCATGAATCACGTGGATGTATGTAGGTGCGTACACCAGGCCGATATATCTGTACGCCTCCTTCGTCGAGTCATTGGTTTGAGAGGAGGTTCCCACACTTTCGCCGAGCTGCGCCAGATCCTTCGACGACGAGCACGTATATGTATTATCGATATCGGTGACCGTATAAACAATTCAATAAGATATAATTCAGGATAGAAAGGGACGTGTGTTGTTTCGGTGGCGTTTGAGTTAACGTTCGATCCATGCGCTGCACGGATAAATATTTTTTTTTCTCGAATACACCATTTTGTTATACGTCTGTCTCTCATGAAGTCCTAATCTCTTCTTGCTTGGGAATTTCTAACGATACACGTACGTTCGTTAGTGAGCCACGCATTAGGGGCCAAAAATTATTGTTCCCACACGAGAACTACAGTCCAATAAGACTAGATGGAGAATTAAAATGATATATGTGTGGAATAGGCTGATTGGTAAGACCATAACTAATAAATTTTGTTATACGATTTCCTTTCTGTTCTCATCGATTAAATCTCCCAAAGAGATTGCGGCGATTTTAATGTGAACCAGCCCTTTGCTATAGTGATTAACTCCGCAAAACAAGAGGTAGAAGATATTGATAAAGTATAATGATGTTAATATTGATAAAATTATGCTTGCATAACAAAACGAATGACCAAAATTTTTATTAGTATTTGTGTTAAGTATATAGGGTTAAGCATCGATCCTTTTGATACCACCAATTTAAAAAAATAGTTACGGAGATAAGCACCATCGAAGTCATTGTTGAAAGCGCTGTTTGTAATTTATGATTAATTTGCTAAATGAAAAATGAAAGTATTTATTTTTTCACGAATCGGCACTACATCAACGATGGTCATCACGAAATTTAGATTTATCGTAGGGATGTTATTTTATCACGACGCTGCGTTGCGCTATCGAAGGTGACGAGCATTTTCATAATCTTACCCAGGCTTGGATAATTTATGCACACGATACGTCGAGTTTCTGTCCCCTGATCGGTAATTAATCGAAGGCACGAATTGATAAAATCACGTTCCAGGAATTTATGGTGCTGCGTTCGTGCTGGTCACGAGGTTCGACCACAGATAATTTTATTTCATAGCTCTTGGTAATTTATTTAATGTCATCAGTTTGATACCACGTTAATCGATTTTCTCTATTTTATACTGTAGGTCTTCCGGTTATTTCGTTTTCGCGCTATAAATAGTAACAAGAGGGATTAAATAAGGTACATTAAAATAAAGTACATATTAAATAAGTAACAAGAGGCTATAAATAAAACAAGAGGGATAAAAGTATTGATATTATATTTACCCTCAAATTGTTCCTCTTTGTTGCAAGTACTATTTTACCATATTGCAGGTCTCTCGAAGGCTCTACCCAAAATTCGAAATATACCGTAATACAAGAAAAGCGATAAAAATTGGTGTATGCTAAAAAGCTTTATAGAAGACAAATAGAGTCTTACTATTAACCTCTTATAAGTCATATTTTTCCGCGATTCGAGTGTTCGATACTTGCACCCAGTTCATTTGTAATTTCATATTATAAGAAAAAACGGAAAAGAACATACAATTGATAGTGGTTAGCTTACAACGTTCATTGCACCATAGGGTTATCATACGTCTACTTTGCTCCTAACATATTCTCTTTTTGGATTCAGTAGAATTGATTTATTTTCATAAAAAAAATAAGATTTATGTTGTTTTCTGTTAAAACGTGTAGTTGAAACCTAATGAACTGGCAATTTACATATAATAACACGGCTACTATTTGTTCCTATTTTTTTTTCATCAAATATCGTTTCGTCTTCTTTCGACAAGAGATAAATATGGTAACCTCACTGTACCATCGTAGCACCCATTCGTTACATGTCTGCCGGTATCGTGGAAAGAAAAGCGCACTCGATGTTTTATGGGAGCTCACCGACCGTAAATTATAATCAGTGTCTGTACGAACACTCCGACAATCTTCCAGGCGAGTCATTAGGGGTTTGCAGAAAAGTTTGGCCACGTGGGCTCAGGTACGTATGCGATGCATGCTGATTAAGTCTCTATCACCGATAGAATGTTCTCGTAGGAGTAACTGTGATTAACCGATTGAATATAGATCAGGAACTATCATTGTAGGCAGCTACGCTGACAAAATGAAATTATCATCTTTAGTACCTAAAAGTCGAAATATCAAATCCGCGAGCTTCTTCGCAAGCACCTTGTAATATCATTGAAGAGGAATATGACTGCTTTACTGAGTTTTCTCTCAGTTTTAAGGTCTTTTATGTTATTAAATCCGCGCGGAGTCGATTTTTACACGTTGACTTGTTGTTCAAGGCTTATGGGATGCACAGAAGGTACACAGAACGATAGGTAATAAGAGGATATGTATCTACACCGCTCTCTAGAAGATTATATCAGTGTCTTCTTTGAAGTCCTTTATCCTTTCCTCGAAATTTTAACTAGTAAGCGAACAAGGAATATAAATTCGCTAAATGTTTTTTCATTTTATATTCAGTACGCGAATGATTTTCATATAATATTCCTTATCCTACCATATCAATATCCTCCTAATATTTGTCCGTGATTTAATATTTCTAATACAATGAATTAGAAAAAAGGGTAAACATTATTTTGATGTCAAACATGAAATTACGAGTTCTTGCACGCATTTTCAAAGAACTGGGGCGAGGTGCTGTGAAAGAAAACGCCGATGATATGTAATTCAAAGTAATTGTCCTACGTTACGTGAATTTTGTCGAGGGCGGACACCATAACTCCTTGTGGTGTCGTTACATTCTTTTATGCAAATGGATAATAGTCACCGTCTCGCTCGTTTAATGGGATTACGTATTTGTCCATCGTGCACATGCGAGGCGAGGTAACTTACAAGAAGTCCGCCGCCTGGCACCGGATGGAGGGCGTTAAAGGCATTATCGCCAGGAAATAAAGAGGTTTAGTATCTACGCTATTCTGAGATCGTGATCTCATACGCGTGATCCTTGCTCGAAACAAATAGCCGCGATCGCTCGTTTTTATGTTCGTTCTCTCGAACACCAGTAGCTAGGTTTCCACTTTTATCAGATCTACGCTCCACGAAAGTAATGCTCGCGTTAAGCCTCGATAAATATGATTTGTTTTGACGTACCGTCACGTCGTAATCACGAAGGTAATGGTATACATATATATATATACATATATGCGTGCAGTCGAGGTCCGTAGCCTGTAACTTTCGGTCCTGTCAAACCAGCCTGAACGAAACTTTCCCATTAAAGTTGCATCATGGACAGATTATTCGTAACATTATTTAAAGTCGGATTAGTTTCAGTTTCGAATAATTCATATCTGACAGATTCAATAAATTGTGTTCAGTGAAGAATAGATGGGAGAAATTTGCCTACCATAGTATTTCGAGTGTGCTGTCTTCGTTTCAACGTTTGCTAAGCGTGTAGCTTTTAATTTCGTAATGATTTCCTGGGTTGGCGTAATAAAGATTTTTTATGTGCTTAGATTACTTAAGTTTTCCTTTTCTTATGAAGCTTCAAGTAGACGTTACTTTTGTGGAAATACAATATACCTTGTTGCCTTGTTCTCGTAATCATAAAGTTAGAGACTTTGATTCTTGGTTAATTTGAAGTACCGTGAAATTAAATAATACTTTATATGATAAACATTGGGAATAAATATAGTTGGTCTAAAAAAAATTTATCTAATGGCAGGATTGATGCAACATTTCTTCTGGTAAGGGATCGCTAATGTACGAATTACACGGTACATGATATTACACAAGCCCATTCCCGTATTCCATTAAGAATATTTAATAAATTGTCGGCACCGTACATAACTCTTGGTTGGTAGATTCTCACAATTAAATCCTGACTAAGGACACCACTGGGAAACATTCACTCACCTTCCACTAAGGATGTTAAGAGCGTGACATTCGCGGCCTTCCTTCTACCGGCTGGTAGATTAAGCCCTATTTTTTCCAGTTTTTCCCTAAGCAGACGCCCGCCATTTTTGGACTTCGCCCTGAAAAACAGAAAAAAACATTTGATTAGTACGCGATAATTTTAAGTAAACATATTTCTATATAAACGGTATCAAACTTGCGTCAAAATAGTGTCAAACTTACAAAAGAAACTGCGATTTGGAAGTTACAGTGGTGTAGCGAATAAAAATTCAGAGTTTACAGAAATATTTCATAAGTCAACTTTGGATTCTCCAATCCACTGTTTCAGCCCACTTTAAATCTCTCTTTTATATAACTTTACATTGTACTAGAAGAGGGAAGAGTGAATATAATCTATAAAAAATCATTTTACTGATCTTTTCACTCGCATCGATCTATAGATCTGTAAGATAACAATAGCCAGTGTGGAGTAAAATACGAATATAACGTTTCCGGAAATGTCCAGGAAAAATTCCAGAAAAACTGAAAGTAAGAGAACCGAGTATCCAGAATAAAAATTTTTTCGTCAGCTAAGCTTTAACAGATTTCGATCAATTTTCTAACACACCCTGAGAATAAATTTCCACTAAACTTTTATTGCAAAAAAAAGAAAGAAGAACGCTGTATCCTAAGAGCAAACCTTCAACGGTACCAACAACAAAGCAACAAACCAGGCTAGCATTACATTCACTGGCCACGAAATATCTATTTATCCAGTAACAAGGCTCGATTAAAAGTGTGTTTTTGAACAAAAAAGAAATACAGAAGGGTCTTTTTTTTCCAACAATGTCAGAAAATTTACAGGCGCATATTACAGCTCGATACGATTGTGGTACAGCATGCTTCGCTTCTATTCACGGCGCCTCGCTACACGAGTCTATTCAAGGCGCCTGCGAGGATCTAGGAGCGTATTATCGAGCTTCGCGTTTTGTTCGGCCGCGTAGGAATTTCGAAACGGAGCCGCTTCATTAATCATTTTTGCTGGGATCTCCGAGGAAAGAAAAAAGAAATCAACGGAAGCGGGGAAAGGGGCGAAAGGGGAGGAGTTTGGAGGGAGTGAGACACGTGGAGATTAGCATAATCCGTAAGTACGCGTGTCATCCGTCGGCCGAGATTGAGCAATTCCATACATATCCGACTCCTTGAGGACATCCTCGACACCTGTACGATCAAAACTCAAGCGCAATCTCCTCAGTCCGAGAAAGACGACGGGTCGTTGATTTTTTTTATAATAATCATCGATGTACGAATACGTACATGTACCTACGAATAATAGTATCGGTCTTGTCCAGTAAAAAAACGTGCCTATCGAGCGAATACGAAGTTTCCCAAAGAGTGATTTCCAAGTGAAATATTGTGAAATGTGAAGATTTCTATGTGAAAACTCCGTAGTTAACACTAAACCCACCAAAGCGGTTAAAATGACCGGTCAGTCGTTTCTTAGAAAAATTGCTGCACTTCTTGAGAGGGCATTTTCAGAGATTTCCACAATTCTACCGCAAAGCGTGAATCATTCCATCCATCCATTGATGTCTCTTCTGAATAGCCTTCTTCTTTAAAGATATACGTGGCATATATAAATATATCCGGAAAGTGAATGGTGGGTTTAGTGCTGAAGCTAGTCCTTATATTTCTAGAGAATTTTCCATATACGTATACAGCAATTCCAGTGTGCAACGATTCCAAATAGAAACAGTAGGTTCTAAGTCCACCTTAGCGAGGCTCGATTTACTATACGAAATGTGTCTATCTCGGGTTTATTAATAGAGCGATACCGACATGTTCCAAAGTAAATTTTCTCGTGGAACATCGAGGGGAATCCGATAGTAGGCAGCCAGTTCTTTCTTAACACACCCTGTCCATCCATCATTCGGGGCCGGTATAACGGTAACGCGTATCGTCCACCTTTGTTCGGTCCTGCCTGCCGCTCCGTCCAGTAATCTTTCGCTTCTCTCGGCAATTAATACATTTTACCGCTACGACTTTTTAATATCCCCCACCTGAGATTTCTGCTCCCGATATCTTTCACATCGGCCGGCAACGTGCCCATCGTGTCCACCTTCGCATATATTTTATTTGTAACCCACTTAACGTCCTTTAAAACACGACACGAGGCCAAGTTCCTCGCTCGGATTTCTGGTGTTTCGAGACTTCTGACCGCTCGATGGAAGATTCTGCAACCTCGCGTCAGGTATTCCTGCGTTGTCTTATACTAGCTTGAATAATCGTCCTTTGATTTGCGTACGTATTCATGGTCGAGTATTGAATTTCATGGATCCGTGCATCGATTCGTATATACGTGTATGAGGAGGCAGTTGTCACCTATGCTGAACTTTGCACCTCTTAATTTCAAGTTTTGCTTATGAGCCGTTCATTTCAAAAGAGTCATGCGTGGTTTTATTAGATTGGCGAATAAATAATTACTGATCTCACTGAACGATGGTTTTGGTTACATTTCTACGTCTATTTACGGATTCGAAGTACCGGGTCTATACAGTTGTTTGATAATCGCCACTTTCATTCTCGTTCTTCAAAAAGAAAGTGAAATTGGAGAAAAATATATCGCTTCGTGCAGAAACTGTTCTTCATTTCCTCGAAGGAATCCGCAATTACTTGCCAACCTGATAATTCTCGAGCCGACAGTCCGAACTTCTCGATTCCTCACAGCCAGAAATTGCACCGACTCGGTGGCGCACAAAAGGACGACGGGCAGGGGCTCTTTTGTCGTTTCAGTAATAATGATTGACGTTGCTTAGGCTATTACGTACCGAACAATTCATTCCACTCTGCGCGGACCGGCGCATTTATTATCGGCGCAGTCGCTGCGATACCTTAGAACGTGACAAGAGCAATTCTCCATTCATTATCGAGCCTTGTCCTGGGAAGGATGCTCGTCCTCTTAGGCGCACCATTTGCTCCGTCGCCAGGATTTCTACGATCTTCTTCGCGCCCTTCCAGTCGACACCCGACGTGAATTCTAGGAGCTTGGAATACCCCGCTCTCTGATTACTCGAGACATGCTCGAACACCGGCATCATTAATCGTCTGCCCGCTCGACGATGGCAAAACCAGAGGCTGTCTCGTGTTTGCGCGACGCGATCCAGATCGTCCGCGTAACTATTTTTCCAGCGTGTCGTACAGGGAAAATACGAGGCGCGTGACCCTCTGGTATCGCTATCGTATTCGCACTTCTCACACATTGTGCACAATATTCATTTTCGAGCTCAGCTAAGCGTGATTGGAAGACATTGTACTTAGCTTGATCATTCGACCATTGTCACTTTACATAGAATACCTGTTTGTTCGGCTGATTTACATCCGAATTTAAGGTACTGTTATCAAATTTCCCTTCTAGAACGTGTTAAATCGACATCGATACTTCATAAGTCACTCAGATCGATATTTAATACTCTGCGCTTGGAAAATCTTTAACTCGTTTAAAATAACGTGTAATTAAAAAGTAGTGAACACTGATGAAGGCATCGATAATATGAACCTATATTCACTCCTATCTCTACGATTCGGATATAATTCTAAATAAGATACATCATCGTATTTACAGCTGGAACTAAGATTTCACCCAAATTAAGTATATATATATATAATAAAATACGGTAGTAGCAGTGGCAAGGCCTATTCTTGGAATGTCTGTCGTCGTGCCGTGGACTTTTAGATCGATTCGCTCGTGGAGGGTACCGAGTAAAAGGGAGAGTATCCAGACAAAGGAGAGGCAGGAAGGCGAGAGAGGATCTATGGTGGCAGGACAGGCCAACGCGTGTAATTATCAGACGGATCGCTATTCGAATGGATGAATTATAACGTTGGCGCGAGCACAGTGCCGGCCGGCCTGCTGTGCCCGGGGGCCCCTCGCACGAGGAATTGACACTCGAAGCTGTGCAATTATTAATGTCTCATTTGCATGGCGGTGGGAGGTATAGATCGGCTGCTTTATTAGCAGTTTATTCCTTGCCTCGTACCTGGAATTTGCCCCGCTTCGCTGCGGCGACAATGGCCCCGGGTACTTTTTGTTTGCGCAAACCATTACGCACACTGGCGTGAACCGAGCAAAGTGGCAATAATAATTTGGCCACCTAGTTTCACGCGTGGCCGTCCAATTTAATGCTGCACTCGGTGCCTCGTTGGTATTACCACTGGAAATTGCGAGGGCGATCAAAACTGCGGGCCTGTCATTCCTTCTATGATATTCTCAAATTAGTGACAATGCGTTTTCCGAGTTTTTCTATCACCTTGGCATTATATGCGAATGCCTATTTTGATCTGTTCAGTTTTTTTCATTTCCCCTATTTTTTCAAAAATGTTATTAGGATATATGGATACGTTGGAATTTTGTGGATTTGTAATTCCGGTGCTAACAGAATAACGAAGGTAATTTATACCGTATTTTTTTAAAGCTACGCTTTAGATTATAAAAAAGGGGACTATTCGTTAATGTAAATCATACTGATCTTCGTCAGAAAAGTAAACTAATAAATCATGGAGAGCAAATTTCTACGCACCAGCGGTCTTATTTACAGTTAGTCATCAATGTATAAATTAATTTGACTCAAGTAGTCCCTACGATCAAAACAATTCGAACGCGGTTAGTACGCTTAACCTCATTCTATGATACATCTACTTTTAATCCCCCTCACGTGTAAATACACAAATATGTTCCTTTACGTGCACAGTTTATCAACTTCATTCTTACTCTTGTCCCATTATGCGAATTCTCTCCTATCCACGCGTGAAAATACGTAAAACGGTCGTGCGCTTCTACATGCATGCATATACGTGTACTTATACGCTTCCGATACCCGTGAGATATATCTACTGAGCCTTACGGTGATTTATCCATGCCTTTGGTGATAAAGCATTGCGCAATGGATAGTGTTCTGCCCGAGTAAAACGGTGAATCAGATAAAGAAGAACGTTCCCTGTTCGAGGGAGAGGGAGATGGAATGAGTGAGAGAGGGAAATGGCGGGAGGAAGGGTGAGAGAGAGAGAGAGAGAGAGAGAGGGGGAGTCATAAATCAGGTACCTGTCCGTGTTCGAGTATGAGACGCCCGGATGAGGCGGACGCACGTTTATTAATTAACCTCGTAGATAAAGTCAGGTAACGGTGGATCGAGATTTCCGTATCGCGATACCCTTTATCCGAGCTATTGTCCCAAAGACCGATACGCCCTGCATCCGATTCCTCGATACGACGGGCCCATTTCCGGAGATGCTCGGCTACCGATCGCGATGGCGCGTTTAGTTCCTCGAGAACTCCGATATCGCGATGGTTCTGTAGTCAATGATATCGAGAGCAGTGTCTCGATTTTGGAATTTTGATTAAGTATCGTCAATGTTTCCTTTAGCGATTGTATTAATCTTTTGTTACTCGGCATGTTTTTTAGACTTCGATGTTTTGGTGGCACTGTCATTTTCGTGTTTGTATATGCGTGGAGGAACAAGAGAAAGTTGTGTGCAAGCGTTGAATTGCTCGACGGATATGGAGTAGTCTTTTGATTAACGGTAGTGCGCTAATCTTGAAACAAGCGATAGCTGACTTAAAAGAAAATTGTAGAGGGTTAATTGGTTATGGATTAAGATCGTTTAAGAACTTTGAATACCACTGCAACCATTTGCTTGGAATTAGAAATTTGATAAACAAGATAAGTTGATCTTCGCGCATAAGAGGACATTTTTTTTGTAATAAAGAAGAATTCTGTGGAAGTCTCTTGAAATAATGGAGAGATATCTTTATCTCCTACAGAATCATGCCTTGAAATATGTCGTGCAAAAGTACTTAAATTATGTAGTATTTAAATTATGTTACAATAAAAAGTTTGTGACTAGATGTTCGATATCTTTTAAATACATTTTAATCCTAATATTCTTGTTAATAAATTCAATCGCTGGAATTCGTCGTGCACGCAGTTTGAGTTTTCGATGCAACAATGATGATTCTTAGTAATATACATCGGCATCAAGAAGTATGTATGTCAAATTTTACGATATTTATAATCCAGTATTTCCTTAATGCATTTTAAGAATACTCGTCTTTACGTATTAACTCTATATGCCAATTTTCAATATTTATAACCCAGAATTTTTCTAATGCAACCTAAGGACACTTAATTTCACATTATGGCGGTTATGATCCATTAGCCAAGATATCTTACCTTCGTAATACTCCACCGAGCAAACTCGCATTTAAGCATTCCGGCGGCGATAGTCGTCTTTGTACCTCGGCTACTGTAACTTTGTACTTGCTGGTGCTGCTTAGTAACGATAATCTTCCTGGGACCGAACAGAACACGTCCGAAGGTTGCGCATTGCCGGACAACATAGCTTTTTCGCTCCTGTCCGATGGCTTCATATCTGTAACATAAGTATGCGTTAAGTCAGATACTGCCCTCGAAATCTCTTTTTGAAAAGAAATGATTAAAAAGATGATCGGACGAAAAAGATTTGTATTGATATTAGTCGAGGTTTGCTATTCTTTGTATAGCTATTCAAGTTCGTACAGTCATGGTGAAAATAATAGCGTGGAAGATCGTAGCTTTATATTGTTGTATCGTAAACTTCTTAGCAAAGTACACTTTTTTCCATTGATATACTACAGTTTTTGATTATCGGTACAACGTAAAGATTTATGTTATAGAATTATGTTATAACGTTTTGTAATTTTATATTATTAGTACTGATCGATATGATACCATTCAGTATATTGTGATAGTAGAGAATATTAAAATTTTGATTATTTATTAAAATCGACAACGTTCCCTTATCTCTACCAAATTCAACTTGTGATACTTTATTATCGATTTATTCATCCTTAATTTCATACTCTCACGGTTTGTACGGACATTTTCACCAAGTAAGATGCGAAGGTGAGTTGTACCTTTGGGAATTTTTATCAGGATTTCAACGATTATCTCGTCCACTTCGTTAAGACGAATCATCGTTATTAATAGACGTATCAGATCCTGCCGAGTTTTCCGGGGTCGTGCCAAAGTTTCAGATTCCCATTAAGCCACTATGCAGGAATGATTTATTAAGAAAGATCAATCGTAATGGAAGGCAGACTTCCATTTGGTATCGCGCATAAAAATCGCATTGCACGCATCGTCCTGTCTATCCTTGGTACAAGTTTTGCATTCCAAATTCACCCTTTTGCACTTCAAATTTACCTGTTTATAATCTAGGTCTTATAATTCACATCGACAACAATAATAAAATTCAATTCGACAATATAAAAATATCCAACGTAAAGTTATTACGCCGATGAGGATGTAATGGTACAACATAAAACTATTTAAAATGATATAAAATGCTTACTCACTATAAAAAATATTTATACATATACATAATCTATAACTGTTCTCTTGCTGCTGCGCGGGATAACTTTATACACGCATTCATGAAATAATAATCGCAATGTGCAAAAGCGATAGTTACCACAGAATAATTAATCGCGTGAAATTAACTAAGTGGCGATTGTTTAAAGAATCAGCCAAACTATTTCTCGCGCTGTATATAATTTTCGAAAGCACTTTTCCAACGAAAAAAAAAGAAAAAAAAACCTGACTTTCAAGAGCGTGAATTTGATATACAAAAAGGTGAATTTTTGTTTATCAAAAGTGTAGATTAAATGCGGAAAACGATAAAATCAGTTTGCGAAAAGGTGAATTTGAGGTGCAAAAACGTGAATTCAGAGGTCAAAGTCGGTATTCTCGGTACGTTAAAAGCGCCCTCGTACTTTCCGACCGCGCGCTCCCAGCAATAATTAATATCTCCCAACCGATAAAGGAATCTAATAATCCTCTTAAGATCGGCTCGGTCTATCTCCCCGAAAGGTCAAAGCGAGATTAACGACGGCGAGGAATACCGGAACCCGGGAGGTTCTTCTGAAATTACGCCCGCTTATTTGTATTGGTACGTAACCGTCGATCGGGCCAATATCTTCGGGGAATATTTTAAATTCGCCGCACCGTCCCAGTTTTCATTCCTATGCACCGATAGCCCCGCGTTATTGCATCGCCGCTCTGGAATGCTTAATATAAGGCGGCCAGGGATCGAACAAAGCGCGTTATTACACGGCAAAGCGATGGTCAACTTATAACTTTGTACTCTTAAACGGCGATTCGCTGGCCGCGTAGGATCCCCGGATTTTACGGTTCTTCGGAAAATGTGAAACTTGATAAGTAGCTTCCGTTGGTGAAGGGCAACATCGTTAAGCCGATAAAACGTGGTACGAAGAATTGGTGAAGCATGCACTGGAATTGTCGAAACGATGAACACGGTTGATGAGTTTCTTCTTGGAAAAGCTGCACTATTTAATGATGGCGCGTTTGCTGAGATTGTCCTTATTTTTATCGCAACATGTAGATTATCGTATTAATCTATTCGTATCTCCACTTTCTGTGCTATTTTTTTTTTTTTTGGTGAGATACGTAGAGTACTCTTGGATATATCCGGAAAGTTGTCAGTAGTTTCAGTGTTAATGAGATATAATAAGTGGGCAATTTGTAATATTTTCTGGCGGACGAATGTAGTAGCTATATGTAATTGATTGATAGATTAAAATATTCTACTTTTTCCATCGTGCCGCGTTTAATTACCATGTCTATATGCTACGCTAAAGCTAAGAGTCGATACGGAATTAGATACGGAACTTAATTTCGGAGCGAAAGTTGCATGTAGAAATGAATTTGAATCGTTCGAAAAACTCCGTTGATTGCCTTATGAGATAAAATGATTGCTTCAAAAAAGTAGTCTGAGAAGCCATTTGAGATCGCCAGCTAAACCGTTGGATCCTCGAAGGTACGCTAGATTTAGAAAAACCGGTTTTAAAAAGACGAACATGAAATATGGGATGGTTGGAAAGAAATCTGGGGCAAGCATTAACGCTAATAAGTCACGGGACAAGCAGGCAATTAATATGAGCATTGATAATTCGATAAACGAGAACAGCGTCTGTAACGCGCCTGCAAATTTCAAACGCGCGCGTACCAAGTTCTGTTCAAATTTGATTAATGGCTTTACTCAAATCAGCCGATATTATTCTCCTAAGCATTTATAATTCTCCCTCATCTCGTTCAACATCAGCTCAGATTTATATCATATCCTTCCTCGAACCATCCTTGCTTACTTTTTCGTTACTACGCGCAATCCTGTGAGCGCGTAAATCCGCTTTTTACAAACTTTTTGAATTTTGTTCCACATCATGGACCTTTATCGATTATCGACCTAATCCCATTCGTCACGAGAGTTCTATGTCACAGAATATAGATCTGGCCCGGTGATTCGTAGCCAGAAAAGCAAGGGACATGGAGAAAGCAAAGAAGTTGTCTGGCAGAATCAATCCACATCGACGTCTCGATCGGCCAGGTCAAATGGGTAATAAATTTCCATGTGAACCAAATAGCTCGGTGTCGGCCTGTTCCACGATTATAAATTATAATCCGGAAGATGAAGCGGTAGAAAAACACATAACGGTCTACTGTCTGTCGGCGGCGTTAGCCGAACAATTTGGTCGTGTCGAAACGCAGGGGCGTAGAGGAGCCGAGCACGTGCAGGTTTCTCGTGATTAATCTTAGGAAAAAAAGAAAAAAAAACTGACCACACTAGATTACAAAATTATGCTCAGCATATTCATGCCCCACGAGAAACGGCCATGAATAATCCTGCCTGGATGTTAAGCCTTTACCGGTTCGGGGACTATCGTAAAACGACCGGAATTAATCGATGCCCCTTGTAATATTTCCTTACTAAGGATCAATCGATATTCACTTGATATTTCCTTATGTTATTCTTCTATAATCGATTTCAAGTGACCTCGTAATGAAAATTCTTACAAATTCTGCTGTTTCAGGTACCGCTAAAAATATCTTCTTGCCTATGCAATGGTATTTGTTTTGTGTGGAGATTGTTTATTCTTAACATATTATTTACCATTATCCCTTTTTTAGAGCTCTTGCTTTTTTAATTTATTTCTACCTAAGCAGTAGAACTTTTAGCTTAGATTGTTGTACCTAAATGTTGTACTGACTGCTATAAAAGTTACATACTCAACAAAAATATTTTACCTTTAATTAGCTTACTGTAGGAAATTAATCAACTAGTGCATTTTTTGGGTTTGCACTTGACTTTGGCATATAATAGGTTAATAATATTGCTGTGTTATTATCTTCACCGATATCACTTTATATAAACTTAAATAACATTGTGCAGAATTTCTGTTGATATCTTCCTGTATGCGAAATGGCCACATATTGTGATCGATATTTTCCTATGCGCCTCACCATCTAAGAAATGAGGTAACATCGTTTAGAAACGGCCATCGCGATTACTTCCTTATCTCTGTGAGAAAGTATCGCTTGCCACGCGGAAGTAACATTTTTAATATTATTCGCTTTATACAGCACGAATCGATATCTTTTGCGGCATTTTCTTCTGCATCCCACTGTGTGGAAAATTAGATAATATCACCGAGAAACAACCATCGTGACCACTTTCAAACGTTTGGCCTGACTATCGGCTTCCCCTATCTCCATTCCAGATACCGCTTTCGAAGCTGTATTAATTTATATAATGGGAATAATTCATGATTCGTTATGTCGGCCATGATGCCGGCACCGATCGTGTAAAGCGTGTAATTATCGTAGGCCGCTTCAACCTTTAGCCGTGCGAATTGTGAAACGGTCTCACTCATCGATATATTCACTATCGAGCCAACCATCGTGAGTTAATTGCCGGAGCGTGTATCTTTCAATCCGATGACCCTAAGAAGAAGAAATGGCCCATTGACATTTTCACCGTGTTCTTATCAGACCTCCGCTCGATGCAGTACCTTAAATATGAATGTAGAAATATCACGTGTAATTAAAAGAGGATTTGATCCTTCATAGAGAGGATTTGTACGTACAGAGTAGAAAAGAGTATCGTACGTAAGGAGCACTTTATGCAATTTTTTAATTCTATCTTTGTTGACTAAATTGTCGTATATGCACGGGCGATACTCACTTGTTTATTTTACTTCAAGAGACACTTTATAGTTATCTAGAGATATGTGTTATGCTGTATCAGCTGAAAGTGTCTGTATTACGCACGTTTTAATTGCACAATCCAAAGAATTTGTCCAATCTTAAAACAGATAATTACTGAGTACTACATCGCTTTGATATTAGTTGGTAATTATTTATTTTCGTATCCGAATAGCTGAGAGAACTGTTAATTATCGCCTGTTAATTATATTCAGTAAATGCCACATGTTTTTAAGTAATACATGTTTATTATTTTACTTTACAACATAGCGGTTTCGTAGAATATAACTAAATATAGAGATACTACTAATTACTACATTTTGCAGAATATAATTCCAATTTTCATAATCATGCCTCGATGTTTCTTATTCTTCACTTCTACCTTTCATTTCACTTATTGCATTCTTGCTATTGTCACTCACTTGCCATTCAAATTATATTTTTGCGTTCTCAATCGTTTGCTTCCTATCAACAGTTAATGATTAACCGCAGGATACGGCAACTTCTTGGAGAATGTAGCCGACCGATCGATCCATTAATCAGTAGCCAAGCTTTCGTTAGGAGATGTTTTCTTTTTCTTTTCTTTCCTCTGAGCCAAAAGGGCTTTCACCGTCGTAGAATTTCTAACCCTTGTTCAAAAGGGTAGAAGCGCGCGACAGATGTTGACTCGCAACACAATGCGTTCTTTTATTCCGCTCTTTTCATCGACACTGTGTCTTAATCTGCCTCAGCATTTGTACTCGCTCGATCAAACGCTTGCACTTCACCACCTTACGTGAATGAGGCCTCATAACAATACATTCGTATTATAAAGAGCAATACTGCAGCATCCTTATTTCGTTCAATCCTAGCCTTTTTATATGCTAACCTTCGTATTTCGACTGGTCGTCAAAATCATTTTCACCTAAAGTGCATAAGCATACGAAGTTCAATTTATTCCGTATTTTGTTCCTGTTTACCTACCGACATATTATTCGAGAATATAATAAATATCGATAGCCGGTTAATACACGAAGCTACCACTACGCAGTTACAAAGAAGTCGCACGAATGACTGTCAAAATTGGTGCAATCGTTGCCAAAAACCCGATTTTTATCACGCAGAGTAAGTTCCATTTTTAAGCCACTCCAACGCGTCAAAAGAGGTTGAAACACGGGTCAAGCTTTGGTATTACGATCCACAAAGAATCGACCGATACGTTGGCAATCGCTATGCGAAATATTTCTGAGAATCCTACCCTGCTGCGGCTAATGAGATTTTCAA
Organism: Ampulex compressa; assembly: GCA_038496175.1. Classification (NCBI taxonomy): domain Eukaryota; kingdom Metazoa; phylum Arthropoda; class Insecta; order Hymenoptera; family Ampulicidae; genus Ampulex; species Ampulex compressa. Next base: position 203,087 of record JBCFXI010000273.1, read on the forward strand.
GCATGCCACTGTGTAACGTCGAGAGGCCACGGGTGTACGGGGCTAACCGTGGCAGCATCCTTAGCCGGTATCCCGGCGTTGCTGCCGTCTTGTTTCAGGCGAGATAACGTCTAGGAAGTCGCCACCAGATAATTTGTCACTAAGAGAACGGGGATATATTGCCGCGTTTATTAGAGCGAAGGTGCCTGGTAGCTCGGTCACGACCGACACACGCGAAAACGGTTCTTCTGCAGTACATTGGTCGTTATAGGAAATGATGTGTGATAGAATCATTTTTACGACGTTCCGAGAGATATTGAAATCATGCTGTTCTTCTGCGGTATATTAATCGTTATCGGAAATTATACGGGATGTAATCATTTTTGCGATGTTCTGAAGGATATTGAAATCACGCTTGAAAGATTCTAGAAGATTTCTCGAACGATCTTTGGCTTATCGTTCGCTGTTTCCTGATGTGCGAATTTATTCCAACGAGGCTCTGGGCTATTCATTATAATTGATTAGTTATATTATTGGCTCGATTCGGTATTCTAATTGAGATTTATTATAACTGGTTCGATAGTTTTTAATCGATTGGCGATATGTGTATTTGTATAAATATGCGCGCGTGACGTAGAGCTTTTGGCTTTGATTAAGATAATTGTAAAAGGCGTAGAAAGAGTTGCGACGTTCAAGGAGACGGTCGTGCGTTAAATAACAAATAGTGCTTGTATTTAAGTTAACAAAGTGTTTTATTACCCCGCAAATCTCCACATGGCTCCTGATCCCATATATATCACGATTTCTTTTCGAAGTTTCTTACCAAGTACGAAGGCGTACGTTTACATATGCTTCCGTTTGTACTATTTCATTATGTAAATGTTCAATAAAATGATTACAAGCGAAGTACGCCATTATGTAAAGTAATCGTTAATACTGCGATGTTAGGTTTGTTTAATGCTATGAGTTGCTCGTCCAGTCAGCCTTTCATGTCCTGACATTCCACGTCGATTCTCGACATTCGCCTTGCTCCTCTAGCCTTATAACCAAAGACCGTCGACTGTTCGCCTTATATCAATCGACGATCGGTTCCTCCTATGCCACGTGACGCGCACATTGAAAACACTAAGCAATGCTCAATATTAACTGCAGTGCAGCTCTCGGTATTTAAGTAAATCGTGCACAAAGTGTTCCATGCTTTGCGCGAAATTCCATTAAAAACTGCGCTGGTTCCCACATTATTGTTCGCTCACCGCGGATAAATAATTAGGCGTAAAGTCCTAACATCGAAGGTGGCTAGTGCGGGCAATTTGCATACTCGGCTCGCCTTCAATTACCGCGCACCGATCCTGGCTATTATCTATCGGCGATGCCGGGCATCGAAGAAGCCCGATGTCGGGTGCGCTTAACCTTCTGGCCATTCCGCGCCAACTCACCCGGAACGGCCGCTTTGTTTTTCGATAATTACGCATTCGCACGCCGTAAACTTTCTTGGGGGATAAGGATCTTGATTAGGATTCCAAACCGTTTCGCTTTGATACAGTTCGATATAGAGCCGAGGTGTGAAAATGTACACGATGCGATTTAACAGGATTTTTTGAAATAATCCAAAAGCATCTCGCCGTGGCTTGCCTCTGGAAATATTTATTCTGAAACAATATTTATCGTAAACTAACCTGATTCTGCGGGTCCACGTCGAAAGGTAAACGAAGGCCAGTCGATATTTAAAACCTTGGTGTCGAATCGCATTGTACGCACGATTTATTATTTTTAGCTCCGAGCTTTTTTTTTTTTCAAGTTTTTGCCATTCCTCGGTACGCTTTATCGCACGAGGGGGCACGGCGAATACACACTGAACCGCGGGGATAACGATTGGATAAACATCCCAGCGAGTGTGCTCGCGGAGAGTAGGTAGATAATTAAATTCTACACAAATAATAAATCGATGTTGCCATTTGAATATGACGCTGAGGATAATTTGTCTCATTGACGTCAATGGTTCTTCAGCGAAGATCGTGGCAAAAGGTGGGTCGTAGGCGCGTTTGCCCAACGTATCGGAATAGCGAGGCGATAGTAAAGTTACGGACGCGTAACGTCACGCGCATTATTCGCCCGGGAGGATTTTCGACCTCGACGATCGAGCGTCTTCGACATTTTCATCTTACGCCTTCACCGAGCAGGATATTAATTCGAATAAGAAGTAATATGTGGATAATGCCGGGAGACTTCGTAATTTTCTCAGAGGTTTCTTGCATGTGCTTACCTTGACTGGCAAAGCACGTTTCTGTGTTTTACTCTAGACACGGCCACCTTGCTTGACCGGGATAATGAGTTTTAATAAAGGCTAAATTGTTCATAAAGCTAGACGGAGGATTGGATGATGCAGACATACAGTCTATCCGTTGCACAACGCGGGCCGGTTCTGATTACAGGATTTACCGGCATGCAGTCGCGATTCATAGAATACCTAACGAGATAGATCATAGACAACAATGGTGTATGACGATGCGAAGAGGTGATTTCTCGGATGCCAAGACGGTAGTCATTCTCTTTGTGATTTAAGTAGCATAAATAGTTCTTTATGAGTAATTCACCGAATTACTATGTTTTTACAGCCTTCGAGTATACAGATATTTCCATAATTATGAAATTATTGCTGGCAGCTTAACGATAAATATTATATTATAATAATATATTGCTCGCAATATTGGACGGTTTTTAAATTTCTATGATAATTGCTCTTAATAATTGTTTGCAACATTCGACAGTTTATATATGTATGTTTGTAATGTAATAACAAATTCTGCACCAAGTTTCTATAGGTATACTTGTAGTGTAATAAAAAATATGTACGTTTTTTTTATACGTTACATTATATTGCTATATCGCTATACTGCTTTTTATACAATATTTGCTGTATCTATTTTATAACCCGCGACTTTCCTGTATTTTTGACTTGGTCTTATTCAATAAGTTAGAATTTCTCTTCCGACCACTTTTAGGTTTACGTCTTCATTTACACGTTTGGCGAGATCTCACAGTGCTCTTTGACACCGCTCATGCGAATGGCATCCTGCTACACGTACTTAATAAATACCTTTTGCACTACTTGCGCCTGTCGTTCTTTCTTCTCTGTATTTATCCACCGACCGACCACAATTTTCCACCGTCCGATAATGTCTATTTTCTCCCACTAATAGATTACTGTCATTCGCGCAGGTTTCAAAGTATCATTTATCCCCATCCGCATTAAAACGTTCCCACGTACAATGACTGATCTTATTAAATCTTTTCTTTATTTTTAGACTGCTTCGAGAGTTGTAACGTAGCTTATTCTACGACTGGATTCATACTTGTATCGCGTTTCGTCTCACTTGTTTCGCTACTTCTTTTTTATCTGCCTCCATACGCATGGTCCATTAACTCTGTGCCTCTGTGCGCTGAGCTGAACTCAAGGTGAGTTCGATATATGACAGTAGTTTAATAAGGCTTATATTGTGAGCGAATATGCAGTACAATCAAATAATATTAGATTTTCACATGTATATACGAAAATCGCATACTTTAACCTTAAACCTGTTTAACCATTTGAGTTATTTACGTAATATTTCTAACAATCGGTGTATATTCATATTCAGGGATATATCTCACAAATAATATTTTATCCGCTTATATATTTGGGTTATTATTATACCTGTACCATTAAACGGCGCAAGAATATCAATATCATTTTGCATTTAATTCCATAGTTATGGAAGCTTAATATAAATGAAACTATCTTTGATTCCGGTAAAGAGTAAATCGTATTGAAGGAAGTGCAAATGTGGTGTCGAGAAATTTATCACGATATAACAGTGCATATGGCAAATATTTTCGTTGGGAGAGTGCATCAACCATTCTTAACACGAATAAAATATCAATCACGCATAATGGCGTTGCACGTTCAAAATTTCAATTCATTCATTCATCATTCCACCCCTTATTACATTTCACAAAATTGATCGTAAGCAGTGAATATTATTGATGTACTTCTTACCAAAAACTCGACGCTCATATCTCATGATCTAACGTGAATATTTTGGTCATTCCGAGCAATCATTATTCTCGATGAACAGGGTTTAAACCTTTAACAAGGTTAAAATAAGTTAATCTAAGCAAAAGAAAATTCACGATAGTGAACCACATTAGCAATATGAATTCATGTAAATTACGGTTCTTACACGCACTTTTGTTATAATTTTAGAAACAATACATATTTCTTGGTAACAGCTGATACACGAAGCCGTAGTATTAGCGCAAAATATGCGTATGACTTGAACACAAGCCTTTAAACCCTGTCCACCGAGGGTAAGACTTATCCTCAAGGACTAAAGCATTCGCGCCAGATTATATAAATAAGCGAGTAGAAGCACAGAAGGAAATACGAATCAGCCATACCTTCTGAATTTTTATGCGTTTCACCAATCGTGACTTTTCTTCCCGTAGTTTGCACGACTCCAAGTGAAAGCAGAGTCGATGGCACGGAAGAAGAAATCGACATTGGACATGAGTATACAGCGGATCGCCAGCTAGGTAGCTGCTTTACAGCTGTATCTACGGTGGCTAATAATGATTGCGGGTCGATCCGGTGTAATTTTCATTCCAGCGGAAACAGTCGCGGAGGCAATGGGAGCACAGCGACCAGGACACTTTAGCCGTCAATGAAGCAATTTTAGCGACATAAACGCGATGCTATCCACATAGGCGTACGTATACATGTTTGAACATCTTGGGAAACTTCTTGCGTCTCGCTCGATCATATGAATTATTGTCAGCGACAAAATGAATTGGACGTTTATATTGACAAGCACAACCACGTTAGTCATTGCTCGATAAAATGTATTTAAGCACGTTCTTAAGGTCCCACCCTATAATCAAGCAGCGTGTTCTTGAGTTTGACACGATATCCAGATACTTCTGATTTTGCACGACGACGCAGGTATTCAATTTCATGTTTTGAGCCTGATCTCTGTATAACTCACCGTGTTTTTCAGGAAATCGTCCATTTACACAATGTGCCTCGAGGCAGTTTTCATTTTACTCTAAATAAGAAGAACATTGCAACCACCGTATCACCATCTGGTCCTCTTTTAAATGATACTTATTCTTATCTTCACTCGGTGTACTTTAAAAGTCAACTGTGTTATGCACGAGGTAAAAAAATATGAACACTATGGACAACCAAAAAACGTCATAAAATGTCAGTCTCGATAACCAAAAGTACAAAAAGTAGCCAGCAATCGATCGGTTCAAACCTAAAATATTTCGACAGCACAGAATACGATCTCACTTTCTGGAACTGCCAACTTTTCTTTCATCCCTCGAATATAAAACCAACATATTGCACCGACAGTAGCGCCAGAAAATAGTTACGACGATTATTATAATCCATATTTCCTTCGAGAAATACAAGGATACCCCAGCTACCACGATGGATCAAAATGACGTCCTCGGTTCAGGATCGAGGATTGAGGCAAGGGGCCAAGAAACGGAAGAGGCTCGAGTCGAGCAGCTCGTATCGGGAAAGGGGAACGGTCTCGAGCGGGAGAAGCCCTCGAAAAACGAAGGGGGAAGGGAGGCGATCGCGAAACGGCGGGCGTCGATTTATCAATCGTCGCTCCTTGAAAAGAGACCCTCTCCGAGAGCGTCCCACGACGATCCGCTATTATCCACAGCCCGGGGCTGTTTAGAGAAATCATTTCGTGCCCGATGCAACCTCGGCTCCGTGATTTTAATGACTCGACGAGGCGCGCTCGCGAACCCGCGGCTATGATTTATGGGTCGATTACATAACGCGATTATTACGCAGGTGTATTGATAAATTAATACGCCAGCCATGGCGGAGGCTATCGGCACACGACGCTCTCCTCGGTACGCCTCTCGCGTGTCCCGCCGCTCCACGAGACACGATACACGGGGTGCTCCTTGTAATGGTCGACGCGATACCTCAGGGACACTCTGGCAAGGTGTTACGATTGGATAATCCTCTATCGGCGAAGGAGAACTTTAGTGCCGGACACTTTGCAGATCGCCTTGTTTTTCTTATGAAAGTACCAGAGATGTGTGTTCATAGACATTTTAGGGATGGCTCAGTTTTTGAGAAAGTGTGGGTTTTTTTTTTTTTAAATTCATTTCTCGGCACCGACTGCTAAGGTCATTTGGCCTAGGACCTACTGTTTAAGGTGGATTCCGAACCACCAGAGTTACGGTATACATATGACATAGAAAAACCAGAGGTGATGGGCGGGATTCGAACCCGGGTCTGCCGTGTGGCAGTCTGAGCCTCTATCCACTACACCACCGTAGCTCCTCAAAGTGTAGGTTTGTTTCCTTCCTCTGGGCGTGCCATTTTTGCACCCTGCTTTCGTAAGCGATGGATAATTCAATTTGATACGGGATAAGGTTGGTCTTTGGTTATTTCTTAGAGGAATTATTCTTAAGGGTATAGGGTTTTTTTTCATTATCGTTTTAGTCGAAGGGAACTGTATGTCGACGGTACGTCTTTTTTAAACTATGTACTCATGATGAATGTATAACGAATTTTCTGAGGGAGAAAAATAATTGTGAGCTTTTGATTTTAAGAAACGAATAATGCGGTGATCTTCTTTGAATATATTTTTCCTCAATGGAGACAGCGTTTTTCTCACGATCGTGACTATTTTTCGTCATGCTAATAGAAAAGTTCCGAAGAATATACCGACGAACACCCGGTATACTTTCCGCGTATATTTCCACGTCACTTTAGATTTTGCAAATCGATGCGCTCCGCGATCCCGGCACGTCAGAGATCGCTCACTCGTCAAGGCTGGATCGAGCTCTTACGTAAATACTCCTCAAACTTTCCTTGCAGCCGATCGACCGGGTATGCGTCACTGTTCCCTCTCGAGATTCGACTAACCGATTCTACGTCTCCTTGCGCGTCGTCCCGCGTGGAAGGCACGCCGATGTTTTAATCGTCCGACCGAGAAGGCTAAGTCTACTTTGACATGGTACTTTTCTTCTTGCTCCGATATATTGATAGAAGTTAAGACGTGGTCTTGTCGAACAGTTTTCTGGTTACTGGATGTACGGGTAAAGAAACAAGTCGTATTGTATTCAACGCTTTCGTTCTACTGCGAGCCCTCTTTAGGCATGTATTACGGGCTTATCATATTGTTTCGAGACACATAAATACTTGTGGGCCAATCAACTCTTGATTTATTAAATGTTACAGGTGATCTTGCGTAATTTAATTGTGAAAAAAATAGAACTAATAGGTAAAAAAAGTGACACTCGAAAATTTTATCTGCCACGTTACAACCTGTTAGATAAAAAAAACTATTTATTATTATTAAATAAATAAATAAATACACTCACAGATA
>JBCFXI010000274.1:2024-210402 GCA_038496175.1 Ampulex compressa
TTATCGTACATCTACAGATTTTTACTCGCGCCTAATGAAAAATACATGAGGAACTACGTTTGATTTATGAGCGCAAAGATACTGGCTGCGAACTGTTAATTTACACGCGCATATTTTCTTGTTTTTACACAAGCGATACAGCATTAGAGTGCGAATGCTACAATAATTAACACATTAAGCGCTATGTCAGTCACCGGTGACCGACAGCGCATTTCTAAGCAGCGAGCATGACCCGACGAGGATTTCTTTATACATTCGCGTGGGAATTAACGTGTTAAAAACATAAATGTATTTTCTTAAAACAAGGTAAACAAAGATGAGGTTTGCTTGTACATCGATTACATAAGATTGTAACTTTTCCTGTTAAATCTTTCGCCATCTTTGAATCTAACATTTGTGAATTTGTATCATAAGATTGAGACTATGAGCTAACTCGGGATACGAATGCAAAAGAGTATTTATTGTGTGATTGAAAAAAATCACGTGACTCATCTGTTTATATTCTGGTTCGCCTATTAGCAAGCGGCTCGGAGTGGATCGCTTGATGTCTAACCGTGGCCTGAATGAAACAGTACGTAAAATCGGCGTGGCGCTTAACGTATTAACACGTTCCGTGCCACGTGTACCAATGGTACACGTTAAGCTTGTTCCTCAGGCTCATATTAAATGTGATGAAAGTATACATTTGATGACAAATTTAATTCTCTAAAATATATTTCCACTAAAAGAATGAGGCATTATAAAAAATGTACTATAAATCAAAGTATATGAATTTGGCGTGAATTACGTGGCGCGAAACGTGGCGCTTAACGTGTTAGGTCATGACATAGCGATTTCCTACATTTTCAGTTTTGTACGATCATGATCGGTATCGCGTTGAATGTGAGTGCCGATATTTTTCAACGTCAAAAAGCAACAGGCGCCGCGCTGTAGGATATAAATTCTTGATCGAAGGAGAAAAACGTGGGAAACGATTTTAAGGTGTACCGATTGATAGCTTGGCATTTCGGAATCGTGTAATGTGCATTTTTACGTTCGAAAGCAAGATACGTGTGTAATAAGATGCGAGTACTTAGTTTGGATGGAAGGAAACGCGTTTGGAAATTTAATATAAATGTACCGATATGTATCTGAGATGCTAATATTTCACGCAAGTTGATGGATGATTTGCGAACAAGATTTAGTGCCATTCAACATGGTACCGATTTATTAATTTTTCAACATCGGTGGGTGAACGATCATTCTAAGACGGTACAGAATTATTTGATCGAGAGGAATAAGTACGAATTGAATTTTTGGACGGATTATGTTATAAATGTTCAGTATTTAATTATCATTACGATTTATTAATAACCACGGGTCTTTCTGATCGGATAAAGAAAGTAAATATACAACAGTTAATAGAGATATATTAAACGTATCAACTGTTGATTGTATTTAGATTTTATATACACAGATTAATTCGTCGTATAGTACATAGATTAAGTTTCTGATATTAAAACAACAATAAGAATTTCATGAAACGTTTCCCACAATGATCAGAAAGCAATTATGGAACAGCGGTTAACCTTTTCTCATTATTCAATGCACCAATCAGTCCCTAATGCCCAAATTTGTTATCATCACGGAACAATTTTCGTCATATAATCGAAGATCGCTGATAATAAATCTGTACACAAATGTTGGCTATCGATATTCCGTTACCTGGTACACCTGTTGAAGATATTTCCACATTGAGTCGGACCTGGGCAGTTATGCAAAAAAAATATAATATTTGAATGTATGAAAGTGTGGTCCGCCTTGAGGCGGAGTTGGGAATTAGGAGATTAAGTTTACAGCGTCTAAACAACGATTCCAATTGAATTTAATCTATCCAATGCTAAACGCAAGCAAGTTATCGAATGTAACTTGAGGATGTTTGTCAGATATTCAGTGGACAAGTGAAGCAATTGAAGGAAGTAGTTAAGGAACCATTTGATTTCAGCAGCGTATTTTCGACAAGAAGTAGTGACGAGTTAGTGGATCGCTGTAAACGGATGGTTAGTAATGTTAGTGAATAGTTGGGTGCGGCGGCTGATATAAATTAGTGGTGGATCATGCGCGAAGGGGCGGCGACGGTGCGTCGGCTGTGAACCCCTAGGGATTGGGGCGTCTCGTGAGCGTCCGCGGCTAGCAAAAAACCTCAAATACCGGATCCACCAAGAATACTCCCCTGGGTATCCTTATCGAACGATTTAACAGAGCCGTTTAAGCAGCACGCGGCATAATGAACACGCCTGGCTGGGAACAGACGATTTATTCAAAGCCTTTGCCCAAGCGATGCGATTTAAATCACTCGCGATGCAAATATTTTCAATTCGTGACTTTTAACCCTTGAAGAACGAGCGCATTTTTCTGGAACAACGAACATTAAATCGACACAATTTTAACAAATTCATTGCTTGATTACTAGAGCCAGAAAAGGTGCGTAATTAATGTTCAGTAATAATAGGTAGTATATGAACACATATGTCCGTAGAAAAAGATTCTGAAGTGAATATTACAGAAAAATGATGGGGGTTGAAATAAACGAATAGATGTATATATGTAATGTATAGGTTTGTATACATTTATAAATTGATACTATCGTATATTGTATGGAAAATGGTGTGTTTTCTCTCAATTGTCGATCGTCCTTAGTTTCAGTGTGCGCAACAACCACCGAATTTAACAGATTTCTTCAAATATCACTTCATGCCGCCTGTAAAGTGGCGTTCATTTTTCTTGGAATATTTATAACGTCACGAATATAGCGGTATTCTTTCGCTAAGGGTTCAATACGTGATTTATTCGAAGCGGATGCCAAAATGTTGCTAAAATGACACACGTTTTTAATTTATGATATATTCTTTGAAGAGAGAGTTTATTTAAAGCCATGATACATATGCCGTGTCTTAGAATAAACCATATAAAATTCCATTTTTTTCCAATAATTGCTTCTGTGACATTTCTTTTCGCTTTTTGCACGCGCATGCTTTTTGCGTGTTTTATGTTAATAATATTAGTGATATTTCTATATGCAGGTATGTAGTGAACTCGATAAAAAAGATCTGTTTTACAGTTTTATTTTTAAGTCTTCATAACTGTGGAAATAGGAAGTGCAATAAAAGCGTCGGTGAAATGTGACAGCAAACGATGTCAAATTAATAAACCTTGACTACGCGAGTCATTTTCAGCGACAAACTTATTTATGAGTAACAAAATTCTATCCTCTTAGTAAATGTCCGCTATTACTGTAACACCGGGCATTAAAATTCGCGAATTTGTATTGACCAAATTGCAGATAAACGTGACTTGCTGTATAGGTTTATATCACCAGGATGGAATGTTGCAAATATTTTCTTCGCAGTTTTAATGGCTGATGTACAGTTTTGATAAAATGTTTGCGCATTTCCTTGCGGTGATTTAGATCCATAGGCCTGTTTTGAACTTGCGCATCGTAATATATGAAAAGTGGGATTTTTCTCGCCAATTTTAATTTTATTTTAGGCGATTGGAAATTATTTTAAGGAGCAAAAACACAACTGGATTGGACAGGTTCCATTTTAACACGACAGTTAACATTACCCAGTTTAGGGACGATATATAAGGGTTTATTTTTTATCCCGCCAAACCGTGTTAACATATTCTATGATTAAACGTAAGAAAATATGTAACATAAATGTATGGTCATAAATGGTTTATTATAACAAAATTACCAATATTGTAAACAGCTGCTTTGTTGGTCCGTTCTTACTTGATTCTGTATGGAAGCATTGGTGATATAATATATAACTGTCTGGTATAATTTAGGAAACTAAACGAACCGATATAAATATTATTTATCTAACTCAAAAATTATCTAAATTATATTATAAACCTGCTATAAAGATGGTATATTAAATATATTTTAAAGAAAACACGAAACGTATTAATCGATTAAACTCTTTAATTGAAATTTGTCTTAAAATAATTCTAAATAAATTTACATCAAACCTACTTGAAATCTTCCAGCTTCCATAAGTTAACGCGAAACCAATAAAGATTGCGCAAGTTGTATTGTATATCACCAATTCGATACAGCCTTATATTTTTACTACTAGAAATCTCAAACATTAATTCGTTACCAAAAAAAAATATACGTGACCAATATGCATTAGGCAACTCACTCCTACGTTGCCTGTTCAATCTGATACACCAGCTTCTACGGTTTAGAAACTTAAGAGCTCCCTTTCGTGTGTGTGTTCAAGCGCAATTCACAATAAATAATAAACATCGGGGTTGCAAAGGGCGAGGAACAGCGGCGCTGCTTAGATCGAGAGATCGATCCGCCAATGTTGTTTTCCCGTGGAAGAAGTGCGTAGGAAAGGAGCAGATAACGAGCAGACGGCGCCGTATCGAATAATCACGATCAGCATCTTTTTTATCATCTCCGTGGCGGTTTTCGATTCGTGCACGTTTCGGTCACCGGACACCACAGTCATGGGGGTACACATATACACAGATATGCGAACTTTCTGCCTTCGACAGCAGCACTGAATATACGCTCCCGTGAGACGACGTGCCGCGAAAGAATGAGAGGGACGGACATTTAAGAACGATCTTTGTCTCTTTGTTCGGATCTCTGGTCTTCGCGAATTGCAACCGCCGCACTTTTGCCGGGAGATACGCTGACTTTATCTGTCGTGCAAGGGGGCGAGGAATAACGCGAACGATCCTCCAGATTGAGCTTCAGATATCGCCAAGCGCTGCTCGTTAACACTTGGAACTATTGTCCACTATTAGGAGATATTTAATCATTTCAATTGTGTTAATTAATTGGTTTATATGTTAATGAATGTTGACGTGGTTTTCGTTTTCTACCAGGTGTCGTATCTACAATTGATTATGCACCTCAGCGACAGCTTTGGAACAGTAGAAACTAATATTGATCTCTTGCCTGAGTTACAATAGCATTTTTGCTTCCGTGTAACAGTAACAATTCACGCAGCATAGAGCTTGGCACCAAATGTCTGTCAGGTTAACTTCCTCCAGACTAATCCAATTGTGAAGTTTTTCTCGCGAAAAAATGTTTTTTCTCTCGCCATTCGATCGTATTTTCTAACTTTATTATCTTCACATTATATTTGATGTACATTTGTTTCGTAATTTAGTTTTAATAAACCTGAAGAAAGCTCACATATGAGCCGAAACGTTGCAAGAACTCGCACCGTTCGTTATTTCTCCTGAACACCTGGGAAAAACGTATCTGCTCGCAAAGACCACGTCGACATTCATTAATTAATCCACTGAGCAGAATAAATAGGAGTAGCTTATCGTAATGTATGTGCTTCCAAAAAGGGAACACGGGATAAATAAACGTTCTTCATTGCCCTATATGGGATGAACATAGGCAAGCTTGATTGCATGCATAGGTCACTTTCAATAAGCTAGCAAAATTTCAGATAGGGTAGATTTTTTTTTGTGGGTCAATAACACGTTTTAGGACTTTCATTAACAAGGCACTGTGTGTCTCCACACTATGCGAAGTAGATTGATCGCTTTGTAAGCTCTGGCATGTAATTGCTTTATGCTGCAAGAGTCTATGTATTATAAGTATTATTGTAAGTTGTTTCTTTGTAAGTTGTATGCTATGTACCAAAGGTAGTCTGACCGTAAATAAACTAATATAACATATTTAGAATACTATGTAAAGCTTAAAAAAATGTAGCAAGCAGAAAATTTTACTGAATTAATATAATGATCCAAATACTGCAAGAAAAGTATGGAAGATCTCGGGAAATGCATCGTGATAAAGTGCTACGATTTTTTAAACAAATACCTGACCAGTTATGTTAATTGGAGTGGTAGTTCTAGTGTTAATTCCTCTCCATAACTGATGTTTCTTTTAGATTCCGATTCTTTAATCGTGCTTTAATTTTCTTTCCTGCGGAATTTCACCCTTTGAAAAGTTAACTGCGGAATACAGTTTTGTAAATCCTTTACGGGGTGTATAATTAAATTCAAGTATTGGCGAGTATACGCGTCGAGCGTAGAGCAAATGCTTGTATCATAAATATTACCAAAAAAAAATAAGATGAAATAAAAGATTGCGTTTTTATAAAAAAAAAAATAGTTTTTATGTAAATAAGTTGTTATAGTAAAAGATAATTTTTTAATTTACACGACAAGTATACCCGTTAAGCGCATCGAAATAAAGTTTTGAATTGACGTGTATACACGGCGAACGCAGTGAACGCGGTTAAGTGGAAAGAGAAAGTTTTATGTAACAAATAATTCCCTTGATAATTTTAACGTGACATTTTGATCTGCAATATCTTACAAAACTGAAAAAAAATACTGTAGCTTATTAGGAAAAATACGTAGACGAATTATTACTTGGAAGACTATGTGAGCAAATCACTGCTAAATTCATTGTTGAGGAAAAATGAGAGCGACGTAATAAATACAATTTAGTAAGGTCTTGTGCTATATTATAGCAGCAATAAATACCATAAAATCATAAAAAATAATATACGAAAAGTATTGCATGAATTACGAAACCATAATGTAGTGATTTACAATATTGACATATTTGACTAAAGTTTGACTTATTTTGTTTCTTGCCCCATTTTGTTGATTAACCATTTTGTCGTATTGTTATGGATTCCATATATAGATTATCTTATTTGCATTACTGCAAGTGTCTAATTTATTTTTGCTGCTATTGAAAGTGAAAAATATGACGCGTGTTCATTTGGCTATAATATAATAAGATCTGCTAAAACCGTATACACTCTTCTCAGTATTTGCCCTTCTTACTTTCAATAAAAATGAAAATAATTGAAACATTAACTTAAATACTTTCTGTATCGTCAAATTAAATATCACGATCCTTGATTATAAACCAATATATAATCGTATGATTATATAAACCGAAGATTATAATCCAATATAAAATATCACAATTCTTCGATTATAAACTAACTTACTCGCTTTCGAATCCTTCCTAATCGCACTCTCTACGCGAAACTCGTAGAATATATATTTATCCGCATCACGCTCTTAGGACCAAAATAAATCTCCTTCACACATCCTGTTTCCGTTGCAAAAATTGTCTTGTTATATGGGCAAGGCGAAACGTGTTTATGGCAGTCTTCCTCGTTCCTCTGGTCACGAGGGAAGGCCGTTAGTTTAGTGATCTTCGAGAGAGCCCGGGCTCCGCTCCTTGCGAAGGGTTAAGAAAAACATCGCGGCGCCGAAAATAAACAAAGCCTGGAGAGACCGCCGTTATACGTGCCGTCTATCCCTTTGGAACCTTCCGTTTTATTTTTCTCCGGGCGGCTCTAAAGACACAGATTACGCGGGCCCTGCCTCCTTGTTATTCCTGCGTTAATTGCAAATACTACACGGCAAAGGGGTAGATAAATTACGATTCAATATTTAACGCTTTCAAAGCTAAACGTTCAGGCGTCGTTCTGCATTTTCTATGTAATACTAATGTGGAATGTGGTGAATAAATTGATTTATTTAGTCAATTACAGGAATAGGTTTCTTGCTCTTTGTAGTGATAGAATTGAAGGATCGTTCTATTCGGGTGAAGGGCCTCTTAAATAAATATTTATACAAAAACGTTTTGAACGCATCAAGGCTTTCCTTATTAAGCTGAGAAGAGAGAATCGACAATGGCAATTTATGGGGCAATACCAAAATGTAAACGGATATTATAAATCGGGATGTGCGTTAACGTGCCTTAAAAGTGGCAACGAAACATAAACTAACAATAGTAATAAAAAAATTATTTAATTATTTATTAAATTTAACAAACTAAATTATTTAATAATTTATAAAAATATATTTAAGGACATATATAGTATGTACAATGTTCTCTCCGTAAGATCGATAGAATATTGTAATTATATTCATAGGTAATTAAGATGTAGAGAGACAAGTCCAGGTATACCTTGGTATTCAAATCTTTTTGTTACTTATGATAAATATGATGAATTATTGTGATTTTTGCTTCTAGAGAGTGCATCTAATACTACCGAGGACAAGAACCATTTGCCTCTATTCACCATTTATTCAAAGCTACTTTAACGTAAAATACTGAATTTATAACATTTAATCTATATGATTTGTTATTCATCGAGAATCACGTCTGTTTCATAACCACTAGAGCTTTAGCATTTGGTATCTTAATCTTTTTTTCAATTACAATTATTTGCTATCACTGTTTATCGAACATTCATCGTCAACAACAAATCTTTTTGATCTATCGTACACTTCGTTGTATAACTTAGAACAAATTCAGTTTGCTGATTAAATAAACGGATAATGCTGTTTAGACGGCAACGCGATTGAAGACACATATTAAATAAAGCCAAAGCTTTACTGATAAACATGAATTTCCAACTGGCGTCCGATATCTACAAATAAAGTTGTCACCAGCTTTCTTTAGAAATGTTTAACACGCTATCATCATAGCATACACCGAAAAATAATCTATCGAAGGGTAATTTGCTGGAGATAAGAGGCGGAATGTTCAAATAATCGTGATTATAACGTTGATCGACGAGTGACTCTACGATAATGCAGATATAATCACGGAAAGCGACGATGATAGCGGGAACTTCCTACCAATAGAATTCCGAGAGATATAACATCGAATCTCTCGAGACGCATAAACCCTCCCTTGTTGGATCGAAGCGCGGTCGTGCCGGGTCCGGGCGAGTAATGGCTTTGTCGTTGTTCCCCAGTGTCAACAAAACACTGCTAATGTACCCGCCCTTACGTAAGCTCACCCTCGTGCTCACCCTCTTCTTCGTCCGTCGGCGAATCGAGGAATGAGGAAGAGCCGGGAAAATGGTGACGACGCCTCATTTTGATTGTTGCACATCTATTTCTTTGAGATCAATCGTCTATATCAGATTCTGTATATAGAATTCGTCTATATAATGTTTTTGTAAAATTAGATTACTTTCATATTTTTTTTTTTTATCAAAATTGTTTACATATAAGGAGCTATATTTAGCATCCATGCACATCACGATGACATACATTTACTTACATTATGTCAAATCTACGTCTCAAGGAAACCTTATCTACACAACGTGATTTGATTTTTAATTACGTTTGATGTACATTCTTGCTTAACCTATTAAAAAGTTCGATCGAATATCAATATCAATGTGCGCAATTATTTTCTCCTGGAAGGGAGTAATATCATTCATTCGAGTATTGACAGTTATTACCAACGCGCATGCGCGTGCCGTGAAATGCGTTCATCCCAAAGTACGTAGTATGATTTGTGATACACAATGGTATAACCTGTATATTCTCATGCAGTCGATTATAGATTACGAAGTGAAGTGCGAAGAAGATCAATTTCCATCCGGGCGATTCCTTCCTACCACCGACCGCGGTGGCCACCAATAAGCGACACTTGCTTTTATTATTGCGATCCATCAGATTGTCCGGCCTGGATTAGATTAGATAGACCCGATGCGTCACTGCCCATAGGCAAATATCCACAGAGTTTATTGCGGCGGCGCTTTATCGGCGTTACGTATGCGTGTTCTCTGATGCCTGCGGTTCTCCTGATTCCTTTCCACGAATTCGATTTAATGTATCGTGCCAGCAACCATCATCGCCCGCGAGAGAGGCGGTACCTTGACACACGAGGCGACGAAAGCCACCGCCCGATTAGGCGCGTCGGAGATAAGGGGAGTAATGGAGGAAAACATGCGCAATAGTTGTCATCGTTCAAGGCTTGGCTACGTATTCCATGTAAAAGCAGTTAACTCTTTGTCGATAATAACTCGATAATAAATAGGACAGACTGTATACGAGGAAGTAGTTCAGAGTGGTTTTTATAGTGATAGTGATATAATGATAGGTACGTTTAGATAAATGATAGTGATAGGTGATATAGTGATAGGTACGTTTAAATAAATGTTTACGACAGATTCTTAATAAATAGGGATTTTATTATAAAAATGTTATATGAGAGATTTACACGGTTTATATGTCCTTACATGAGCCATCCAGGGTAATTAGTTTCATATTTGTGTTCAGTGAATTTTCACGTTTTGCTTTTGATACAAGGAAAATATATTCTATTTATATGACACCCTTGTGTCTATATATAGATATTGTGTTATTTCAAAATAGTATACAACAAGAGTTTTATGTATAAATATTAATATATTTGTTATAAATTTGTATTTATTTAATATTGTTGTCTTTGATTAAATCACGTTTCTTTATTCAAAATAATATGAAAAATGCAATTCATTTGTTCTGATTCGTATTGCTAGATAACATGCGTAACAACTGTAAACCACTGTAAGAATTGTGTTAATAGAATTGAATTTTTAATGATCGCGGGGGCTTTCACAGAGTACATTTCTTGAACCACAGAACTTCAAAAATGTTGTTTTAAAATAATGAATATGGTAGTATTAGTGGTAATTGAAAATTTATGGTAAAATGAGTGTATGTGTGTTTTGTTCACTGTAAGTTCATGAACAATTCTGCAAATCTCATAGGTTATGAAACAGTATACCTTCAGTTGCTACTGCGCATTAAAAAATAATGGTTAACAATTACTTAATGGGCCTCTTTAACTTCTCAAAAGGCATTTACTCCATGAACATAAGATATATCGCTTATAGCATGATGATCGTTATTGTCTTCACTTGCTTTTTTTAATTGTTTATTACTTAAACAAAGCCCTTCATAAATATGGGCGAATCCGTTTCAAAATAAATATGGAGAAAACTAGAATAGACACTTGAAACTTCCTGTGACATTAACAGCCTTATTATAATACGTCATAATATTTTTTTCCGCGGTGTATATCTATTTCGAATAAAACTTTCTTTCTTTATTCTAAGTCTCAGCTGTTGCCTCTCGAGTTTTTTGTAATAATTCCTTCTGCATAATTATGAAAACATTTAATACAATTATCTTCTTTCCGCATAAATGTTACGATCAGAGAGTTTAAGTAAGTCTCAATTCCTAGATCGAGGTGTGTTGATAACTACAAAATGTCTCGTTACTTGTACTCATAGTTGCGAATACTTAAATTACAAATAAGTCAGTTAGTCTTGTCCATATCGTACTTTTAGTATAAATATATTAATATAATAATAAAATAATTAAAGATAATTATACTGATTATTTAATAAATAATTTATAACGTTACAAAGTTATCCTATAAAAAACAAGGAATGTACAATACATTTTTTTCTAATTAGACTTTTCCAAACAAATCACACTACAAACAGAAGCATTTTAAATACTCAAAATATCTATAAGTACATTTGTTCTGATTAAATACGTTTCGGATTAAATTTTCAGCTGGATAAAAGTTTTGTCGTACTACAAGAATAAGCTGATATTGATTACAGGCTATCCGATACACACGCTTAATTAAATTGCAATATTAGTTTAAATTATCATATGTATGTTCATGCTCGTGTGTGTGCGCGTGTGCACTAGATTGTTCAATAAGTTCGCGGAACGGAAATCAAAAAACAAACTTACAATTGTAAAAATGTCTTTGTACGTTGAAGACATTAAACTAAACTTTTCTAATTCACTAAAGCTTAAGACTTTAAGCTAGAGATTCAAACCAAAGACTTCAAACTAAAAAGTTAAACTAAAAGTTAAAGTCTTCGAGTAAACTAAAAAGACTTAAAAAACCTTCCAAACGTTACTGCCAAAGTCGTATTCGATCGTGTTTTTGTTAGATTATCAGTGATTGCGGCACGCGCTGTGCACACAGCTTTTTTGAAACCACAAACCTTCTTTAAAATATCCCAAAAAAATATTAAAATATTGCTCGAGTCTCCTATGAAACGTGAAATACTAAAATAACATCGAGGTTTTAGTATTACTCTTGGCGAATAGAGGGCGCACCGCGAACTTATCGAACAGCCCAGTATTGTACCGTTAATTCGGAAGATGGAGGCATAAAATTGAAGTGGATTCGGAACGAGGGAGGAGGACGACATCGGCGGGGGAGGGGGGCAGCAGCACTTCCCGGATGTGGAGAGGGACAGATGGAAAAGGGAATGGAGTCAGTGTCGAGAGGGCGTAACGGGGACGATAGTCGGCAGCCTCTGAGGGAGGGTTGCTCGTGGGGGGTGGCTGCGCCAATATTGACTCTTCCTGAAAACCAGGGGACCCAACAGTGACAAAGAGGGTGGCGCTTCTTTACCTCGCCCTTCACATACACTCCCGTCTATAAGTCACCGGACGCATGGCCGTTAGCGGCAAAATGATGGTTAGGTAGATACAATGTTCTGCCTTAATTTTATTATATTATACCGGTATAATACGTGTTGTTGTGTCTATTGAAGCAATATGGTTAGGTTTTTTATTCGTATGAAACAATTACAAAGCGTATTTTTCTTGACACGAAACTTGGTTAACAGGATGAAATTGATATATTCTACGTTAATCCCTTGCATTTTGAGTAAACATAGTCGCTGTAAAATTTGTTATGCATGTCTCAGCCACAATTTGAGCGGATGTAAAAAGTGGGATGATACATGAGGTTCACGTCTGGAATGCAGGGATGTTCATAACGTGCACATATAATTTGAATACATATCTGAATATTGTATTCTCGTTTAATTTTATTATTCTATAATACTATAATAGGTCATTAACTGAGCACCACGTTTTTTGTTTTTTCTTAGAATTTATTGAAATGGTATTGTTAAAATTTGCAGTAGCAAAATAAGACTGTGTTGAGCATCTTTTGCTCGACATTATTAAAACTCAGTAGGCACCTGAATATAATATTATTAATGTGTGTACCTAGATAATTTGAACGCATATTTTTTGTTGTTTAATTTCATCGTTTAATGGTATTATATTTATCTATTTACGTTCACACCTTAATATTCGTGTAATGTTTGAACAAATAATAGATACATTTGCAACGCATTTCAGTAATCTTGCCATTGCAACGACCTTAAATTTCGTTGCGTAATATGCATCCTTATAGTGATATTACACATTTAGCTTCTCAGTTTATGAAATGTCGGCTGACTTGTGGATCGGAGTGTACCTTCCACCCGCTTACGACATGGCGCCTGCTTGTTCATTCCATAAACTAGGTCTGCCCTTTTTATCCATCAAACTTTTTTACTCGGAACATTTTGTTTCACTCTCATAATGCATTTCCTCTTCCGCCTTTTCTTAGATAGGGGATTAAAGCCTTACGATTAACCGCCATTCTTTCCAGCAAAATAGGAAAAATTTGTGCTCCAATATTTCACTTGCGTTCTAGATTTATTTATTTCCTTGTTTCTAATATTAGATTTTTATTAGAAGGTATATAAATTATCAAGGAAAGGAGTTTATACGATTCAGATTTCCGATTGCCAGACTCCAAAATTAAAAAATTTAATAAATGCTCGCCAATTTGAATCCACAATAGAGGCAAAACCTTTTAGAAAAATTGCATTTAACCTTTCACAATACACAATAATCTTCAAGCAACAATTTATTTATTTATGTTCCTCCGAATAAACTATCATTTCGGCTGGAATTTATGGACCATTGTGAATCAAAGGGCAGCCTCATAATTAACAAGCGAAGTTGACATTAAAGGTCAGGTATTTTGCGACGAGTGCATTCAACTTTCCATAATTCATGGTAATTTTCAAGTAATCTTTCATCTATGCCTTTTTACTCGAACGCACTATCATTTGGTTCGCGATTTATGCTCCATCATATATTAAGCGCTACCCCGTTATCAGCAAGTGACTTATTACTAATTATACGCAATCGCCTCACGCTTTTGATAATACAAGATTACACAAGGAACGAAGTAAATCCTAACCCAACTCTTATAATCCGAAGAAATATAAACGACACGGGGCTGAGGTCTTAAAACATCCTGAGCCCTACGAAAAAAGCAATTCAAAAATGTGTCGCTGTTGAATATACCTACGATCGTACTATAGAAAAAGTTGAATCATAAGTTAAACGAAACTCGCGCCAAAACTTGGGTTTACATTCAGCACCACCTCGCATAAGAAGCTTTGCATCGCACGAGGCACGATGCGAATTGCATGCTGGGAATTTGTACTTGCTCCCTGGGTCTGCAAAGTGTTAATAAAAAGATGGGTTTCGACGTGTGAGCACGCGCGGAGAGAAATGGTCGGTGATGGTATGCCCCCCCCTCCTTCCCCTCCCCCCCACCCCTCTAAAGAGATGGATGTTCGTACGTGAAGGCAATGTTGATGAATCGACGCCCGGTTTCGTTCCTCTTATAGCCGAGATAACTGCCGGCCACAGCCAGTAGCGTGGGTCGCCACCGCGACTCTTCGGCACGTCGGTGATCGCGATCGATTTCCATCAAAGTCGATGTCGAGCTTCCATACCGATCCACTTCCATCAAAGTCGAAGACCTCGCCCTGTTCTCCGGCCGTACGTTCGTTTCTTACCCGCCTCCGAATGAATCATGTTGTCGTGCCGGTCTGTCGTTGCATTACAAGCGATAGCGGAGTATGATAGCGGACACGAAAATCTTTCCATCTAAGACAACAAGCGTCTATTATATTGGCTAAATGAGGATTTTTAATCCTCGCACATTTCCTAATAATCCATATTTGAATTCTCGATCTGGTTTCGTGGAGCTAGAATTTCAGTCGAGAGAAGGACCTTGTGTGCGAGAAAGATTGAGCCACTCTGCCTGGCTTCGATAATTTATGTTAAAGGTGTTAATGATTGAATTGAAATCATATATAAATGCAAGGTGATGAATAAGCCGTGTCTTGGATAAAGGCGTGGAAAAAAATGAGACATTGGGGGTAATTAAAACCGGGACTCGAACCCGGGGACTTTTTGTTTGCCGGTCGACTGCTCTGACCACTGAGCCAAGCAGACCCTTCGATCTGATTCTTTTCCAAGCCTCTTACATAGAATGCAGTTCTGTCGGCCGCAATTCTAACTCCACGAAACTAGATGGAGCATTTGAATATGAATTATTAGGAAATGTGTGAGGGCTAAAAATTCTCGTTTAGTGACCAACATAATACACGCGTGTTGTCTTAATAGTGTCACGAGCAAGAAGGTTAGGAGTGCCTGTGTATACTTTCCATCTAAGGTTCGCTGTTTGCATAGTGGATAAAATCCTGGTAAACCGGAATTAGTTTAATGTTTTCGTCGCTCTTTCGTTATGTTTAACACTTGAACTACCGGTGTGAATATATACCTAGTTCTACCACATCCGTCAAATTGACTGATTTTCACTTTAATTGTAGCTTTGACATAGTTTATGCAAGTAAAAGAATATGATTTAACAAAAACAACGTTTATTAGAATGTTTGATTAATTGTTAACAAAAAAAAGACAAATAAAAACTGTTTCTATATGCATTTATAGCGTAGTACATTTGATATGTATGCAATAACTATGAAGCACACATTTTAGAAATACATGTTATCTTCGGTAAACATTTGCCACTAACATATTTGTTGTGTTTATCACAGGTATAAATCGCGTAGTTTTTGTTGTACAACAGAATTTGGCAAGATTTATGTTCAAAATCACTTTTTTTGGAATTTTATGGAGTACGAGCAATTGCTTTCGGTTCTTGTTGTTGGGAAGACGTTTCTTTTTTGCAAAAAGTATATTCACTGAAGAGTTTTTCGAAAAATTGAAACAAAAATTGTTTTCTAGGTATATTTTCATCGTAAGTCTCTTTGTATAAAATCCACGCATTGATCGCTGCCAAGTACAAAATATTATAAAATATCTGCAAAGGCCATCTACGTGACCCTGCTTTTACTACATCTACTTAATCATAATCATAAAGAAATAGATCCAATAGTAATAGTTAACGCAATACAACTTTATATGAAAAATGTACTTTAAATTTTTTCAGGAAATGTCTGAAGGCGATGTATATATTAATGTAAATATGTATTGATGTCCATCATCGCATAAGTAAATGTCCATAAATAACAATAAACTCAAATTGTTAAGGCCGTCGTTTTGATCGGCCTTAACTCGGTATAAATAAGTATAGGTCATACCGATTATGAAAATTCAAATGGTTAAGTGAAAATTAAATAGAAATATATAACTGTTTTTATATTTCATTAAAAGTCGTCATAAAACTCTAGAACGATGTATAAATTGAATCAATATTTCTAAAGCAATACATTTGAAAACTGTCAAAATGGCGGTCTTGGTAGTCATAGTGTTAATCAATATTGGGGAAATATATTGTATTATTATTATTATAGGGAAAACAGTTATTATTCAATGGTTTCTTGCATTAGTGAATTAAACTCGATAGTGTATAATACACTCTGCGAATATAAAACAAATAATACACTCTACAAGTCTTAAATAATATTGTATTTACCTAATATTTACCTAATATTGATATTTAATGGTTTAGTGTATTGCTGCATTATAATCGATAATATTTTATAATAACGGACGCGGAAATATTATCGCCTGCTCACTTCCTCTTTTTAAATGATAAATTGCTGAATAAAATTATGTGAAGTAAAAGTTGATACATAGTAGCTTAGCCTGTGCTAAATTATAATTTGTTGTGAATTATGATAGAGGATGCAAAAACCTTTGATCGGGTAGATTCTTTTATAAAAAGCTGGCAGTTAAAGGTATTATACTTAATCAACATAAGCATTTAGCGGTCTGGTATTATAAACGATAGTTTATATTCGACAGTGGGTATCTTAAGGTTTGAACTAGTCTGTCCAATTTCTTCCACGCCTTTTTTCAAAGATATGGCTTTATTTACCACCTCATATTTATGATTCTCAATTTTATTTAATTCTTAAAATTTAATAACCTTAATTATGTGAGCCACGCACTAGTCGCTAGAGACTTTCTCACACACAAAGTCGTTCTGTGGACTGAAATTCTTATTTCAATAAAACCAGATGGAGAATTAAAAGTTGATTAAGAAGCGTGAGAATTAACTGTTCGTCTGTGACCAATATAATTCACGCAAGTTGCTTAATAGTGTTAAGAGCAATAACGTTAGGAGTGCCTGTGTAGACTATGGTGCTTTGAAGTTCGATATTCATAAAAATCAAACATCTCTATCCGTTTTCCGGACACATCTTTGCTTCTTACAATTTTAAAAAGACTGATATTGCCACGGCGGTCGGTCGTCACTCTACATTCGATAATTCTTAATCGCGAGTTCTAGATAAACTCACGCAAATTCAACGTTCTGTTAAATCAATAACGTGCAAAGCACTTTCTAATCCTCTTTGACAAGCCTTTTCAACCCTCTTCTCCTCATCCTTCCATTAACCCTCAACAAACGAGCGCTTTTTTCCACAACAATGATCGATAGATCGACGGAATTTCACCAAATTAATTGCTTATTTACCAGAACAAGAGAAAGTGCATAACTATTGGGTTGTTCGGAAAGTAATTTCGTTAAGTAAAACCACCTGAACTTATATATATATATATATATGTATATATAATTACATATATATAACTATATATATAATTAACTAATTAACTAATAAACATACATATACTATATATATAATTTAATAAAATATTTATTCATTATACGAAAACTGTCTTTCATGTTCCCCAAAAAACGAAATGACTTTCCGAACAACCCAATATAACGATAAAGGATGGGATATTAGGAGCAATCGAGGTGAAGATAAATGAAGCTTTCTTCGATGCAAAGGTAGGTCGGTTTTTATCGATAAAAAGCGATGTCTCGCGCTTTTTTATGGATAAAAATGCTCGCGTTAACACGTATAACTCTTTTATTATTTACTATTATTATACTATTACTTATAATATTTACTGTTATTATACTATTACTTATAATATACTTACGATCGAGGTGATATTGGTTGAACACTTTAATCAATATCCGAGTAAGTGTTATTATAAAATAGACGAATTGAATTTTAATGCATCGTATTTTGTTGTACAGCTGGTTTTTTTTTCCTTTTGATTAATTTCAAAAAGCGAGATTTTTAGAATACATGTTCACGCATGCTGGTTTTTGGTGTAATTCCAAGAATTTGATCAGACCTCGTTAGATTCGAGCGTTGCGTTCTTGCGGGTAAAACTTTCGAATGGCAGGAGAGAAGGAGACGTTACGTTTACTTCTGGAAATACCCGCGGAAACTCGAATGGTTAAACAACCAGGGAGGTAGGTGATTAACCCTCAGAACTCCCGCGTCACGTCCGACGAGACGTTGCTATACTCCATTCGATGCCTTATCTCAATTTTGCGGCGACGCCGTCTAGAAATACATTCGCACTCGCCATATCGCGGAGACGAGTATATATACGCGGTGTCCTGTTCGAAATTCGTCACCCAATTATTTACCAATTCCCCTTTCGAGAGTATTTTCTAGATCACCCTGCATATTTATAAAATTTATTCATTCGTTCCGTACATTTGTTCCTTTCTACACATTTACTTACTTACTTACTTATTATAAACTCGTTACTACATTATTATAATTACATTTATTTACTTATTTACACTTCAGCATATTGACATGCCAAGAAGGGGAAACGTTATTATTATTATACATCTTTCAAATCGTGGTTTTGAATATTACATTTGTTATTGCTAGAACAACTCTCGTATTATTGAGTTTATCATGAAGTAATCGCATCTCCAGAAGTATGCGAATTTCCAGAGGGCAGGGAACGAAGAGTACATTAATAATCTGTACGTCGCAGGCGCACTTGCGGTATTATTAAGGAAAACGTGCCGTGATTTTGTGGCTTCCTAAGGTCCCTCGACGGAACTATTAAATACGTGCTCGGACTCTGCCGCAGTTTCTCCGTGGTTTTCCACGGAAAGGGGGACCTTCGCCGTAATGGTGAAGTTGCAATTATCATACCGCGTCTGTCTTGAAAAACAGGTTCGGAACTTTCCATCGTTCCTGGCGCAATAATTGCTCCCATTGTGAGGTATTGCCTTCGCCGATCCGATCGAGAGAAAGGAAATGTGGGCCCAGGAATCGGGTTGAGAAAATACCGGGAAAGGAATAATGGCGAGGCGCGTCGCTTTGGTCGTTACCAAGGAAGATGGTAAGGGCGCATCGATGTTCTTTAACCCACCTTGTCGTGGCTGACTTCGACCACCGGCCTTGCAGACTGCGCAACACGCAACCGGGCATTGTGCGTGACGATACAGTGAAGAGATGAAAAGAGAAAAAAGGCGCCCTCCGTTTTTGTCCTTTGTAACTTTTAGCGCGACTTCTCTCCTCCTCGAAGGGTCGCTTCGAAAGAACCTCTGTCCACTCCCAGAAGCGTGATATATGATTCGTACAAGTGCAAAGGATACTTTAGCAGCACTGGAGAAAGACGATTCGGCGTCGAATTCGCGTAAAAGCGAGAAGGATGATCGTTCAAAATTGTATAATAAAATGACAAAATTAACCTTATATAATACAATATAATACAAAAATAAAACATATAACACTTGAAAATTCTATTCCAAGTCAGAAAAATTAGAAAAAATTAGGAAAGCTCGAAAAATTCTAATACAAAAGTTAAAGATTCTATTCTAAGTTAGAAAGTATAATGTAAAAGTTGAAAATTCTATGATAAAACGATATAATTAACCTTATATAATAACGGTATAATATAAAAATAAAAAATCGAACAACACCTGAGTTCTCCTCCCCACGCGTGCGAAGCACCAAGGCGATACGCTTCTCGGTGAACCACGAAGAAAGTCAATCCGTATACGCGATTTATAACGCGGATAAGCAGGGTCA
This sequence comes from Ampulex compressa, assembly GCA_038496175.1. Taxonomy (NCBI): domain Eukaryota; kingdom Metazoa; phylum Arthropoda; class Insecta; order Hymenoptera; family Ampulicidae; genus Ampulex; species Ampulex compressa. The sequence goes on from JBCFXI010000274.1 coordinate 21,806, forward strand.
CACGTGGAGTATGCAATACGCCAGGCGGCCCGTAATTACGGGAACTCTTTTGAAGTCCGACGAGAAACCATGGTCCGTGGCAAAAAGTGACATCCGAGATGAACGACGTGGGACTCTCGCGTTCTCACATCGGGAAAGCGGAAAATTATAACGATGACGGATGGATTTTGCAATTCGTGGAAGAGATCGCCGGTGAAAAGCGACGTAAGGGGAGAACAAGCGAGGCGGCTCTGGCTTCTGTTTATCCTTTAATTCAATCTGCGATGATTACACGAGATACGGCCAATGAAGACCTAATGGATCTCTCGCACCGAACATGCTCGCATTTTCTTGTTTCTATAGGCAGGTAAAGGGAGCGACGTGCCACGTGCGAAAGCAATGAGAATTCATTTTTCTTGGCAAGTCTTAGCTCTATTATGCACACATATATATATATTCTTGTTATATATATATATATATTAATTCATGAGTACATTAATTTAAGATACTCGTCTTTCGCTTTCATCGTCTTTATTACGTCGATGTACAGAAGACGTTATACGCTTAAGGTACGATTTCAAGTTCTTAAATTCTGGACTAGAGTTGTATATTACTTATTTATATATCGATTTTATTTGCAGAGTTCATTATTTTTGGTACGATCGTTATATTGGGAAGATCGAAGGCTGTAGAAAAATGTAGTTTTCTCCTCGAGTTTTACGCCTACTCGCCAAAATCCTCGTGCGTATCGATCACCGCCGAGCAAGAAGGCGGTGCATGACGCGACTATATCGAGGATTGCAAGAGGGAAGACTTGCTCGCGGCCAAGTTCAGGGCCAACGAGGCTCGATCTGCCATTAAAATTACAAAACAAGATTCCGCGTGCATTCCCTCTCCGTCCACGCCTGCGGACTTTCACTACAACCACGTGTTCCTCGAAAGAGCCGCAAGCGTGTTCTTTGCAAAATTTCTAGATCGCTGTAAAAGCCCCACAACCAGCCAAATACTTCCTTTCCTGGAATATTATACATTCCTTCTATACAAACGAATCAAAAAATACGTAATATTATTTCTTACGAATAACGAAGACTCAAATCCCTGAAACACGTCATAAATTCTATCGGTAAATTATCCAATAAAATCATCTAATAAATTCTGTCATTCTATTTATGATAAAGATAGAAGTAAAATCACTTCTAAGAAACTCGTAACAAATGCCCGAGATACGCACTTACGCACAGCACGAGTAATCGTCCGATTAAACCACCCGTTAATTCGCAAAACAAACCGGCCGCGATTTGCACGACGATCGCTTCGAGGAGAAGGAAGGGGGAATCGCGTTGATTCGTCGTTCAATTTTATCCTCATACCTTGAGATTCGCCTTACAATATTTCCCCGCTAAACTCGATTAAATCTTAGCTCTCTCGGCTTCATTACAGCGCGCGTCCGCAAATGGAACGACGCTCGCGCGGCTTCCAACCCGTACGTTCGCGAGTAACGGTCCAGTTAATCGGGCTCCATCGCCTTAAAAGCTCGAGTGGCGATAACCGAAGGGGGATGAAGGGGCGCAGGAGGGCCGTAGAGGCGGCAAATCGCGGCCAATAAACCGGGGGAAGTGCCAAGGAGGCTCCTTGGATCCTGTGCACAGGAGCACCGCGCTCCCTCTTTCGCGGCCGGGTTCACGGCCAACGGGCTCTGGCCAACTATTAAAATTACAAAACGAGGTCTCGCTGATGCGCCCGGGGCACTCTTCGTAACTTTCACTGGCGCTCGAATCGATTCGATGACCCCTCGATGCCGATGGACGAGCCTCTACGGGAATAGAGACGAGGTGGACCGTTTATTTTGAAAGTGGTGCAAGTAAATTTTCTCCTGTTTCGAGAAAATTAATTATATTTTTTATAATTATATTCTATAATTAATTTTAAGTTATATTTTTATTATTTATATTTTTTATAATTTTATAATATAATTAAGCATATTTGTTGATTTCAAAATGTGGGTTCATATTATCCACTGTGGCAATGTTTCTATTAATTGATCAATATCTAATTTGATTATATAAATCTGTTTTAGGCGAATTTAACTAAAGCAATGTATGTTTACGGGCTACAAATGGACTTACGCGACTTTCAAAATTATTCGATCGTAAAGATCGTTTAACTTCAAGTTTGAAAAATCAAATATCGCTTAAAATATATATGATGTTAACCCAATTTTCTTTACAAATAATAACGAGAAATAAGGGATAATATTTATAATAGTATAAATAGGAGTAGTATTTTTTAATCTTAACGTTAATAATATCTATATATTATTACTTTTTTTAAATGGACTTACGCCACTTTCAAAATAAACTGTCCACGTAGAGAATGATGAATATGTTAATATTCCATTTCGAACGTAAATTTCAATCCGAATATTGTATTTCGGGTATTTTCGTTATTTCGCGGATGCAGCAGTGAAAGAGGAGAAGACGCGCGCGTTCGAGCACTTTGGAAATCATTTTGCGTAATGAGATATGTACCGCCGATGATTGGTGAGAAACTGTGCGCCGTTGAATACGCGATGCTCTTTTTGCTCGTCCGTACGAGTTGATTTCTTCCTCCGGCATAACGGCGTTCTGTGTTGCGATCTCGAGGGAAATGATAATTTGCCGGTACACGTTGCGCGGATGGGCGCAATAATTTGATATCCTCGTAATTCTAATAAAATAGCGACATCGATTATTGGTGCGTAACCTTGGGACTGGTACGGCATTAGACACGCGTCATTATGTCGGATTGGATCAACCTACTCCCGCGGATCAGCAGGTAATCCTGCTTGGCTTTAAATCGCCCTCGCGTGCCCTGAATCGAAGCGTAAATATAGAAGCTTATTTTTATCCTCGTTCCTTCCCAATTATAATTCTTTCAAGCATCACAACGGTCTTGGAATGTCACGACTGTTCTATATACAAACTAACATATCGAAGAATTAATAAACGACGAGTTAATAAACGACACTAGAACCTACTGAATCAATACTCTGGCTATGAAATTTATCAACACATAAACTCTCAAAATTTATCCTCAAAGTCCTCTTACAGGAAAATAATCCCAGACCTCCATTTCAAGGAGCCATTTAACATTTATCTTCAAACTCGAGGGCTCCGCTATGGAGACAATGCAAATCATTTTCAGTCCATAATACAAGGACAGAGAGAAATCGTAAAATTGATCGTGTATAGAATATTCCGCCTCTGCTGACAAAAGACGGTCGCGGCTCTTTTAATTTTCTCTTTTCTAACGCGCGTATCGTTCGCTTACAAGCGAATATGATCTTTTCACTGAACTTGCTTCGAGTTGCTGATAATATGGATTAAAAAAAAAAACATCGAGCGCAAAGGATTAATTATTCTCATCTTTGTCTCGATTTTACTTTTGTTCGTATCATCACTGCAGTTTCTCCGTTTCTTGCTCACGCTTACGAGTTTATAAGGGCGAAGTATTTAAACGTGGACAAATAAATTAACAAAGGGTTAGAGTCTAAGAATGACAGGGCGGGGTGGAAAATCGTGCAATCAAGGAAAAGCCAGGGCTTTCAGCAGCCGGACGAGAGTGTAAAACGTTTAAACGGGCAAAACCCTTTATTTGGAGCGGCTCAAAGGGACAAACGTGAGCGCGCATAGCGAGAGGCCGGAGCGTGACGGGCCTGCATCCCAGGATCGCACGGAGGAAGAGGCGCACTCATGGCCAAGTTCAGGGCTAACAAGATCCGAGGCCGTCCTGCCTCCTTCCTTTGAGAAGCAAAAGACCCTCGCTCGCGAGACGGCATAAAACCTCGATCCTCCTCCCTCCTCACAGCCCGAGGGCGCCCTCTCCTTTTATTTCCTGGCTCTCCGCCGGACCAGGCAGCTCGTTTTATCCTTCCTCCGAGCCTCCCGCCATTTCTCCAGCCTCCAGACGCGGCTCTTCCCCTTCGTCGTGCGACTTTCCTGCACTTTCCACGGCTTCCCATGGCTTTGATCGCCTTGTTAATTATCGAACGACACGATGTTATTAATCGACCATCGCAACTTCTTTTTATCCACTCGCTTGAAGCCGTCACGAATGATGTCCTAGGATATTATTAATCCTGGAACGTAGGATCGAGGCTGGTTTCACGTTTTATTTTAATATGTTTAGTATTATTGTTAAGACTAGAAGTACGAGCCACTTTCTGGGTATATTTAGAACATCGCATACATGTTTAAAAAAAAAAGGGGAGAATAAAAGGGAATTTCGGTAAATCGAAATAACGATCTAATAGTGCATGAGAATCGTGGAAAATCTCGAAAAATATATCGTTGTAAAGCGCTACGATTTTTTAGAGAAACGATTGATCGGTCATTTTGACCGGTTTGGTAGTTTTAGTGTTTATTGGTATTTTTATTAAACCTTTTATTAAAATGCATTTATGATTCACACCATCCGCCAGAAAGATTGAACTCTCGAGCGCGCGATAATTATTTACGTCTCTCTTGAACTTTTCTAGTCTTGCGCGAGTTTTGCAACGCTCTATATAATATATTATATATAAGTATATTAAATACTACATAATTATAATTATATACTATATAATTCTGAATATATATATAAGTATATTACGAGGCTAGTGGCGAAAGATCTTCGCGCACAGATCTTCCTGCAGAATCATTGGACGAGCTCGCACCTCGGCCAAGGCATCGGGATATTTTGAGCGGCTAGAATTTCATTCGCCGCGGGGTGAAAAGTCGACGCGTAACCGCGGACTTTATGGGGAGAACAGCGCGAGAAGTTAATGGAGGAAACCGGTGTTGGCGCGTACATGGCGGCCACTCGGCGGTGAATAGGCGTACATTTCGCACAAAAGGTAAAACCGGTGCTCGCTAAAGGGCGAGAGAAGAAGAAGGAGGAGGAGGAGGAGGAGGAGGAGGAGGAGGAGATAAAGGGGCCTGGGAGATACATAGAAGAGAGAAAGAAACCGGCGGCGAAACGTGAAATTCTAATGACGTGAGAGCCCATTGAAACGTCGAGAGTCGCCTTGGACGATCCGCGACGATCGGCTCGGATAACCCCCGGATGCTCTCGGTTCCCTCAGGAAGGTAGACGATTCTGCGCGCCCGTGGACTTCCTCTGGATGTGTCGGAGTCGAGGAGAACGTCGATGTTCTTCAAAGGGGAATTCCGATAAGGACGCACGACTCTTATCTCGAACCTCGCGACACTGGAGGATCGATTCTCGAATGCAAACCTTAATCGTGCAAGTTTAAATATGATTGGTTTGCGGTTTTAGAAGCGGGTACTGCTGGATGATTGCCTCTATGTGTCTCAGATTTGTGATTAAATCATGAAATAAATCATAAATAAATAATAAATAAATAAATAATATCATAAATTTTATGTCGAACCTCGTGTCACTGGAGAGTCTAATGTCTTGTATATAGATCTATTTCATCGTACAAGAGTGCATAATAATCGAGATTAAATATTATCACCACAAGATCGTTGTCTTTTCAAGGATAACTTGGATGAGTAGCCAAGGGATTTTTATATCCAGACCTTTTGACTGCTTTAAATCAAAGTACTACTCCGACAGCAGTTTCTATCTATCTCCAAGCCTATCCGCTCTGTAAACGGCGTACAAGTGGATCGGAGAGAAAGGGCGATAATCGACGATTTAGACGCGGTCCAGTGAGAGTCTGCGATGGACGAATGTTAAAAATAGAAGATAGGAATATTAGGTGAGCGCAAAAGTTCGTGCGGAGTTTCAGTGGATGGAGTTACGAGAAACTCCGCAGGATCTTTTGCACTCACCCAATAATTATGATCGCGAGGATCAACAAAGAGTGGTAAATCTCCGGTCGAGATGAAAATTACGAGGTAGCATTGAAACGAGTTGCAACGTGTGATTAATGAGGCGCACACCCTAGGCGTTCGATGCTCGAGGACTCCGGAATATCTTAATTACACCGGAACAGGGCCGATCGGTTGTCGCGACCTTAAAAGAGTCCTGCAATTTCAGCGATTCACGGTTTACGAGGCCGGTATGCAACGCGCGTTTCATAATGCCAACGAGGTAATCGGTATTTCGATGAGTTCACGCACGGCCGGAATGCCGGTTTCGAAATTATAAATGCCGTTTCGTGTGCGCGTCGAGAATCTCGGAAACGGTGACGCCAATCAGTCTCGCAATGCCGGCCACTGTGTATAGAGTTACTGTTTTCGCGGTCAGGCGTTACCTCACCTCGCGCTTTCGTAGGGAAACACGTGCTGCTAGGTACTCGCTTGGTAGTGCCACACTCGCGTTCGCCAATACCTCGATGCAATTCGCGGAATCCAGGAAAGTGCGAAGATTTTCAGAAACTTTCATGCTTAACGGAGAGAATTGAAGTATGAATTTATATATATTTTAAATTCGTGATCTTTTACATCGGGCAGATAATAGTAATATTATAATTATTTCCGATCGAGCTATCGAATTTTTTTCGCCATCGCCTAGATGTGAATTAATACTAAATAAATATACTACTAAATAATACTAAATAAATATTTTTCGCTATACAGTGGCGAATTAATTTAATGTTGATAATAATAATGTTTATATTATTATTTTTATAACTACCGGGCACCTTCCTTGAAATATAGGAACGCCTATATAGAAATAGAATTAAAGTTCCCACGGAAATGATAACGATAAAGTTATGAAAGAGACGTTTATTTTCTATTGTCTCATTTCCACGCTTAGGAATACAGGTTTTGGTAACATCCAGCAATCTCCTAATTTCCCTAGAACACTCGTGAGAAAGCAGTCGTGCTCAGTAGGGAAATTCGAGGATCTGCTTTTGTTTTCACCAGGGAAATATCGGCTATTTTCCTCTCCGGGGCGGTCAAAGGTAGGAGTCCACTTTGCAGGATGACATTTAGCGCTGAAGGTGAAAGTATCGAGGAACGTAAAGCAACGTGCGTTTTCTACTTGATCCAAGTGATCCTTACTTTCTTATCCGACAAGTATCCCCTTATTAAATTTAACGACCAATTGTGGCGTCAGTTTTCGGCGCTCGCTTTCTAAAATAACGATCTGTTCTTTATGTATGACCGACGGTGTTCTCCGAAGGATGGGCGAAAACAAGGCGTTAATATGTTAAGGAGACTTGATAAACTTTCGAAACGCGCGGATGTTCCCCGACTTCGCTGCATCTTCGATATTATGATTTATACGACAGCCGCACGCGACTTCGGATACTCGATCGTATTGACACGTCAAATCCAACGACTCGATCTTACTGGCACGACAAATCCAACGACTCAATCCTATTGACAGGTCAAATCGAACGATTCGATCGCATTGACACGTCAAATCGTCGAGCAGAACGAGGCGAATCGCTCGTAAATCGCCGAACCGCCCTCCAATGCTCGACTTTGAGTGATCGCGAAATACCGAGCGGCTGTCCAATAAATAAGACAAACCATCAATAGATCGATTGTCCGCAACGAAATCGATATCAAACGTATCGAACAGCGGCGATTTGTAAGGCGACCTTATCGATGGCTACGAATTATCCGTAGTATTTATTTTATATCCGCTGATCCATTAGTCAAGCGGTTGAGATTTATCGAGGAATTGATTAGCGGCTCGAGACTCCGCGCTTCCTTTATACACGATCGTGCCGGATTACACCGATTGTTATTCGAATCAATTTCGTCCGGGCCCTATTTGGCGTGAAAGGCGACGTCGTTACTCGCGGTTCTCGCCATCTTAGTCATAGTCTAAACCTATGACTGACCCAGACTGCGCGAGCTGAATGCGACTTAGTTTGCACAATGGAGGCATCATCCATTCACGAAGGTGGAGAACTAACTACCTGCGTTCCCGTATCCAGCTGATTCGATTAAAGCAAGTGGCACGGAAGGCTGGGCGAAGGAAGCCCGGTAATTAACCGAGGAACGCGATCTAGGAAACGAATTCAATTAACACGCTGCGTACGGGAGACGAGAAATCTCGTCTTTAGCAATCCGAACCTTGTGTTTCTCTGAACCTTGTCGTTTTTAGGTTTCTTCGACTCGATCTACGATTTGAGGAACTAAAAATAGACTTTCTTGTTGCGTTACCAGGGTGACGAAGTCTTGCGTATCCCCTTAACAAATGGTTAGCGAAAAATGAAATGAATGTCAACCTTCTGAGAGCGTAAAAATCAGTCGGTCGGTATAGCCATTATATTGGCAGCACTGTGCATCATACCTTATAAATTGTTTCCTTATAGGCAATGGAATAGAGAAATTCCCAACAAAAAAATGTAAAGTCTGTCTGTCCAATGGAAAAAGGAGCGAGACGAGATATTATTGCAAATTGTGTCAAATACCATTGCACAAGGGAGAATGCTTCGCTCTGTATTATACGTTAAACGATTATTCAAACTTATAATATAAATGATTAAAATCTTTTTAAGTCTAAAAACGTAAAAGATGTACAAAAAATATATAGTAATATTTACGAATACTTTATGCGAATATCTGCTACCAAATGCGAATTAAAAAAGTGAATATATACATCATACAAAGTGTTTCTAGAGCGTCATTCTAGTATTAACAAGACGAACAACCTGTCCATCGCAAAGGCGAACGAGGCTCGAGGAAAAATAGGGAACTTTTGGTAAATAAAATGTCCCCTCCATTATCAATAACCATGCCACTTGAATAGGATATTATTCCCCTTTAAGCTTTCCTCCTTAGCTTCCACAACGTCCTCCCGAGTAAAGGACTTTGCTCCACAACGATATTCCGCGTGGCTCTCCGACGCACGAATATTCCAGGATTCGAGCAAAATAACAACGACAATTCCAGGCCAAACTCGGGCACAGATTCGCGTAGCTTTAATTAAAGCACAGCGAGCGAGAGCCCGGGGGGTCCCAAGATTCAGCCGCGCCATTATTTACAAACATTCGGATTACGCGAAGGGCGCCTTAAGTAATCCTCCCATAAATAATCTTAAGGCCAAAGGAGGAGCCCCATTTCTCCGTCCAACAAGAGGAGAGAGACAGGGGCTAAGCGAGGAGAAGGAAAATAAATGCCAAGTGCCGCTGAGGCTCCTCGACGAATGAACCGCAATTCTCCGCGTATTTTCCCGAGAGCGCCTTGAATATTTCACGGATGATTCGACGAGGCTCCGGCCGTGAAAGCCCGGTGCGCCCTTCGAGAAATCCGGCGGGTTTGCGGGGGGGGAGGGGAGCCCCGAAGGGATTCACGTACCTGAGGGCCCACTCTCCTTCGGCTCACCTGCATTCCCTCGCAGTCTCGTAGAGCTCGCATCCTGCGGCTCGTTCTGCCGTCTGCATCCTGGAATGCGGTTGTTCCACTCTGCACCGATACTACCGCCTACGTACTACGGAGCCCGCCGTACGCAACGCCGGCTGTGATGTAAGACGAAACCGCGGCGTCGAGCTCGAGGAATTAACACTGGAACCACCGAGCCAGTCGAAATGACTGGTCGATCGTTTCTTTAAAAAAAATCCTAGTGCTTTGTGAGGATGTATTTTTCGAGAACCGTGATTTTCATGCGGTATTTAGATCACCATTTTGATTGACCGAAATTTTGTTTTAATCTCCCCCTTTTTTTAAAGATGTACGCGGTGTTCTAAATATGCCCGAAGAGTGGCTGGTAGTTCTAGTGTTAAGTACGAAGCTTTGGACGGTGCTGGAACGTGGAGTTTGGTTCTGTTGGAGGATTGAAGTGGATGGAAAATCGGGGAAAATCGAAATCTTTGGATATTGAATAGGGAAGTTGGGTGAGGATGTTAACACTATTCCTACCAGCCATTTTGAAGGTATATTTAGGTGCTCTAAATGTACCCTTGAAGAAAAAGGGGACGAAGGGAACATGTCGATAGATTGATTTATCGATCCGTAGGCTGCGAGAAAATCATGAAAAATGTCAGAAGTGAGCGCGTCTCGAAGTTCTACGGTTTTTCAAAGAAATCACAGTCACTTGACCGGTCGTGATAGGAATAGTGTTAAGGATGGTGAAGTAAATGGAAAGTCGAAGGTGAGGAAAATTGCTCGATGCGAAGAGAAGAAATTTGAGAAAGATAAGGAATGCTAGAATAAATCTAAAGGACTCCGGGTCTTTGGAGCAGGGCATTAAATTCATTCGATCCCTCTAATATCGTTCCATCTATCTCTGGATCGATCGCAATCCCAAATACTCGGCAGGACAAACACGATAGCTCTCCGTGTTTGCCGCTGGCAAATTTGATACTCGTTAGGAGGATATCAACGGTTCGCTCTCCTAGATCATGAAGACAATGACGAGCTTATTAAGCCTCTCAAGCTTTAAGGCAATAAACCTCAAAGACGTTGCAGCCTGAAAAGAACGCGTCGACAAGACGATCGTCTTTTCTTCCATATAAATAAACCTATAAATAACTACGTTGCTCCTCGAGATCACGACTTCCTTCGCAACACTACCATTCACTGGAGCAAGAAGAATAGAAGTGCCATGTCACAAAATCAACCTCCGACAGCTGCGATATTTCACAAACAAATTCTTCGAATATCCTCAAAGTATTTGAACAAAGGTATTCTCATGGATCTCATTGAAGAATTCCACGTTTGACGAGCTGTACAAATTACTGGAGAGTTATTAGGGGGGTGCATAACCGAGATGCTGCGCGGCCTGGACCGAGTCGTGCATGGAAAACGGACGGTTAGTCATCGTATAATTACAATATCGAGCGCTCAACAATCCGGAGCATCGATCAGTGTCCGAGCCGTGTACCGTTACGCCCATCGCCGCTTTTGGCTGGTCAATGGCGGGAGCGAAGGATGGAAATTGGAACCGTGTCGCCGGAAGTGGGGCTTCGAATACTGGCGAGGCACGAGGAAGCGGACCTGTTGGATTCTAAGCTGCGAAAGGAGAAGCGGGACGTTCTCGATGGAGCGTGCAGTGTCTTGGAATTATCATTATTCGCGCCGTGCTGCGGTTAAACGCTTCTTACCGCTGATTATGGAGGATGACGGTTGTCAACGTCGTGTGGACGACCGATATTATAATGTTTTTGTCCTAGAATAAGGGAAAAGAATAGTACGCTCTGTAATTCATTCGGATTTAAAAAGTACCTATTCTGAATTATTAAAAAAAAATCTTTATAATACACTTCAACACTATTAGATATACAACTTTGCTTCAGCCAGTTTTTTTTCTCGAAATTTAAGGCTTTATCGTAAAAAACTGGTTATACGTTTATAATTCAAGGTATTATCCATCATTCACTACCATTTTCTCCCATTTTTCTGGCAGCATACGAATCCCGCGTTAAAAAACAAAGAAAAACACTACTCACCACTAAAGTAATCTTTAAGAAAAAAAAAACAGCGGAAGCAAAGCTCTGCACCTAGTCCACGATAGCCAATCAAAGACACCCGAATTTCTTGCGTGTCGATAACCACTTTAATTCAGCCTTACAATTTAGATTAAAAAACTCCTTCCAGAGATCGCTCAGCCGATCTGCGCAAGATATAAACCTATAAAGTACGTCATCCTCGGCAGTTTTTCGTAATAAGATCAACGTATCGTCCTGTCCACTCGTCGCAGCGACTCAAAGAAGCCAGAGGCTGCACCTCTTGCCTTTGAAACCGAGAAACAAAGAGTGCCCTCTCGTATTTTTCCCCATTTTCGCCCCTCCTCCTGATCACCTCGCGCTCCTTCCGCTTCGAGGAAGTTCATCGGCCTCTGGGAATTTTCGATCGAACTCCAGACGAGTCGTTCCACGACTCGAGCCGAGTTCATCTCGTAGCCAGCGCCAGCCGGACGATCCTTTTCCCGGGTCACGTTTACACGGTAAACGCCGTTCGTTTACTCCGCGTAAACAGAAGGCTTTACGCCAAGGGCAGGTGCTCCCTGCGCGCCCTTTTTCGAGGTCGAGGGCGGTTAGAACTTGAATCTTGGCCGGTGTCACGGAAGGAGGCTGCTCCTGACCGGCCTCTTGCCGAAGTCGTCGTCGATGTCGTGGAGATCAGGCGGATCCGCGAAGCCGCTGTCCTCGTAACGGGTGCACCGCGAGCCTGGCGATCTTGGTGGGTGCACCGGGTGAATGCTGGGGGAAAAACGTCGGTTGTCCCCTTTAAAAGGCGGAAAAAGCATCGAGCGCGATGCATCGAGGAGAGAAAAGCAGCGACACGAATCTGGATTCTATTAACGGGTGTACCGGTATGAAGTGAGCGTTAACACTATTCCTACCAACCATTTTGAAGGTATATTTAGGTGTACTAAGTGTATTCTTAAAGAAAAAGAGGACGAAGGGAAAATGTCGATAGATTAATTTATCGACTCATAGGCTGCGAGAAAATCACGAAAAATGTCAGAAAGGACCGTGTCTCAAAGTTCTACAGTTTTTCAAAGAAAGCACTGACAGGTCGTGATAGGAATAATGTTAAGATACAAATGTGTCGATAGGAAACATTTGTCGCGAACGAGCCTTAATTTTTTTTCCGTTTGGTTGGTACGACATCCGTCAAACGTATTTAATATACATCGAGTCATTGAACGAACAACATCGTATTTTTTCATCGTGTTAAAAATGTTGAATTTTTTACCGGAAAGCGATGATTCGTGGAAAGCATTGATTTTTTGTTTTCATTCGAAGAAAAGTGCTGCGAAGTCGCATCGAATGCTCGTCGAGGCGTATGGAGATCGTGCTCTATCAGAAAAAGATATATTGCGCAGGCGCAAAAGATAGAGAGACGTGCAAAAGATATACTGCGCAGGCGCAGGGATAATGGCGCGGAGCCGAGAGAAAAGCAGCGGCACGAAGCTGGATTTTATTACATTAGCCGCGAGGACGTTTGTGGTTTCGAGGATTGTTTTTAAGGGAAGTAGCAGCGTCGCGAATCTCGATTCTATTACGTCGGCGCGAGAATAATCGCGGTTTTGAGGATTGTCTTCGATAAGAAGGGAGGCTCGCAGCCGACTGGATGTAAGATCGTGCGAATCGATGGGTACTCTGCGGTTTATTCTACGAAGAAGAAAGGAGAGCAACAGCACGAATCTGAATTTTATAAGGCACGTGTACGAATAATCGTGGGTTTAAGCTGTACTTTCAACAGGTATGAAAGCCAGTAAAAAACAATACACACTCTTCTGTTTCGCGTGTATAAAAATGAATTCGTACTCGGTAAAATCAATACCTATACCAATACCACTTTCAATCTTCAATACTAGTACCAACAATCGACACAAACGCTCGATGCAATCCTCGCGTGAAATAATCTTCTAAGCTCCGTTGTTCTTCGATATTCAGAACCAAGACCTATGCCAATACTCGAGTAGTATTTTATCTTACGCGAATAAACGCGTTGAGCAAAAAGAAAAAAAAACTTGGACATAAATCGACGAGGCCCCGAAAATTCGCGTTCGAGGTACGCGATAGTATTTCGCGCTGCGTCGCTTTCTCTTTGTACATTTCCATCGGGATTACCTGGTGCATCTCGAGGGGCTCGCCTCCAAAGGCTCGTCGTATCTCCTGGAGAGCATCGTGAAGTCACGATGGGCCGCCACCATTTTCTGCAGCCGCGAAATGATCTCGTAATCGGGCGTGCAAATTGGCTCTGACAGTAACTTCGCCACGGAGACACGGAAGCTCTGCAGCTATAACAGGAAATGAGCGTTTTGCTAGGAGCGCTGGCTCGAAGTAAGCGAGCTACGCCTGGCGACACGATTTTTATATCAATTTGTATCTTGGCAAATTAACGATCGATAGAGACGACGTAACTATCCGCTTCCATCCGACAAAAAACGCCTTGTTATCGTAGCTCTAATCGCACATATTTTCTCTCGAATAATCTTAATTATTTTGACATAAAATATTTTATCTTAAATAAGCTACTCAACGTTGAGGAAGTTTTACATATTCGAACGCGGATTGCCCTGCATAGAGGCAAGATTTCTCGTGACTTTGCGCTCTGTAGAGAAATCTGCTAGACGGAGTTCTGTTAACCCTCTAGAACAAACGACGAGTAGGAAGTGACGCTTCGTTTACGTGTTTTATCCAAACCTCGATTCTTCCTCTCCAAGCACGTGCCATTGTGTTAAATCAAAACGCCACTGATTCGTGGAATAATCAAGCATTAGGTTGGAAACTATGAAACGGGCGTTTTTGTATCCCATTTTTATTTTATTTTCATCCTAAACCAGATGGAAAGAAAACGCGATTTACATCCACTCTTCTTGTACGAGTTTAAATTAAACCATACCGCAGCTCAAGCTTCGAGAAATATTAATCGGGCATTCGCAGATGGATCCACCAATGAAAAAATCCTCGATATTGGTTCCCAATATTTGCCCAATCGTTGGCAAAAAGTCGTAGATGCCAATGGAAATTGTTTCAATCGAATATAACAAATAACGTGAAAAATCGCGCTTTTCGTTCTTTATTTTCAATCAACGCCCCTTTCATAGTTTCCAACCTAATAATTCTGCACTTCGTCGAGCGCTGCTTAGTTTTAACTCCTCTTTTCCTTCGAAAGGCATCGCGAACTCGCAGAGAAACGGATATTCAAGAGCGATCGCGGTCTCGAGATCCGATATAAGCGTCGATAAACGAATTGAGCCAAGGGGTTTTCGGAGACGAAGGCTGGCTATACAGCGCGCGGTTAAGATCGTTGTCGACGGAGGTCCGTGCTCTCGGCGAGGAGCGCGCAATTATGCGAATGGGTGTCATCGAGAGTCATCGCAATTGCTTCAATGAATTAACGAGCCTGTTTGGCCTCTAGCACGGCTGAGTATCGTTATGCCGCGGCTAAATTGAAACGTGCAGCCCTAATGGCAGATCGGCTTGATATCTCGCTGTTTAGTAACCGCGCGCATGAATGAACGCCGAGAGCCTCGATCGCCAGCGATGGAAACTGGCCGCTCGAGGATCTTCTATAAGCGACGACTCCTTCCCTCTTCTTGCTCGAGGAGCTTGGAAAAATGAGAACTCCTCGAGCCACGTTTGAAACTATTTAACGCGAGATATTAAGAGTGAAGTGCCGTTGAATAAGGAGGCAGTAAGAATTTTGGCTCGACTTTTCTGCGTTTGATGAATCCAATGATATGGTTATATAAATAATAGTGCGTATCTCAAGGTTACAGAAACTTTGATACTTCTGTGATATGCGAGCAAGCGGATAAAGCCGTGGTAACTATGGAACTTTAACTTGGTTTATTATTTTCAATCCGATTTAAGATAATTGACTTGACGTTAACAAATAGTTTTTCAATTCTTATTCTCTACTCCAGTGCTCCGTAATATCAGTTTTAGCTTCTATCGAAAAATTCCACATCTCTCGCAATAAAATTTTCTCCTCCATCTCTATTTTGAGCGATCGTGGTTTTTTATTTATTTATTTCAGGAAAAGAAATTTAGGGAAGCGCTGTATCACGCGGCAGGTATCTGCTTTCGATCTTTCCTCTGCGAGGGAGCTGATTTTATCAGCTTAAGAGGATCGTCGGTTCGAAGCTCTGGTGCTATAGCTCTGGGATATCGGACCGTAAGCTGCCTCGAATTTTGTCGAACAAAAGTCTGGGGCTTTGCGTATAGCGGTCAAGAGCCGCGGCGATTGTCAAGTCCGATTGCTGTCAACGTCCCACATTCGGGACGGGGATTTAATGCGTGGAATACGGGTCACGTAAAAAGACGTAACTCGTACCCCATTGTGCGCGCTATCCAGGTTACGTGAAAAGAACTTCTCGCGAAGCATCTTGCGTGCATCGACGATCCGTCGGCTTAAGACTGGAAACTGCAAGTGTATCCGCAAGTGTATCCTCCATATCTTTTATATACGTACTAAAAAAATATATAACTGCATATACCCCTGATATTTTTTTTAGATGTTTTAAGAAATAATTATAAAATGTTGTTTAATATATATATTTAATATTTTATTATAAATAATAATAATTAACGATCAGTGTCGCGAAAAAATCATCAAAATAATTATTATTCCACGCAAAATGTCGATATGGTTGACTGAAATTCTAACTCCAGGAGATCGGATGGAAAATTAAAATACGGTGTAGATTAAGAATCACTAGACATTCTTTTGCTCGATATATTTAAATGATGTCGGGGTTTATCGATGAGTGTCGTGGATCAGTAATAATCCGAAACGACCATCGTTTCTTTTTTTCCTCCATAAATCAGCTCAGAAATTTAAATCCGTTTAAGGTTTCGCGCAGGCCGAATGTAGCCGTGCGAGAGCGATACGTGGAAGCCCTCGCCCATTCTTTTGGCAATTCCTCTTGCGTAATTCGATTGCAAGCGGGTCCGCATGTAAGGAAATCACCATAAATCAGAATTACGTGACCGCACCGCGTGTACCGAATACAAAGTCTCAGCAGCGAGGCAATACGGCGTCGCTTACCCCCTTTCTCAATCACAAAAGTCGCTTTCGGCCATCGATCTTTCGAATTTAATTCGCCATTCAGAATCCGCGATATCCAGCGCGGCTCGACGATCTTCGCTTCGTATGCAAAAGAAAAATCGGAAGTCCTTCCAGCGTGAGCCTCTTTCAAGGTAATTTATTTCTCCATAATTGTGCAAAAAGCGTAAAACTCTATTTCATGCCGAATTGTGAATTATTTTTTCCGTAGAAAAATCTCATACTCATATAGCCACAGTATTTTCTTGATAGAAAAAAAATATTCCCAATCTTGGGAACAAGTGTTATGATAGGACGACATGAAAAAAATCAACTAATCATCCGCACGAGCAAGTGGAAAGTCAGAAAGGATCATCTTTCAGGGCCGTTTAAACTCGTAACCCTCTTCGACAAATCATTAACATTGGAATTACCAGCCACGTTCAGCATATATATTTAGAACACTACGTATATCTTTCAAAAAACAGCAGATCGCTAGAAAATGCGAATACACCAATATAATGACATTAAAAAATCATCAAAAAATGCGTCCTCGCATAGCGCTAAGATTTTTAGAAAAATTGGAGAAACGAGTCATTTTCACAGGTCCACTAATTCTACTCTCAAATACTCAACGACATTGAGCGTGACAAATTAAAAATCAATCAATCGCACTTCCTCGATTATCAGTTTCGAAATGTGTCCGAAGGGACATTCCAGAGGCGGCTCAACCGTGCGTATCGTCCGCTACTCTAATTGCCCGGGTACGATCTGACCGACATTTGCACGCGCACGGTTCGGCCGGTTTACGGGAGTGGTTGGCTTTGGAATCAATGGGGAAGTAATTAGTTACCTGGGATTCCCTCCTGGTAACCTCGGACAGGCTCTGCTTGACCTGAGCCAGCTCGTCCCGCAGGAGCTGCAGGGAGTGATCGTTTATCGACCTCTCCTGATCGGCCGTCTCGGAGGTGGTCCTCACTTGTTCCTTCAGCATCGTTAGCTTTCTATTGTACCGCGTCCTCAGCATCTCGCTCTCAACCAGCCGCTTCTGCAGCTCCTCTATCTTCCTGCTTCGCTCCAGCGCCGCGATCTGCTTGGGAAACATCATCCTCGATCGATTATTTATCCAAGCATCGAGCCCTGTGTGCCTCGCGAGTCTCCCAAAGCGTGGAACAATGCGCGGTATAAGCGTTATCGGGGAAAAGCGACGATTTAACGAAGCCCGCGGTGAATTAAACTCGCAAAAGTATCGAAAGCTTAATTGGAGAGGAGTTCCAGTTTGCCTTGTAATCCGCGGCCTCGGTTAGCTGCGCGCTTAGCTCGCGATTCCGCGACTTTTCCTCGGAAAGTTGGACCTGCAACCTCTCCAGTTGTTTCCCCAACTTTTTCGCGCTGGAAACAGAGAAGGGGGGACAGAGAAGGAGGTTTTATCGTTGCTCAATGCTACCACCATCGAACCGAGATTAACGATGATTTTTAGCTGATCGATTAGGTGAGTCATTGTGATGGCGTTTATAGTGAAAAGTGAAGACTTTCTTTTTATGGAAATCTCGAATTTTTGTATGCATCGTCAATATCGATTAATTCATCGAGAATTAGAGTTATCGTCTTTTGTGATGACCTTTATAGTGAAAAGTGAAAAGACTTTTTTTTATGGAAAGCTCGAAATTTTGTATGCATCGTTAATATTAATTGATTTATCGAGTTTTCGAGTCATCGTCTCTTGTGATGGCGTTTATAGTGAAAAGTGAGGACTTTCTTTTTACGGAAAGCTCGAATTTTTGTATGCATCGTTAATATCGATCGGTTCAGAGATGATTGGTTTTTACATTTTTATCTGGAGGAAGAAGAATTACCGAATATTGGCCTCGTCCCTCTCGCTCTGCAGCAGCGACTTTATCCTCACGCTGTCTTCCTGGAGGGACAATTTCCTCCTGAGAAGATCCAGGTGAAGATCTCTACGCTGCAGTTGCTCTCGAAGGGTCCTGACGCGTCGTTGCAATTGGTAAACGACGGACGTCTGAGGAAGAGTTGGAAGGTTATACTCTTTGGCCTTTTACCTACTCATCCCTTTAACGTGAGAAAGCCAATGCGTGCACGTGTAATAAAAAGAAAAGTTCATCCAACGAATAATACTTCGGAAGCAAAGATAATCAATCCGAAATACAGTACAGCATTTGCATAACTACAAATACACCCGGCCAAGATCCGTAAGGACACAGAACTTTTTCTCCCCAGGTCAATTCTGCGAGAAACTCTTCCTCCTCCTACGAAGCTTATACATTATTTTATTACTTTATATAATATTTTATTCTATTCGTTATTTATTGCATTATTATTTCTATTGGATCAATCGATTCGCTCATTTTATCACAATACACATAATCATAGATATACGCAAATTTTGAATAGCGCATTCACTCAACATCCCGCCATCAAACAAGGACTCGAGGAAAAATTAACATTCGACTCTCAGCTAAGTTCGAAGGCTCCTAAGAAAATTCCGCCTTCTCCCAGGAAACAAGACTCCTAATCCAATAGCCAAACATCGCCCTTCCATCGACACCGAGCAAAGATCCAAACCAAACTGAAAACTACTTTTTCATATTCTTTTATTTTTAACACCGACTGCTAAGGGGTCATTCGTCCTGGGACCGGTTGTCTAAAGTACATTCCAAACCAGCAGAACCACAGTGTACATATCCCATGGAAAAACCTGAGGCAATTGACGGCCATTCGAAGACCGGTCCGAAGTCCAAGCAGCTCGTGACTACTTATACTCGAAGGGCGAACTACTCGTTGGTGCGCGAACAATCGATGCCTACGTTTAGCAGCATGTAATCTCGCTAATCGAAACGTGATACGCATCGGGAGTTTGGCAAAGCAAATAACCGGGGTGTTCGCTCGTGAGAGTGGGAAGGTCGAGGGCGGGAGGGAGTTTGGCCGACTTTCAGGGGAAGTTTCGAAGCTCTAAGAAGGTTGTCCCGCGCCAAGGGCTTACTTCTTTCAGGCAAGGAAGCTCGTGGAAGGTTCGCTCGCGCCTTATCCTTGGCAGGGTCGTGTAGTAGCAGCACGAGTGCTGCTTGTAGGGTAAGCACAAGGTTTTGCGACAAAGAAAGACAGAAGGAACGTTACGTTAGCGACGTGGCACCAGGAACAAGGAGGCGTAATAACGATCGTGTCCTTCACCTTGTCCACCAGCTTGTCGGTCTCCAACCTCGCGAGCTGCTCGGCGCGCAGCAGAAGGGACTCCGTGTGCAGATCGATGCCAACCTCGTGGGAGATCTCGTCCATCTGCATCGCCTTGCCTAGTCGATCTAGGAAGGTGATGAACTAAAAAATGTATAACGCAGTTGTACAGGGTGTACATTTCTTTTTTGGTGAAAGCGAAGTTCTACGTGTGTTGTATATATGTGATTTAGGATCTTGGATATCGTGTATTACAGTTGATCGTACCACTGGGTTGGAGAAAAAGTCATTTTGGTTTTGTAATATTCTACGTGTGTTTTACTTATGCAAGTTAGGATCATGGATATCGTGTATTATAGCCGATCGTACCACTGGGTTGGCAAAAAAGTAATTTTGCTTTTGTAGTGTGAAACAATACTCGCGTTTTTATACAAATAAGAAAGCTTAAATTAGGATGTATTTTCCATTTTGTTCGATGGCCTTTTGCCATCTTTCTGCGAACTTCGTAATTCCTCGCTTATGAGTTTAAAAAAAAATACAACATTATCTATGTTTGAAAATCGAAAGTACCTTCTTACCAACCCGATATTATCTCCAGTAAATTGGATGGTTTCAATTTTCCGTTGCCAATACAATTTTGATTACAAATTAAAGCTGTAGAGATGAAGAGTATTAAAACATCGACGATCACCGTCTGCTTATCTCTTCGTAATCCTTCCTTGGACACTTCACAGCCCGTCAACTCCGACTCCAATTTATGAACCTTCGCCTCGAGATTCGCCCTCTCGTCCTCCAGGCTCCGCATCTTCATCATCGTCGACTCGACGAGCTCGCTCTGCCGATTAGCCGAGTCCGTAGCCGCGCCGACCTTCTCCCTCAGGTTCTGAATTTTCTGGAAAGACGAAGAGCGCGTCAAACCCATCTTGCAGGTCGAAAAAATTGCTCGCGGCTCAAAAACTTCAGTACCACCGCCTGATCCTTTTCATCGGCCAGAATCTCGCGTATGCGATCCTTGATCGCGCCCTCGTGCGACTCCACGAATCTGTTTGGCGTGCTGACGAGGATGGCCAAACTCTCGAGAAGGTGGCGCAGCTCGTTCTGCACTCGTTGGGCCTTCTCCTCGCGACTCTTCAGGTCCTCTGTCGGATCAAATACGCCCTTTGCTTATATTCCTATCCTGCAGCTATAACCGCTTTAACACAATTAGCAGCTCAGGACAGCACTATGCATCGCACGGAATATCTGCATATATTCTACAGGATATCACTATACAAGTTGCACGAAAGATCTGTATATATCATATACATATATCGTATACGATATATACAAGAGATGATTATACTATAGAAGTTTCCGCCTTATCGATAAGCTCGAACAAAGAGCCGCTTAAGACGCTTTGCTCGATATTACGAGGAATCACGTAGATTTCATAATTATCGTGATATCATCCTTCGAGCCCTGTCCGATGTCGGATTGGATATTTCAATTCTTTATCCCTGGCATTCGCGATGAGCGTTGAAAAATGATCAGCTTTACTCCGAGGATTAAAGAAGCCGATAATGAAGGGCGAATGGACGTGAGTCATTGTTGCGTTAACAGGAATAATTACTCGACACGGTTTATCCCCCATCGAAGCCGTAAAAACGATCGGAAGCTTCGATAAGCGGATAAGATTTGTAAAAATCGAGGCTAACCTCTGAGCTGGCAGATCAGAGCCTCCTGATTGGATATGCTTCCACTGGCGCTCGTTATACTCCTATTCGCGGTGACCAATTTATCTCTCAGCTCGTTCATTTCCCTCTCCGCGACTCTGTACTGCATCTCGAGGCACTCCTTCTCCTAGGAAGACATTTGCAGGAAGCTGAGTAGGAGCCGTACATTATGTAAATAAAGCACTTTGCCATCGCTTCGCTACAATCCTCGGCCCTCTTGCTTTCTTATTTGCCGATTCGCCCTGATACCCGAAGGCTCGCATCCTGGCCTTCGAGAGCTGCTACAGGCCGTCGCAAAAGGATCCGCTCGCTTCTCGATCGACCCTTACTCATCGATTTGCACTTCGTTCAAGTGTTTATCAATACAGATATCAGTTTAATCAAATAACTTAGGGATTCAATGTATTATGGAAAACATAACCCTTTCCTCCTCGATTCAGTTTACTCATTTCTGTAGAGGATTTCGTTTGAAATAAACGGTGAGTAATTTTTTTGCGCACATCCTGTGCGAAAAAGGGCATTAAATATGTTAAATCTAAAGCTCGTATTTTAATAATCCCCCCCCTGAAATTGCATTGCTAAGATTATAATCATATTGGTTGCTTGTGAATCGTAGAAATTCTATTCTCGAGGAGTTTATCGAGAAATGATTTCCACGAGATTCAGAGAATGTTGTGATCGAGGGTGAAGGATCGTTTGCGGTTCGATGAGATACCTGTCGCAGGCGATCGACGTCGACGAGCTGACTGGACACTTGTCGTTGCAGCTGATCTTTTTCGGTGACAGCGCGATCCAAGGCGTCCCTGCAGGTTCGAAAATCCACTTCCACGCCCGTCAATTGCGTCTCGACGTTCGAGCTCTTTGTCCTCAAGCGATTTACCTCCTGAACGAGCTCCTCCGCTTTGTGGACCACGACTTCGGGACTGTGAAGCGCGGATTCGCAGTATTCGATGCTCAATGCGTGCGCCAGTCTCCTCACGAGATCCTTTGGAAGTTATTTATTCGCTATTGCAAGCTATTCATTATTAAATAATGAAGTAAATTTATGAATAAATGATAATAATAATAATAATAATTAAATAATAATAATAATAATTTTCTATCATAGTAAATTTTACTATCTAAGTTTACTATTTCCTTTTTTCATTGTAACATCGATACTTTATCATTTACCATTTGCTATGTAAATTATCCTTTACCTACACAATAATTGAGCGGTCTAAAAAAATCGCACGATTTTCTGAGCATATAATTATCAAAGAACTTAGGTACAAAAACGCAAAGTCCCCAATCTCCCTCTTCTCGAAGCAAGAAAGATCGAGATTTGTCAAGAGTCGACTACTCGTGCCGTGTGAAAATAATCTCAGCAGTATCCTTGCGTCCGATAATAATTACCAGATGTTTAATTATTCGTTTAATGTCTATTTGTTTCGTTTAATTACTGAGCAAAGAATAATCGCCATCGACGTGAGAAAACGCGCTCGAATCTCTCGCGATCGGCAAAAAAGACGCGATTCCTGGTCCAGCTATCGTAATCGCTGCTTGGCGAGCAGCAAGCCTTTCCCGAGGAGTTTTCTAAAACAACGCTGCTCTGCAGATCGCGCGGATACGCAGCCACGGCACGAAACTTATGCATCCCGTCGGCTTTATCTCCTACCCTCGAGCAACCGCGTCTCGTTCGAGCCGGCGCGATTCATCCTGCGGAACGCATTTATTACGGGGGAAGAAAATGGACCTGCAGATTCAGGCGCGCGCGCTCCTTTAATTGGATCTCCTCCGATACGGTGTGCTCCAAGTGACGGATCTTCTTGTCGTATTCCCTGACCTTCTCCTCGTGATACTTAACGTCCCTCTGCAAACTCTGCACGGTTATCTCCTGCCTGCCGTGCGCCGTGTAGAGGCTCCTCTCTCGATCCTCGAGCTCCTGCGCTCGAAAAGGTGCCTCGTTAAACCTTATATAGGAAGCCCAGCCATCCATTATGACTTTGGGCTTGGCTTTTTTTTCTTGGCTGCGGAAATTGGTTTTTATATGTTCTCTTCGAAAGGGACGACACGGTGGGAAAAGGAGGGCTCTGGTTCTTGGATAATCTTACGGCGATTGGGTTCTCGATTATTAAATTAAAGGTGTATAATGATGAGCGTGAAAGTTGGGATGGTGATAAGGAACTGTGGTAATTTGCGTTAGGGTTGAGTCGTTGTTTATTAATTCAATTGGTCTCGCACTTAGAAGTAAGTCATTATTTATTCATTTAATTGGTGCCGTACTTAGAATTAATTCAATTGGCCTCATACTTAGAAAGCTCTCGCAAAGTACAAGTCCGTCTTGAGACTCAGTTCGCTCTTAAATTCCCTTTAAAACTTAGATATTTTTTTGATATCACTTCAAAATCGTGTTACGAATAATAAAGATAATGTGTACAAGGATTGAACGAAGGAAATTCCTTTCGAGTCTTTTCGAGAGAAGGAGGCTCACCTGTATTCGCTTTTTGAGGCTCGAAACAACCGCGTTTTGCCTGGCCGCCTGTTCCCGTAGCTGATCGGCCTCCACTTGGAGTTCCACGACCCTCTGATCCCTCGACCTTACGAGGCTCTTCATCTCTTGGAGCTAGACGATGAAACTCGGAATTAATAAACCGACCGGTTGGCCGGCTAAAGAAGCGTTAATCGGTTTACCTCGGACATAAGCCTGTCGCGCTTGTACTCCAAAGCCGCCAGTTCGCTCCTGAGAGTGGTCGTCAGGTCGTGAGTCATGACGTCTTCCGGGTCAACCTGAGGGGAAACTTTCGATTATCGTGACTCGATCGCTCGAATCTTAAGCAACACTACGAAGCATTGTGTAATCAGTTTGACCCCAGCATTGTGTACGCTTTCCATAATAAACTCTCCATATCTATTTTCCAGGAAACGGTGTTTCTCACCACTGCATATTTCGATTGCAATAGCATCTCGACGTGCCAATGCAAATGTACTTTAATATAGCATAATTAGGAACGTAACGAAGTACGATTATAATTATTCAATAATCATACGAGGGATCTAAATGAATCGTGTGCTTGAGTAAATGAAAACGATGAAAATTCCTGTTTTTATTCATCGATCCCTGCTCAAGCATGACCATCGATTTCGAATTTATTTAGGCCAATTTATGGATACAGCGTTAATAACATCGAGATTCATGGAGATAGCGAGGATCATCTGGTGCATTTCGCGAAAGTAGGACGACCGGGATAACCAGAAACGGTCTTTCCACGAACGTTTTCGAAGTTGCCAGCCCGAGAGCGACCAAAGCTCCGGGCCGCGTGACCTTTGACCCATGAGCAAAAACCGGGGATCCGCGAATGCGCGTAATTTATCGGTTGCTCGTAAAGGCCGCGGTAAAATAATTAAACCAGCGCGCGTATATTCATGGCTCGGGGCGAAAACCGGCCCGGGGGAATTAGGTCGGTCGAATAAATCGGGATAAACTGCCTCGGGCTTGCAAAAGTCTAACGAACACCCGGAGCTTCCTAAATCTCTTAATTCGGCGGCAGTATCATCGATCTGCTCAGAAAAATCCTCCTCCATAACTCGATTATTCGCAGTGCGCCATTTCGAATGCTTAGAATCCGGGCAACAGCTTTTGATAAAAAAAGAACACACACATTAATTTGCGCAACTCTCCAAATCTCCATAGCCTTGGAAAAATAGCGATCCACAATCGTAACTCGAATTCGCTAGTAGTTACATCGATTTCAAATTGCATCCGATGCTCGAGTCGCTCTAATCGTATTCTACGCTCTATTCCTTGTCGCAGCGTACTTTTCAAGTAATAATCCAAAAAGTACCTAACCCGACCAAAAGTCCCGCAGCCCGCGCACGTCTGATTTATGCCACGCGTACACCCCTCGAATTTCCATAATAGATTAATTAAATCGTCCTCCGGGCTGGCCGATAATAAAACGCGTATTTATCGGGGATATCCTAGGAGCGATATATCGCTAATGAAGCCAGCGTTAATTAGCTCGTGCCAGGGTGTATTTATTCGCGTTAACCCGGTGTCAAGGCGCTAAGTGGCGGCGGTTGATGAACGCGTAGGCGAGGGGAGCTGATCGATTGGCAAACCGGCCCCGCCAGAACCGCATCCTTTATTATCTAAAACTCCTCAAAATCGAGATGGGATGCGAGAGGCGCATGAAAGCGCAGGAGGTCGCCGACATTCCTTCGATCCAAGCGTGGAAAATGTTTCGAGCGGAGCTACGATATCGGGCACGTACGCTCCCGCAGGAGCTGTATCACTGGGGGAGGATCAGAGCGCAGGAGTATTGTTATTAGAGCAGTATCGTTGCATGATAGGTCGTTCATTTTCGCTCAATCCTCGTCGGGAAAAATATTCAAAATCGACATTTCCTATCAGGACGTTAGGACGGGCAAGGGACCTGGCATCCGTGCTGTAATCGGCGATTATCAATCGCGCTTATGGCGAGCAAGTCCAGGATCCCGATTGCGCAACCAGAGCGACGATCCTCCGCGATTAAAATAGACGCTCGTCTTATTGTACAACACAACGATGTTAAATCGATGGCATCGATAAAACTTCACCTTGCGCCGACTCTGATAAGAGTAAAGCATTGCTATCGGCCACGCGCGATAAACAATGGGCGACGGTGCCGATATGAACCGCGATCAATGTAAAAGGATTCAAGGTTCAATTTACGAGACGTTGGGATTCTTTCGTCTTGCAGAAGAAACCAAGAATAAAGCAATTAATTATACTGTCCGCTTACGAACACGGAACGCGTTCCTTTTTGCGTTTACACTTTGTCGAATTACTCTGCACGACGAGCTAATTAAGTCCTCGTCGATCTCCCGCTGTATGTATAATATATCTCCATTTGGCCTGGCAATTAACGAAAGTTTTTGCCATTTAATTTGCCTAATTAATGTGACGAAAGATTATACGTAACTTTCATGCATTTCTGTACACAAATTTCCAGTTGGGCGCGGATTAATTTTCGCTTATATACGCTAACCGGGAACTTTTGCGGATCGCGCCTCGATTTAAGAGTATCCCAGCTCCTTTCTCTCCCCCTCGATATCACCCCTACGCACTTTATTTCAACGGCCAGGTCGGCGGCATTCGAGGGAAGGAACACCGCCTGCGGGATATCACCCGCAATTATTCCCAGTCGGTGCAAAGGCTCGGTAATTAAAACGTCATTAAGCCAAATTAAAAGCAACCGAGCCAAAGCTCTCGTGGAGGAGCGGAAGAAGAAGGAGGACCGGATGTTTCGCAGCGGACTCCGATACCGAACCCACGGAAGCTGTCGGAATGATCGATCGGTCGTTTTTAAAAAAAAAATCGCTGTACTTCGTGAGAGGGCATTTTTGTGATACTCCAGGATTCTACAGCAGAGTATGAATTATTCTATTCGTCTATCCGTATCTCTTCTCAATACGTTCTCGACTGATAAATATTTTTCGTTTCCCGATACCGAGCGAAGTAATGAAATTCTGAAGCGGTTGCAGCACACTTCTATTATAGAAGCGAGGATAAAAGTGATAAACTTAGTTTTGAAGTATCAATGTTGCGCAATTATGCGTTCTTTAAGATAAAACGATTTTTACAATTCGTAAACTTCCTTTGTAGATAGGCAATAGACCACTTGTCGTTATCGTGCTTAATTCATCGTGCCGCGTTTAGAAGTAAGAATTACTTAACGTGAATTCGCGTCAGCGGTAATCGGGAATGGAATTTAAAATGAGGCGAATTCGCGTCAGTGGCAATCAGGAAGGGAACCCGTAAAGCCGTGAATCTTTTCTTTAACACGGAATAGCCTTTTTTTTTAACACATTGCCGCACACTTTTAATTCGACGATCGTGCTCAGAAACACATTTGTTTCTCTCAATCATTTATGACTGCCAGATGAAATCGAGTGTAAGTTCTTCTTTTTACTAATCAAAATCCGCACGACGACTATAGCCGCCCTTTGCCCACGTATTACCAAAGATCGGACGACTATAGTCGTCATTCGCGACAATTTATTAAAGATACACGCGGTACGCAATAAATATGTCCATAAATAGGCTTGTAGGTTCAGCATCGAATTAACAGATCGAATTACGATTAAATAAACCGCGATCCTATCTCCTCCCTCCAGGATCGTTTGTATCCTCACTCTCGAGAGGAGGAGGACGAGTCAGGGGCGGGTTGGGTTGCATTATCGAGGGGGCGTTAATTAAATATTTCCACGGGCGAGCGGCGGCCAGAATCGTTACCTCGCGACGAGTGCCGGGCCGTTGTTCGTTCGTTTTTAACGAACGCACTCGCTGCTCCCGGATGGAGACACCAAAACCCGCCACCTCCCCCTCCTCCTCTCCCTTTCGAAGCCAGGAATTACTCCAATGACGTGGAATCAGCCGTGAATTCGCGCTGCGATTTTGCACGCTAATAAGCGAGATTCCCAGCCGCGAATCGTCGGGGGGATTCGAGACCAGTGGGAATCTGTGTTTGGAAAACGAGATGCCGGGGGGATTTGCGTGAACGGCTTTGGTTTAACCTTTGGCTATATTTACGTTATAAATGGCGAATGTATATCGGTACTCGGATCGTCATTTGGTAGGAAAACTGTGTCGATTAGCACCGCGGCTGTTATCGATCCTGGATTAAGATATCAAATTATTACTGGCTTGGGACCTGAGAAGAGGATCTTCTAATCGTTCCTCGATACTCCGCTAAACTTTATAAGAAAAAATGTACAATTTCGATCGATCCGTAATAAAACGAAGCTCCGCTAAACTTTATAAGAAAAAATGTACAACCTCGATCGATCCGTAATGAAACGAAGACGAGGAAAAGTCAATCTCGCATAAAGTGAAGTTACGAAACGCGTGTCTCGTTGAAAAGTTTCGAGAGAAGCTTCGACCAGGCTAACGACCTCAGCTGTCGATGCTTAAAAATCTTTTATATAAAAAAAAAAAGCTTCGACTCGATATTTCATTCAGCGCGATTCCACTATCCGTGTCAACCGATAAACGAGCTTGTGGTTAAACAAATCCCACGAAATATAATACGGATAATTCCAAAATTCTCTAACTATGTATTCGAGTATATTCGATTCGTGCTCTCGATAAACGAAAAAGCAGGATCGCCATGGATTTGTATGTCTATCCTCTGCTCTTACAACGCAATGAAGTACCTTTCGCTGCCAGTAGCCATTTTCGCTTTGGACGAACGACAAGGAGCAGGGCCTCCTAGAGAACCGTTCTTTATCCTCCTTGAAGAGGCTCGCGGTATCCAGCGGGTTAAATCGCGCCGATCGCTACTTTCACGCTCTTTCCCAGTGCGCGGCCAAGCAGCGGCAATTTCCAGGGCAATCGGATGCGCGCTTCTCGTGGACACGTACCGGAGGTTCGTCTGCTTACGACAGGAGATTACGTGACTGGAATCGCGGGGATTGGAGCTTGGTCGCTTCACGAAAGTCCAATCGGACGAAACTGCGAGCCGCCTCGCGATTAGGCACGATTCCACAGATCCTGTAGATATATTCCGTGGCTTTGCGCGGTGGAGACGGATTATAGGACGGCCATTACGCCGGATGGGGATAAAAGTGTGGCGGTGATAGCGGAAAATATGTGGGGAAAGTGCGAGGGAATGAAACGGTGGTCAGTTTTGATTGTTGGTAATGATCAGTGTTCGTAAGGTCCCTGGTTCCATTCATTATCGTCTACGTATGAAAAATGATTGGTCGAGTTAATCGTTTCTACGGACCAGTGGCGAATTAATCTAATATTTATAATAATAATATTTATAATACAAATATTATTTTAATTATAATATAAATATTATACCAGTAGTGAATTAATCTAATATTTATAATAATAATATTTATATTATAAATATTAGATTAATTCGCCACTGGTCTATAAAAATAAAGATATAATATTTATAATACAATATTACTATCTTTTATATTATATTATTATTATTATCTGTCCAATGTAAAGGATCGCCAATTAAATTTGTAATCTCACTTGTACACCAACTAGGCGCGTTCCTTGAAATATATTGAAACACCTATACAGATAAATATCATTATCCTTCAACAAACCACTCTCGATAATTCACCCTTACGATTATAATGTTTAATTCG
Organism: Ampulex compressa; assembly: GCA_038496175.1. Taxonomy (NCBI): domain Eukaryota; kingdom Metazoa; phylum Arthropoda; class Insecta; order Hymenoptera; family Ampulicidae; genus Ampulex; species Ampulex compressa. Next base: position 51,210 of record JBCFXI010000274.1, read on the forward strand.
TCCGCGATGAAAGAAATTCGTCTTCTTTTTCTCAGTTACACGTTTCCTATTTTTAACGACAAATTAATCAATCATAATGCTGAATTGGTTCGGGGGATATATCGAAGTAGCCGCGAGGTCTCGAGCGTCTTGCCGCGATATCGCGGGCAACGTTGCTTTATTAAAGGCGGCAAAGCACACGAAGAATTGTGCTTTATCGCGGCGGAACACGTAGAGCACGTTTACGGTGTAAACGAGACGGCTGATTTCATTTTCTCGCTTTCTGCAGTGGCAGCGTTCCGCGAGGCCGAGACGATAAACCCGCATTTGGGTCGCGTCTGCGGCTGAAACACACGTTTAAGAGAGTTCCCCCCGCATCCAGGCCTCGACCTCCGCCATTCTCGGATACTGTTTATGCACGAGTTACATTTTTCCTCTCCATTATATCCGCGCGTATATAAGCACCATTCTTCTTAGCCCAGAAACGGAATACGTCCGTTCCATCTTTCATCTCGGGTATCTCGAGTGCACGTGCGCGGCCATCTTTCCGAGTCTCGAGCGAAATCGTTAATCACGTTGAGAAAAAAAAATCCTCCGAAGTATCGTGCAAACTGTGGAGGAAATTGAAATTGTATAGAAAAGTGAATAATATTAACCGTTTGGCTGCTGACGTATTGACACTTTTCATACGATAAACTCGCTCGTATCGCTTTACAACGACAGAGATTAAAAAATACCACTTATTTACATAAATTTGTCTTGATCAATTATGCGAATAAAATTGGTAATGAGCGCTTATAATTCGGCCAAATTAACACAAATAATTCCTTACGATCTCCTGCACGGTTGGTTTGCTATACGAAGCGCGTGAATTCCCTTTTTACAAACAGAGCGAATTAGGTTTGAACGTTTAACAGAAGAGAGTTATTTAACGGAAGCGAAGAAAGTCGATGTGAAATATACAATATTGTTACAACGATTAAAAATCATACGCTCTGCAAACTCAACGCGCTTCGATGGACGCGAAAATTCTAGCGATTTAGAGCAGCGTTATTGCGCTCTACACAGTCTTGGCGTGAACAAAAAACTCTTTGCAGTTTTGGCACAACATATGAAGACCGCGATAGCGCTCCTTAGCACTCGAACGATTAATATATGATTTTTAAATTACAGGAGGTTATAAAGGATTGAACTGACTTAAGGTAGGAGCTTCGAAATCTTTTTCATCTCATTCGTCCGTGGCTTCGACACGTCCTTTTCTTTCTTCCAAAGGCACTTCCTCCAAAGGCCCTTTAATCTCCATAAGCTCTCCCTATCTTAGCCAAAGAAACGGCTTACCTTTAAAGGTAGGGCGGCACGAGGGTTACGGGAACCGCGTACAACGACAGGTGAAATCGATTTGCCGCAACGCTATGGCAACGCGACCCCCGTTCACGAGCCAGTCAATACATTTGCAAGGCACGCGAGCGCGCCAGGGGGGTTGGAGGGCTGCGATAATAACCCCGGTTTCTTCCTTTGATTTTGCATAGCCAAGCGCCAAGGGCGTTCCATCGCGAGAAACGCAAAGCCGGCGAACTTCGTGAAATCCGTAAACATCGCGAAGTCCGGAAATCCTTCTTCATAACATTTGTGCCAAACTTTTTATATAATTTAATTGTACATTTGATTATTCCACCGCTATGTTAGAAGAAGGAATTAAGCAGGGTGCTCGGTGCAATGATTTATCGCTGGCAAAAGCGTACAGAATTGAGAATTCTACAGTACAGAATTAACACTATTCCTACCAGCCATTTTTCAGACAGATTTAAGTTTACCAAATATATCCTTAAAGAAAAAGAGGACGAAGGAAAAATGTCGATAGATCAATTTATCGATCCGTACACCGCGAGAGAATCGTGAAAAATCTCAAAAGCGAGCGCGCTTCAAAGTTCTACGATTTTTCAAAGAAATTTCACTGACCGGTCATTTAACCACTCGCGGTAGGAATAGTGTTAATAACTCCAGGACAAAGCTTGAAAGCCATTATAAGTTAATATTAATAATTAATAATTCCAAGATCGACGTGCAGAGATAATCGTAGTTGCATCAAGTCTGCTACATTTTTCGCGATTCAGAATCGCCGCGAATTCCGAATAAACTTCGAGCCAGCCAGGGTCTACGATGGGAATTCCAAATGTCCAAGCGGTGGTTGCGATGTAATTTTCCAAGCGTCGATGTAATTAAAGCGAATAAACCGCCGAATTGCAGTCCCGCGTCGCTTCTGCCAGCGCCAGACGAAGATCGATGGGATCTTCGCCGGAACTTCGGTCCAGAATTCTTCCCGCTCGGGGAAGTTCTCGCGAAGTTCCCTCATCGAGGACTTAGGCTCACGATTCGGCGTCCAAGACGCGCATTGTTCGGCGCTGCACTCGCGGCTGGTAATCGAGTCGAGGGCCCTAATCTGTCTGAGGAGATTCGGGAGGAAGACGAGCGACGGGAGCTGTCTGCTCACCTCGAAAGACCGAACTCGGGAGAAAAGGAAACCCACGGGCTTTCGATGGAAATGTACGAGCGGATTTTGGAGCAAATCGCCGCGACTTGAATGTCGCCCGTACCTTATTATAAAACAAATGAATTTTATTATGAAAATAAAAAATTAATGCTTTCCGCGAATCATCGCTTTCTGGTAAAAATATTCGAGTTTTTTAACACGATGAAAAAATGTGATGTTGTTCGTTCAATGACTCGATGTATATTAAATAAGTAATCGAACGAAAAAAAGATTAAGGCTCGTTCGCGACGAATGTTCCCTATCGACGCATTTGTATCTTAACGCTCACGTGATATTCAACCTGATATTCAAGATTCTCCCCCTTCTGCAATACTCGGTTTTCCTTTATCAACACTAGAACTACCAACCAGTCGAAATGACAGGTCAGTCGTTTCTTTAAAAAAAATCCTAGTGCTTTATGACGATGTATTTTTTGAGATTTTCCATGATCTTCATGCAGTATTTGGATCACCATTTTGATTTACCAAAATTTCCTTTTACTCTCCCCTTTTTTTTTTATTAATAGATATATGTGGTGTTCTAAATATGCCCAGAAAGTGGCTGATAGTTCTACTATTAAATCGCAAAGATCTTTACAGCTCACATTACTATGCATTTCGACCACCTCTTATACCAGACACATCGAGCTCTTCTGATAATCAAAGCAACTTCCATCGGGATCATGGGACGTAATGTTAAAAATCAAGGATGTCCCGCGAATATGCGCGTTCCCGCTGCGATAACGAATCAATCGAGGCTTTGCTCGCGAAAGGTGAAAAGAATTTCCCTCGAATGCGATTGGAAGTGGGGACTCTCGATGCTCGCAGCTTGGATCGTGCTTCCCTCGGTCGCACGCAGTACGTTGGCGCATACCAAAGAGGCGAGGGCCGATCACGCAGGGTATTTGGCTTGGAAAGTGCGAGAAATCACGCGACGTGTCGTTAATGAGAGGGGAAAAAGAGATACCGGGCTCGACATCGTGCGGGCGCAGCGATTATCGAGGATTCTTCCTTGGGAAAGGGACATCGACCTTTCGATGCGAGACGTCGAATTAAAAGGGAAAGGACGAGTTGATGATAGTTTTGCTTAAACGTAGATTCCATTCGTATTCCTAATGGCCGTCATTTTGTCGAGATTGGACTCTTTTTTCGTCCGAAGGAAAACGAGTGGTATATTAGTGGCACTTTGATATGGCAAGAGGAGGTCTTTGATCCGAGGTACGAGAAAACGAAAGGGGGACCGCCGAGATATTTTATTCGGAGAAAGGACGCCTTTCTCTGGAAGTACATCTCCGCCGGCTATATAAATATAAATATTACTATCCGTACGCACGTTGCATCCCAGTCACGCGCTAGGTGCAGCCCCTCGATCTCGAAAGCACGAGTGATCCGGCGATAGACGAGCTGTGCGAGAAAACTGAGACGCTGCTTGGATATCTATATATATGTGTATATATTTATATGTATATATATATATATATGGACCGTTTATTTTGAAAGTGGTGTAAGTCCATTTGTAGCCCGTAAATATACATTACTGTAGTTAAATTCGCCTAAAACAAATTGATATAATCAAATTACATATTGATAAATTAGTAGAAGCTTTGCCACGATCGATAATATTAACCCGTATTTTTTAATCGATGAATATGCTGACCTTTAATTTTCTCGAAATAAGAGAAAATGGACTTACACCACTTTCAAAGTAAACGCTCCAAATGTAAAGTTGTCTTACGAAGAAAAAAGCAATTTATTCTACGAAGTGCGGCTCCTAGTAGAAAGAAATCATTTTCTTTACGTAATTTTAAAAGCTGGCGCGGTGTGCGTATGCGATATTACAGCGTGCACGTGGCTAAGCGATAAGGTTTGCTTGCGTGCGTTTTATCGTGAGGTTTCTCTTATTGTTCCTAAGAGAGTGAAAAATGCACGGCTGTAGCAAATGGACCTTCCGTGGTGAGGAGATGCGAAGGGTCTCGAAGATCCTCAGCTCCTCATCGGCGCTCTCCTGCGCCTCCTTCTGCTCCTTGACGCCCTCCGAATCTTCCTGGCTCGACATTATGCCCTACCAGACCTTTTATATCGGCGATTGAATTCACAGAGCCGATCTTTCACCCTTCAGATTCTCTCCGGCATCGCGGCCAGATGACGGCCAGTCGCCAACTCGACGAAAATCACGTTAAAGGAGGCTCCAGGAAATCTCGCGAAGAAACCACGATGGATTATTTGTATCAGAAAGGAAACGCTTCACTCGTTGATATTTTCTCTAATACTGGATCCTTCCTTTAAATTTTCTTCGTAATCTCCTGGTCGTGAAGATGCTCTAATCTTCATGGTCGACTCTTGAATTTTTCATGCACATCCCCATCTTCAAGGTTGAAGACTATCCTTGATGGTAGTATATAATTTGATTACCGTCTTCCATAAAATATCATTTCAATTCCACGAGCAGCTCGTCTAACGATAAACCAAGGTTAATAATCCTCCTTGCTGAACAGCACCACCAATGTATAACGAATGTGTTCTAAATCATCGACTCGACTTTCAGTCCGACTGTCCACATGCGGCCTTCCGACTTTCGATCCCAACCTTTGCTTACAAATGACAGTAGGCCATCTGCTCGAGGGAAAAGAATTGGCACCTCGAATGGCACCTCGGCCGCATTACATCCGAAACAATGTGCTATATCACTGTTCCCCGTCGATATCCACGAACCACGGGTAGCCAGAGAGGTTTCGAGTCCTGAATCAAGCTTGAAGATCGATCCTCCATCACGAAGATTCTTCCTTCGAGTCGATCATCGCCTCTCAATTCCCAAGGGTCACTGTATCCTCGATTTCGATGAGGGACGTACGATGGAAAAACCTGGCGAATCGCGGCGCAAGGACGCAGGAACGAAGCTTCTCCATGGATGGCACGTCGAATATATCAGAGCCGATGCACTTCCCTCGTCGACATCCTTCGTTCCTCCCTCGGCCGTGACGACCCACGAGGGTGGAAATGCGGTTCTAAGGAGGACTAGGCCTGCACGCGCGAGAGGGTGGCCGCTCGCCATTGCTGGTAAGCACGGTCTTCAAGATAATCGAATTTCATCGATCCACGGAATGGACGCCGTTTGCGCTTCCCTCGGGGAACGAGGAGATCGATCGAGCCAAACGAGCTGGAAACTGATTTGAAGGGCGACTATCCCTGCGAGCTGTTACTTCGACTTCCTGATTATTCGTCGTGGATGGAATTAAATCGGAGTATGCATCCGGGACATTGTGGATTTAACCCAGGATGTTTGGTTTGATTATGGCGGTTTAAGGGAGAATGTTGCTCTTGAGGGATGCTTACACCTTATCGCATGTACTGTTTAAATGATATTTGCATATGGTTAATGATGATTATTGGAAGAATTTTTCTTCGAACGAAAGGATCGAGCTTCTGAGATTTTCGAGATTTAAAAGTTAGTTTATAGGAGTTTGCGATGATTAATATGTTTTGCGAAGTAAATTAGTAGCTTTAGTATGAGATGGATAAACGATTGCTTAAGTTTTCAGAATTGTATGTATAATAAATTGGGCGCCATCTTTGGTGAAAATTATGCACGATGATGTTGCTTGTTATCCTATTCGTCGAGATTTCTATTGTACCTACAGCAGGTAACGTTTCTCTGGAATGAAACGATAGCGACATCCCACGTAACGTTTCTGCAGTATCTTCTGCCGCTCTAAGGATTTCTAGGACAGTTTGTTTTTATCACCAAATGCACATGCTTAGTAACTTTGTTGCATTGTTTGGGGATTCCTTGCAAAGTCACTAAATTACGCATGGCCCTTTTTAGTGAGGTTATCGTACACTCAACATTCGGCGTTCTCTATAAGGAAATAAATAAATGCAAAACGAAAAGTCCATGGGCAAAAAGATGAAAGATGTTATTCCGATTTTGTAACTTGTGTCAGAAAACCTTGGATACGCCATTGTTAAACTTGAGAAGGTGTTATGTACGGGAAAAATGTTTATATTTGATTTCTTTGTAATATTACTTTTTTTCCATGTGTGTGAATTTTCAGAAAAAAGCAGCTAGCAATGCACGACAGAAAAGGAAAGTATTGGAGACGAGGAGCGTACTGGAGGAAGAGTATGGGCCTCCGATAATAGCGTGCAAGAGAAGATCCTTCAACTTTTACAAAGGACAGGTATATTCGAAACATGAGAAGATACCGATAGCGAGTCAAGCGTGGAAGCATCCCAAATCTGTGGGAGATCATTTCTTCGTATACCCAGATGTCAAAGTAATCCGGCGCTTCTGTATAACGTCTTACTTCGGCGGTTCCTCTTATACTTATGTATCCTAATATTTGAAGATTACATTAATTCAACTTTCAGGAAGACGAAAGTAAGCATAACGAGACGGCAGAATATCAGAGTTTTCGAGATTTTGACATAGATCCTCGTATACCAAAAATATTAGAGGAACACAATATAACAGCGCCCGTAACTATACAGCAGTTGGGCATACCTGAAATTTGCAGCGGCTACCATTCCTTACTCGCTGCTGAAACGGGATGTGGAAAAACCCTGACTTATGCAATACCTATGATAAATCAAATTTTGCAATGGAAGAACGTGGTGGAAAGAGATTATAACTCGCCTCTTGGTTTGATCGTAACTCCTTCGAGGGAACTAGCCGTTCAGATAGGGGTTTGCGAACACATTTGTTTTATTGATTATTGTCGGCAATATTTGTACATTGATTATATTGCGATTTACATATTTCAGAATGAAATTCAGAAATTGGCCAAGCCAGTTGGGATTATCACGAAGACTATGATAGGTGGAAGAACAAAAAAAATGTTGCTTAATCCGCCAGTAGTACTGATCGATATCTTAGTCGCTAGTTTTGGAGTCATCAGTAAAATGACGACAAATCGAATATATACTCTGAAATTTGTCAGACACGTCGTTCTAGATGAGGCTGATGCGTTATTTCATAAAACGTTTGAGGAGAAAGTTCAAGTTTTTATGAAGAGAATACCTGTATGTACTGCACAATTTACAATATAAAAACAGACATACCTTTTGAATACATATATTTATATTTTTTTTTATATATATATATATATATTTTTTTTTCTTGCTTCTTAACAGTTATCAAACGAGCATGAAGTCGATGCAAATGGTTTTCCAACCACAGCTCAACTAACGTTGGCATCAGCCACAATGCCTTCTAGAGCGGCAAACATATTAGGCAACATCATAAACGTAAGTAATAGCGATGAATTTATTGGCCTTCCCAAATAACTATACTTTCTTCCAGCTCGACTACCTCAAAACTATAAGTACGGATAACCTGCATCGAATTCCGGTGCTTCAAAAGTTTATGAGAGTATCGGGGATGCAAAAACCAGCGGAGCTACTGAAATATATAAAGCCAAAAGTATTAGCTAGGGAACCAACAATCATCTTCAGCAACAACAACAACACTGCCGATTGGATAACTCTTTTTCTCAACGAAAACGGCATAAAAGTAATCAATCTGAATGGCAATATGCCGTTAAAGATCAGGCAAGGAAAGTACGCGGAATTTCTAAATGCAAAATACATGATATTGTCGACTACCAACGCGGGGTCAAGAGGATTAGACACCGTAGCGGTCAAGCATATTCTGAATTACGAATTTCCACTAGAAACAGCCGACTATATACACAGGTACGTTTTCAATATTACCATTTCAATGTTCCGTAAAAGAAAAGCCATGGCAATAAACGTGTTCTAACTATTCAAAACCGATATAAGTATCTGAAAGCAGCAAAAACGTAATTCGCAGATGCGGTAGGACAGGAAGACTGGGCAGCACCAAGAATTGTCGAGTGACAAATTTCATATCGAAGCCATTGGAAATCGACGTCGTCCAAAAGATAGAAAGGGCGATTCGAAGACTGAGGCCTATACCTATAATTAACTTGTCGAAGAATCGTTTCGAGGAGGACGAATCGTTCGTCCCGTTGCCCGAGAAAACCCACGATGAATTGCCAATAGAAGACGAGGAGGACACGAGCATCCCGTTTTAATGACTAAATCTACTATCTTGTATAAATAAATCACGCGAAATATCAAACCTGATATTTCTCAATAATTCGCACTCCGTCATTACCCTTCATAATCCGCCGTGAATCACAATCACTATTTTTCTTCGCTTACGCACTTTGCTATAGATCAATTATTTTCCCCGGTTGTGCACATAATCGTGAAGGAAATCGCCATTCTCTAATCACTCGGCGATTATCTATATCCACTTGTTGCTTTTTCGTTATAGCGTAAGATTACACAGAGCCCGAGATTAAAGTATATCTCGGACGGAGCGAAGCAAGAAGAAATTCTAAGAAAAGCGTTAATGATGCAATATTAAACCGTAAAATCGTCAATCACGAGCGCGACGAAATATTAATCGCATAGACCGCCGTATAATCGAGCCAAATGTATATCAAAGAGTGGCAATTTCGCGTTAAAGGCAAGAGGCAAATGACGGCTATTCATTTCTCAGGATAACCGCAAAACCTTCCCCGCCAATTATCCCACTTCTCCCCCATGACAGAATCTTCGAGGAACGAATCAGCTCCCTTCTCGGTCAACAGGTTAATCCAATTAATCGTCATTGTCCTTCCTATCGCGGCGAGAACTCGTCGATGAAGCCCCAGCAGTGACGGCCGATAGGATCAGCTAATTAACCAAATGTGATTGCCCCTAAATCTCCACGGCTACCGTCAACGACCTCATTTCGCCCGGTTGCCCACCGAGCATCGAACTAATTCGCGCCCTCCTCCAAAGTCGAAGGTATTCTTTGCATCGATCGACTTTCAATCGATAATTTCCTATATCGACATTTTTTTCTCGTCCATTTGCATATTACTGATATCTGATAATTTGTACATAATCGACACTAAACCTATCGAAGCTGTCAAACCGATCGATTGGTGATTTCTTAAAAAAATTCTGAAAAAACTTCTTAGAAAAATTGCTCTACTTGGTAAGAGACTTTCTACGACTCTAGGCCATGAATTATTACATCGTTCCCTCGATATTTCTCCTCAGTACTCTTCTTGCATATATAAATGTATATACACAAAATTAGGTACACGGATCTTTCCAGAGAATAGTTAATAAATATAACATTGAGCATCGCGAGATAAATGAATTTCGCGGTCATTGGGTTCGGGACTCCGCGTTTAAGGTGAATTCCAAAGGAACGAGGCGTCACGTCTCGATCCCCTTATCGTTAACGTCGGCCATCGGCGGCGCATTTTGCCAAACGAGGCGCGCTAATCTGCGCCGTCCTACGCCCCAGGCGCGATCCGTTTTTATCGCACGAATTCCTGAATTCTGGGCTTTCGGCCCGAGGGAGGAAATCGCGACCCACACACGTGCGCGCTCCTCCATCCGTTCATCGAATGTCCCGTCATGTCCGGCGGCACTCCCACACCGGCCGCCCACGTGCGACGAATAGTACTACTACGGTGGCCAGACCGTGCGTCTAGACCGGTTTATTACTGGCGTTGCGTTTTAGTGAAATTAAACGCGCTCGCCGCACGCTTACGTTCGTGCGACCGGCCCAAAGGGTGCGTCCTCGCGCTGGTGAAGGTGTACACCAGGTGCACGGCCGGAGAGTGTCGCGCCTGGGAGAGAGTTCTGGATCGAAGAGGCTTGGTGTTCTCAAGGATAAGGGTGTTATTGGAAGATTTTTAAAGGATACGAGTGTATAGCTAGAAGATTCCTCGCGCGATAGAGAGGAGAATTTTTGGTTCGAATCATCGTCGAATTAGCTTTGCTGGAATTATTGTCTCGCAGCTCCTTCTGGAGGAGGAATCTTTCTTTTTGGTGTATATACTTATGGATTATGCGCGATGATCCTGATGAGTAGGATTTGTTGGGGAATATCGGTAATGCTGCACGAATCAGCAGGAGGTATATTTTAAACCTACGGATATGGTTCGATGATTTAAATCCCGGATGAATGAATCTTACACGCGTGTTGTCTCGAGGTGCAAGGCGAAAAGTGTGTGTCACGGTTAGAATCGAAAGCCACGTATTCCCAAAAGATGTATTAATATAAATCTAACTATAATATAAAATAAATACGATATGAACGAATATCTATCCTGGAGCCAGTGTTGAAACACTTAAATACACATCTCAAAATCGGGCGAAAATTGTACTTCGAGAACGAAGCGAATGCTGAGTAGATTCGTATGCTGCCTCGTGGTGTACGGCGAGAAAGTTCGAGTCGAATATAGTTGGTCTATAGTTAGAATCGAAGCCCACGTTGTTCCAGGAGGCGTATTGGCGGAAATCTATCTCTGGCTGGTGAGCGCGTGGGGCGCAACGCTGTTGGTCGATGTTGAACGTTGTTCGTCGTTGTTAGACGCGTTGGATGCTGTTACGCGTTGTTGGTCGATGTCGAAAGCTGTTCGTCGTTGTTCTTGGCCTCTGTTAAATCCTCCTGGACCGTGTTGGACACCGTTGGATGCCGTTGGTCGTTGTTGGATACTTTTGGTCCCTGTTGGACACTCTCGCTGTCTTTGAACGCTGTTGAACACTGTCGCTGCTTTTGTACTTGCTGTTAAATACTGCTGGACGATGTTGGATGCTGTCGTTGTTTTTGTACTTGCTGTTAAATACTGCTGGACGATGTTGGATGCTGTCGTTCTTTTTGTACTTGCTGTTAAGTACTGCTGGACAATATTAGACGCTGTCGTTGTTTTTGGACTTGCTGTTAAGTACTGCTGGACGATGTTGGATGCTGTCGTTGTTTTTGGACTTGCTGTTAAATACTGCTCGACAATATTAGACGCTGTCGTTATTTTTATACTTGCTCTTAAGTACTGCTCGACAATATTAAACGCTATCCTTGCTTTAATACTTGCCCTTAAGTACCGCCGGACGATGTTGGACGCTGTAGGACACGGAAGGAGGCATCCGCGGAGCGTACGAGGAACGATACAGAGGACGGCACGAGTGGCCAGTGGTGACGAGGATGATAATGGGCTAATTAGCGTGGGCAGTTGCGCGACAAGTAGGACAGGGGCATTTCAGGGCGCAGATACGGCGGCTATGCGGGGACCGGTGCTCGCAGGAGACCAAGCCAGATCTTATCCGAGCCCGCTCAGGGCTCGTGCCACACGCGTAGTTCCTCGAGAGCGCCGCCACCGCCCGCATCCGAGCGAGTCGAGGCAGGAGGAAGAGGAAAGAGAGGAAGCGGCTTAAGAGCGCACGCGGGAGAGCCGATGAAAGGAATTGGATGCGCCTCGGTGGCGGGCGTGTAGGTTACGGTGCGCGAGGAAGCCTGGAATCCGCTCGAGACGATCCTCCGTTTCGCAATCCGCCTCGTAATAACCGTAGGAGTACGAGATTTCCTTTTGCGCGGTCTATCGAAAACGTTGGCGATTCGCAGCACTCGCGTGCCGATCTTCTCCTTTCGCGAGGAGCCGCGTGGGAGATCCAGGAGATCGATTTGGCATGCGTGGGACATTGCTTTGAAATATTCTAATAACCTGGATGAGAAACCATCGACGAATCCATCGTGTAGACGCGAGTTTCGATACCCTTGAAACGCTCTTTTTACTCCATTCGCGGATCTATCAGGTTGGAAACTGTGAAAAGGGCGTTTTTGTTTGGTGCGCTCGATATTTTTATTTATAAAGCTTAAAGGTATTCTTCTTAGTCGTTTTGTAAAATCTTTTCGTGTTTATATCTCATTTTTATTTTATTTTTATACCAAACCAGATGGAAACGAAACGGGATTTACATCTACTCTTCTCGTAGGAGTTTAAATTGAATCATACCGCAGCTCAAGCTTCGAGAAATATTAATCGGGCATTCGGAGATGGATACACCAATGATACAAATTTTTTTTTATTTGCCCAATCGTTGGCAAAAAGTCGTAGACGCCAATGGATATGATTTGAATCGAATATGATATAATAGTGCGAGAAATTGCGCTTTTCGTTTCTCATTTTCATTCAACGCCCGTTTCATGGTTTCCAACCTAATATATTTTACTTTTAAGAATAGTACTCGCGAATCGCGGACAGCGAACAGTTGTGTTCGCTTAACAGACCGGAAATCTGGGTCAGGTTTGAATCTATGCATTGCAGTCTCGCTTCGCGGCTTTTGCGAAATAATCCAGATTACGTTTTCGAGGCGAACTCGAGGGGTTGGGCGGATGCGAATCGAGAACTTGCGCGGGTTAGCGCGAAAGTTCATCCTGCTGCTGGGCCTCGTATGGTTGGAACGAGCTTAGAACTGAGCTCTGGCTTCTGACTTTTGGGCGTGGATATTTATCCAGAGATGGAAAGCGACTCGTAAGCGGTTTAAATAGCAGGAAGCAGTGAGAACTTTCTTCCGCCGTGGACAGACGCCTTCGAGCGTTGCAAATCGAGATCGTAAGCGGCTGGATGTGTGCGCAATGAAAAATTCGCGGAAGGCGCAAAGCGACTAGTGAGCTAATCTCCGACCTGTACAGCGAACTCGCGAGGATAATTGTTCCACGGCTCTCCTACGACGATTATTTCTTGCGCAACCGACGTGCTATTTCTCTTCCTCCGAGCGCACACCCAGAAACGGAATTGCACGACTTTCACTAAATTTGACGCTTTGCGAACAGGTTCCTGGGGTAAACGGCTTATCCTAAATCGCCGTTTTGCGCGCGGCAACGCTGGCCAAAGATAATCCAACGTACTCGGCCATTGAGCTCATCGATGCACAACGGCGGATCGATTTTTGATTTTGGGATTTATTTCTGCCGAATTATGGACTGGAGGGGGGAGGGGGGATTATGTAACACCTGTTGATCAACAGAGTCGAAGGTCTCGAAGATACGGCTGTTTGTCTTTAATTTGAGAACCAGTATTGTTGACTCTTTGATAATTCTCAACAAACTTTGGTGCATTCGCGATCTACGACTCGATATCGTTGCACTAGAAATTGTAAATAGTGCCAATAGGTCCACGGGGAAATCAGTCGCGTGCGACAAGTAACACTTCGTACAATAATACTCGAGTTTGGAAAATTCTATTTACGTAATAAACAATAGTCGATACGTAAAAAGAAGCCTATATAATAACAGCGCGCGTAAATAGTGTACGATAATATTCAAGAATTCTTTACGCGAATAGAATACCGAGTACGAAGTAAAAAGGTGCATCGTCGTACAAAATTATCATCCAACGCTCAAACATCTCATCGACAGAACAGTGCGCGAACGATCTATTTCCTATCGAAACAATATACTAAAATACATTAGATTATAGAATATATACTATAGAATATATACAATAGAACAATTAAGAAATATAGATAGGAATAATATAGAAAAATTGTAACCAGTTACCTGCGTTCGACGTGTATTCACGTCAAACCAGAGCTTTACTCGATCTTTCATTAAACTTTCGAACGAGAAATCGTTGATTTTCTATCAAAAATAAACGCGATCCTTCCTGATATCGCCTCACTTTTTTCATCAAATTTACAACAGGAACATTCTGACGCGTACACTCATTACTTTATCATATAACTTTAATCCCGCATCCCATGAGGGATTTTTAAAACAAAAAATCCGCAGCTAACTGGTTATTAATAACATTATAATACATCGTAGCACGAGTACCAAGGATCCCGGGGGCTCCAGCGAGGAACTCGGCAGAGACGCCAATGTATCCTCGTGGCGAGCGCTATAGAAGCGAGGGCACGCGTTGCGTCGTGCGCAGTGGTGGGAGTCCTCGGTGACCGGTCCGCCGTGGGCGAGCTCAGTCGTTCCGCGGAGCGCAACCTGTTAGCATCGTTCCGTCGACAGCCCGCCAAGGCCGTCGAACCGCGTCGCCTGGTCGCCGCTGGAGACCGACCTCGAGGACGCGCCTCGTCCCGGAAGAACCTCGGGGAACAATTCCTCGGGTCGATCCACTTGCCTCCTCCCTCTTTCGAAAAGGGAAACTCCATCCACTTGAAATATCCCGAAGAGGAAGGATCCAATTCTCGGAGTGCTCGAGATAGATCCTTCGAGAAAAAGAGAGGGACAGAGAGACAGAGAGAGAGAGGAAGGAAAAAAGGACAGCATTCGAGTATCAAAAGGCGCCAATTAAATCCCCGAGAGAAACATCCGGATTCGAGCCGCGCTCTTCCGTCGAGGCTCTTTTTATCGTGGCGATAAAGTCGTGAGCGGATCCAACTTCCTCGGTCTGGAAAGGAGGTTCGAGATTCGAGGAGGCCGTTCGACGTGTCCCCGAGGATCGTTGGTGGTGCGGATCTCCACCCAGGGCCCGGCATCGAAGTCTCCCGATCGCGGTCGGAAGCGGCCCGCCGCCTCGTGGATCGGAAGGGGGCACGAAGGTGTCACAGTGAGGCCCCTCCGTTCGCCCAAGGGCGGTGGAGGGCGAGGGTGTGCGGTGGGTGCGTTGTGTGGACCGCGCTTTGTGCCATCGAGGGAAACCGGAAGCCGCTATATTGGAGAGGAAGCGGGAAAGCGGCGTGCCGCTCTTCTGTGTGCCGCGGCAGAGGCGATCGTCGCAGCCCGAAAACGTGAGTCCTTGAAAACCTCGAGGCCTTCGATCCGATCCTCGATCGATGCCAAAGCTGGTCGCGCGGATATTCGCGGGGAGTGGATAGGACCTGAAGGAGAAAGAGAGAAATATACTAGAATTAATATATGGATCCAGAGTCTACATCGGAATTATTGAGAGTTTCGAGAATATTTAGTCTCGTCCTCGAAGGATTATTTTTTTATTACTTCTCATTACTTTTACACTTTATTAATGACTTTGATCGATTCGTAGTTTTTGCGTTAAGCGATCTTTATAAATCTTACACCGATGATTCTCGAGGCGATGACGCTGCAGATCGTAGTTCAACCGATACGCACCGCTGACGGAAATCGAATACGAATCTGATAATCGTATCGATGGCAAGAATCACGGATATGATCCCCGCTCGATTCGATGCCGTCAATTGTATTCGGAAATCTGCCAGCGATGCTTCCTCGGGAGCAACGACGACTGGACGGACTATTATTACACCCGGTCTGTACTTACGCACCAAGATCATTCCCACGGACTGTGAAACCTGTATTTAAACAAAACTGAGAAACTCCTATTACAAATCGGCGTATCAAACGCTATATTAACTTCGCATTTAGCTTCGTCACACTTCGAGGAGAACCAAAACTAAAAGAGAAACCTTAACCTTCATAGATTCCATCGCTTCCCTCGCTCTCCCCAAAACTCTAAATAAACAGCATAAACGATCAAAAATCCAAGTTCAGCCTCTTGCAGTGGACACCAAAACATTCCACATCGCGAGTCAGCTGGACATAAAACTTCCACGCGTCCCGAGCGTGCGAGTGCACGCGTAGCCACGAGGCTCCAAAGCGCGCGTAACGGTACGGAGCGGTGCTCCACGATTTCGCGAAAATCCGGGGAAACAGCTGTTCCTCGCGCTTCCTCCACGCTCCTCCTCCTCCTCCTCCTCCTCCTCCTGCTCGTGCAACGACATACACCCGGCGTCCCTGCACGGCGTGCTGCGCGATTCATATTCCATAAAGGCTCACCTCGATCGGCGAGTACCGGTAGGTGAAGGTCGCCGCTGACCATTCGAAGCCGATGCGGTAGTACGCCGCTGGTCCGTGCCGTTGCAACTTTCTCGTCGCTGCGTTCCTTTTAATCCGCTTACAATCGTCCGAACGAGTCACCGTCTTTTGCCGGACTTACCGTTACTTACCTCGACGATAAACCGGTCGTTCCGCGCAAATTCGGCCGCCCATTGTCGTTAAATGCCGCCCGCCGCATCCTGGCGGACTTTAAAATCGCTCTCAACCGAATGCGTCCTCCGATAGCCTCGATAAATCCGGCCAAAAATCCTCGAAACTCAGACGGATTTTGTGGGTTTTTATAAGCGTATCTGTGGGAAACTAGAGGCGAGCATTAGCCGTGATAGAGCGACGATAGGTGCGCGCTCCTTATAGAGGGTGTCTCGAAATTCAGGCGGAGAGTAATTTTGATAGGAAACGCAGGTTTGCGATTAAAGATTATACGTTTCTTTAAAATACGTAAGTTTTTTATTTATTTATTTATTTTATATCTTTAGAATACGTAATATTTTCATACGTAGAGTATAAAGTACAGAGTTACGTATGCAATAGTATATATGATAAAGGCTTCCAGAGTTTCAGTGCCACATACGCACTCTTCCATCGAAATGCTCAGATCTTGCGCGAACTTTGAGACGCACTGTAGAACTAAAGAAAACCATTGTCTCGAGGCTTGTTTCGTAATCCAAACGCGAATTAATCCTATCGAATCGCAAGGAGACGTTTCGAAACTATCCAAGGACTCTAAGATGTATCGAAGGATCCAAAAATTCAGGCGATGAAAGCCTCGCGGTATCTCGGCGCGCGCCTTAGAAACACGTGGGCCGGCGTTTCTTAATCAGAAAATCCTTTTGGGCTTGCGTAATCGTTTTCGCCAGATAAGGAGAGCGACGAGCGGCTCGGTTTTGCCTCCTTTCGAGATCTCGTTAAGGTCTTTCGTGGCTGAACTTTTGACTGGATAGGAGAACACGCCGCGGAGGCGCATTCGCCGCTGACCTTTTCGCAGGCGCCATTACCCCCGGCGATTCGCAAGAGCCTTTTCATCGTTTACAACGAGATTTCAGATTCGCACGAGGCGCCCAGAAGTCTTTCACCGACTATTCTAAGCCGAAGAAACGCTCCGTGCGGGGCCGTGAATGCGTTTATGCCGGGAAAGGGAACCTCTGAATCGTCGATTCTCCATTCGCACGGCCGTACCAGCCTTCGAATACTTTTTTTCCAACTTTAAACCTCGAATGTCCTCGTGATTGCATTGAAAATCCCATCCGGGAGGGGCTCCTTTAAAGTAATCGTTTTTATTTTAATAAATATCACCGTAAGGCCGCCGGGCGTAAGCTTCCGCGCGAAGTGAACCCACTCTTTGCAATTCTGCGAATCGTACCAACGAATTTGTAAAAACTTCTCTCGCTCGATTCTCAGGAAATTGCGGGTTTTGCGTTTTAATTCAACCTCGCGCTACCATACTCGCTCTTATATTGTTTTAATATAGTTCGAATAAACCTTGTGCAGTAATATTCAAACATTCGAAGTGATATAAATATAGATTATTCTGTAATAGTATTATTATACATATAAATGTTCACATTATTCAAATGTACCATATTCGCTCTTATATTATTTTAATATAGTTCGAATAAACCTTGTGCAATAATATTCAAATATTCGAATTGTTATAAATATGGATTGTTCTGTGATATTATCATTATACATATAAGTATCCAAATTATTAAAATATACCTTATGCGTAAAATACAAGGCTCGATCCAGGATTCGTTCCTTGAAGCATTCGTGATTAAAATCGAATCGTGTCGTCCAGAAGTTCAACGGAAGGCGTCGCGATCTTTTTGATCGTGGATTATCCAAGCGAGCAGCGCTACAGTAGATCTTTTTGCCTACGCAACTGACACGAAGCCGATCGAAGATCGCATCTTTTCCTCCGCGGCACAAGGTCGGCTTCCTAATTCGTAATTGCCCGCCGATATCTTTCAAGGGGCCCTCGCGTGGGCCGCGCCTTTCGAGATTTCGCGTGGGTCGGCCGGCGAGCGCCGATCAGAAGGAAACGTACCTCGGGATAATAATTTCGTGAGAATTTTATTCACGGCTCAATAAGAGAGGTGTCGGCATTCGAGGATGCGCTTGCCTTTCTGAAACCGTCGCACGGATTCCGATGTGAATTTATAACCATGCTGGATGCACAGTAAAAGCATCGGTTGCTATTACTTAACATTAAATCTAGTAGCGACTCTCTGGAGGTATTTATGGACACCACGTATATCCATACACTAGAACTACCATACTAGTAAAAAATGACTGGTCAGTCGTTTCT
Organism: Ampulex compressa; assembly: GCA_038496175.1. Taxonomy (NCBI): domain Eukaryota; kingdom Metazoa; phylum Arthropoda; class Insecta; order Hymenoptera; family Ampulicidae; genus Ampulex; species Ampulex compressa. The sequence continues at coordinate 69,659 of JBCFXI010000274.1, forward strand.
TTAAAAAATCCTAGTACTTTTATTTTTCGAGATTTTCCATGATTCTCATGCAGTATTTAAATCGTCATTTTGATTAACCAAAATTTCCTTTTACTCTTTCTCTGTTTTTAAGGATGTATGTGGTGTTCTAAATATGCCCAGAAAGTGCCTGGTGGTTCTAGTGTTAAAGAAAAATAGTACTGAGAAGAAACGTCGATAGATCGATATAACGATTCACACTATGCCGTGAAATCATGAGAATTCTCGAAAAACATCCGAATCGAAGTACAGCAATTTTTCTAAAAATCGATCGATCGATCATTTCGACTTCTTCCATAGTTTCAGCTTCATTATGCATTAATCGTCAGTAAAGTCGCGTGAGATACAAATGGACGAGAATAAAACTCTAGTACAGGAGATGATTGATCGAAAATTAGCCAACGCTTACGATGCAAAAGCGTCCTTTCAACTTTGAAGCACGAGTGCCTGCGTACTTGAGCGACGATAATCAGGATTTCGAAGCACCGTGCGCGCCGGCCAGTGGAAAACCCATGGGCCCGTTCTCCGTGTGAATGGAGAAGGCGTGGGAGGAGGACTTACAAGTGCGCCTCGAATATCGCGGAAGAATCGTTAAACCCGTGAACGGCCTCCTTCGCTCGGTAATCGAGCCTCCGCGCAACCGAATTTCTCGAACGATCGCGCCCCCGATGTCCCCCTGCGTTGCTCCTCTCCTTCGAGGCAAGAATAGCGCGCTTGGCAGTGACCGTACCATTCCTGATTTACCGGCTATCCTAGCAAACCGTGGCCTCTTACCTTTGCGGTCGGTTACGTTTCGCGCGATGGACCGGCCCCTCGAACTTGATTTTCCACTGCCCACAAAGGAAGCGCGTACGATTAACCCGATTTCCGGAAACCAACCCGATTTTTTTCCGCCGCTCTCAGAGGATCGCCGCGACGTGAAATCTGAGAGTATCGAGCCGCATCTTCGACGATTATGGACACCTCTCAAATCATCATCGCGCCATACGTCGATACAGAAGAAGAACGGGATATGGACGCCAAAAGGCGACAGAGATTTAAATCGCGCGAAAACATCGATACTCGTGTAGCGGTAAATATCGTGAAACTGTGTTGTGCATCGAAAAATTGTTTCCATGATAATCGAAGGGTTCGCGACACTCTCGCAGCTTGGGTAGAGCGCGCTTTAGAAATTTGTTATTCAAATAAAAAAGAAATATGTACGCGTATATACATTCTTCGAAACGCAAAAAGAATCTTATCGCGATTTCTATTTAAATCTTTGCATTTAAAAAAAAATGTTTGGACCTTTTTTGAAAAAATAAAAAATCCTTTCAAAGTATAATATAATATGTTTCATATATCGATACACCGTACACTTTGGTCGCACTGAAATTGTGGAGGGCCGGAGATTAGGAATCCTCGAGCGATACCGAAACGTTATACGCTCGTACATTCAATACGCTCATCCTCGTATTTATATGGCGCACTCGAGATTTTACGAGGGAACCGTACGATGGTTTAACGAGTCTTCCACGTTCCCGAGTCTCGCGTGCTCCACAGCCCGCGGTCATTGGGCATAATTATCTCGACTTCGCCTCTCGACAATGCCCGGCCACTAAAACGTAACCGTCGCTCATCTTCGCGCCGTCCGTTAAGGTTCTTTAAAAAAAAGAGAAAAAAGAAGAAGGGGGAAAAAAAACGACCACTCCCACTCGGAAGAAACGTACAGGAATTCCTGCGCCCCGCCGTGGCCGTTAGCAAGAGGGCCTTTGTGTCCCACGTACAATGTTATTGTATTCCTCGCACGTATAGGCAATGGGAGTTCGTTATTACGCCTACTTCCGCTCGGCGGATCGTCGTATGGAGCGGCCTGCAACTCGGCGCTGCTCCTCGAGCTCCTCGCGACTCGAGTTTCAGCCTACGTCGCTTCCACGAGGACTTATCGCCAACCCTTCGTCGAGTCAGGACTATTATCATTGGCTCTGTTTATCCATCCTCGATGGGCCGAATTGGGTCTCTAAATTTACTTGCGGGGCATTTACTTTGATGTATTAGGTCGGTGCTGCTCATAGTGGTCGTTGATATTGTTGCTGGTTATCTTGGATGTGTTACATAATTAAGACTTATGCGTGATCCGGTGAGAAAGGCAAATTATTTGCTAAAACGTCGATTGGCGCGTGACCTGAAAATTGCACGGGTTCATAAAGGGTTGAATGCTGTTACTGTTTCTATTATTAGCTTATACGGCTATTGGTATATTAGCTAATATTAGTATTGCTATTAATAGCCGTACAGCATTGCTTCCAGCGTGACTAACGATAGACGACACCTTGGATCGTGAATGTATGATCAGTTTTTTACGATAAAACCTCGAATTTCGGGAGAAACCTGCGGAAGCAAAGCTGCGAAGCGAATATTATTGTTATAATTATATCGTATCGAGTAAAAGGATGATAGTCAGGCGTGACTATGTGGTATTTGTTTATTGACGATCATAGGAGCGATGTATTTGGACCGAAGCGCTGGATATTTTTCCTTGGTCTGGTCATTCGGGTAAGACGACTCTTGGATGTGCTTTCACCGGTGATTCATGGATTTTTAGCGAAAACAATGAGCCACGAGGAACGCCTCTAGTCATTTCGCGTTACGTCTCTCGTTTTGTGTTTAAGGAATTGGGTGCGTTCTTGACTCGGTGCTTTCACTTTTGATGATGTATCGAGTTACTGTTTACGGATAAGGAGTTGGAGTTGCGATATCGTGATTTCGCGTAGACTATTTAAAAGGAGGTAGGCATCCCACTTGAATATTACGGTCGAATTCTTCGATGCAATTATATTTCTTTATTATCGATGATGCGTGTCTTTCGAGAACAGTTGGATAGCGGCACGCGCCTTGCGTGCAACCGATAATCACTTCCTTCTCTTTCTTACCAGCGAATTGCCAATTTGGATCGTCGAAGCGAGATAATTCGGAACACGTTACGAGGTTTATCTGGCATCTGCACGCTCGTTACGAGACGTTTACAGAAAAGGACTACGCTCCGAATTATCTTCATTCCTCTGTAATGTGAAAACTTGAAATTGAAAAATTGTGTTCGCCAAATTGACCAAATTAAACGCGACTTCGCGATGAAGAAACTTGGCTGTTAAGGAAGAACGCGTTAAGAACAATTAAGAGGTGGATTAACTTTCTTTCAACGTTTATAACGGAGCTCGATGTGGAAAGCGACGATTATTCTCGAATATATTTTCTTACGCGTTGACGCAATATCCCAAGACGCCATTCGAGCCGCCGAAGGCTTCGAGATCGTCGAGTTTCGAAAACACTCGAAAATACTCGAGACACGGCTTCCTGGGTGGAATTTTAGAACAGCTGCAGACGCATGTCTAAGCGATTCTTAATACCGACGGATTTCTGACAAAGACGAATCGACGGTATTCTCGCTGACTCGACAATACGGCACTCAAGGAAATTCGATCGAACGCGTTGAAATCAAAGCTGGGATCTTGCCAGGTTTGACTTATGACACGAAGGAGATCGATTAACATTTCCCAATGCAAGGCCCCTCCACGAACGCCCGACAGATCTCCTCTTTGTGCGCCAAAGGGGACTGACAGAGGCTCCGTGTGTATCCCTCCTCCAAGCTCGGTGCAACATGTGCAATACGAGCCCCTGGCTATGGTCAATTTTCATTTCTAAACCGTTCCACGCTGAAACCACTGAACATCTTGCACATTGCTTGTACACTTAATAAGACAATCCTAAGAAAAGGAAAGAACGATAAAAGAATAAAAACATTAAGCTACAACCCTGCTTCCTTCGTTTTTTCTTCTCGAAATTCGAGGCGTTATCCCAAAAAAAAGATAATACATTCATGATTTAAAGTACTGTTCAACATTGGCAACGGTGGGCCTTTTGAAAGTTTGTTTTTAAAAACGCTATAAAATGAGTCTACATCGATATTTAAAACAAATGTATTTTTTATCGCGAAGCTTGGAGTCTCCGATTTAAGCACGAAGAGACTGACCAGCTGTTCAAGCTTGAAGCAAATCGGTCACACCAGTGTTACCATATTCTATAATTTAAAAACAAACCAGTAGATGGCCCACCCTATGGTTAAAGAAATTTCACAGCAGACAAGTGAAGTAATATAATCTAGATTGATATTACTCAATGGAAATCCGTTGATTGCTCCAAGTTTAAAATCCACGGAAATAAATCGCGTATTATCGATCATTAGGATTATTCCATAATATTACCAACCAACGTCATATACAAAGGATGAAAACAGCATTTCCCTTGGTACGAAATCATCGATGTCCCCTGCAGACACACGGTGGGTGGACTTTTAAGTTTGCCAAGCGTCTGCTCGGAAAATCTATACCTCCGGTGGATCATTTTCTCGAAGGGTGAACGAGGACGGGACTCCGTAGGGAGGCAGCAAGAGGGAGAACGAGGACAGGAATCAGGGGCGAAGGACCCCCTTCGTTGTCTCGAGATGAGTTTGTCTGGGGCCTATGCTCGTCCTCGAACCCTCTCGACCCTCTTTCCCGCACTCCTCCGCGCGACGAGAGTTCCGTTTAGCACTATGGGACGCATATTAAAAAAGATCCACTTGTCAGGGGTCGAGGCGGTGGAATCCTCGAGGAGGAATATGCCTCGGAAGCATTCTGCGGGATTCGAGGGGCGCGCTCGAACAATGAAGGTTTTTCGAAATTTTATTAACCCCCTCCGTCGGAATTATCGTCCACCTATTATGGCCTGACGTGAACTTATTTATAGAGGAAAGGAAGGAGGATGATAAAAATAATCGAAGCTCAATGATTACGATACACGCTGCACCCTGGATATAATGACCCGCGCGTCTGAGGAAGTGACGCGTGCTTAAAGGGTATTTAGTTCAAAGGAGATAATATCGATGAATACCATTTTGGATTAATATCAAGCAATATAAGCGTGGTGTATCTTTATTAAATGGAGCGACAAGAGTTCACGTTTTTTCTTTGGTTTAACGATGGTCATAATTTGATGCGTAGAATAAATATCTGAATAATACTGCTAATAATTTGTTTTTTTTTCGGATTAACGATGGTCGTAGTTTGAAGCGTAGAATAAATATCGGGCAATACTGTAATATGGAGTCGAGGATATTTTTTAGAATGCTGGAAAGGGAAAGTAAGTGCTTTTTCACGTATCACCTGTGAACTGAATTCGGAAGAAAGAACAATTGGTTTAAAGGGGAGCAAGTCATAAAGTATACGAGGCCTCCGACGTGGAACGTGGAATTATTTTACGATCGATCTTTCGTCCACCACCAGGACCATTTGTCTTTTCTTCGGTTGCACCATACTCTATATTGCTTAAGCGTATCTCCTGACATCTTCGCGTTCCAAAATAAAAGGTAAAATCCTTTCTCTCGTTGTTTACAAAAGCTGACATTACAATAATGTGTATTTCATGTTCCATCCGATACGTCTACTTATCCTACGCCGACCTCGCATAAACGCTTTACAAACATCGGCAAAAACTGTCCTATGGCAGTAAACACATCGGCACATATACAGAGAAACTACTGTTTCTCAATCTCATTCGTGAGCTCCAATATAATTTCTCTACAAAAAAAAAAAATAGGAACAAAGGAATATTTTAATCAAAACTATTCGAATAGGTAATACTTAGATCCAATTTTTAGTTCTTTGAATCATCACTTAAAATTATCGTTTAAATACGAGCAAATGCAGGATTGGGATAATGTCCATCCATGGCGATAAACCACGTTGTTTCCCGGTCCCCCTAATATATCTCCGCAGGTCCCGGACGAACCAGGCTCCATCGGGGCCACCTTTTTGCACGACGCGAATAGAAGTTAGCGATACGAGGTGCGTGCTCCACTTCGGCCTTCTCGCTCTCCTTTCTACGCTACGGCGAAACCAATGGACTGCACCGCAGCCCTTTGGCCGCAAGCGTCGGCATTAATCTCTTACGAAGGAAACATCGACAAGCCGAAGGCAACGATTTTTTGTTACTTCGCAGGTTGTCGTGAACTTCGCCATAAGCACCACTTTTCGTCCTCCCTACTTTTCGACTCGTCTGAAGATATCCCTCGATGGAAGATCGGCGGTCTCTTATTACACCGCTTATCTTGGAAACTGTGATATGTATCCAAAAATTGTTTGGATTATAATCGAATGGTTGGTGGCAGGGCACCCTTTAGAAATTTGTTATTCGAATAAAAAAATATATATACATATATTTACAATATATATACAATATATATACATATATTTAAAATATATATACAATATATATACATATATTTTTTTATATATACATATATTTTTTTTAAAATCACAGAAAAATTGTATCACAATTTCGATTTAAATTTTTGCATTTAAGAAAAAATTGTTTGCACCTTTTTTAAAAAAATTAAAAATTTTGAAAAATATAATATAGATGTTTGCGGGAGAGAGTGATAGGCATTACGAGTGAACACGTGCGCTTGGCATTAGAACGAGAGTATGACGAATGTTGCGCGCGCATAGAAGGAGTCAGGTGTGCGCGTAGGAATGACGGTTCTTCGCCCCTCGTGAAGGAGCAGTGTTTGGGAATGCAGAATTTTATTTCAACGTGAACCATCCAGATTCCAGCCATCCATTCTACATATATACACATACATGTTCATAACGATGGTATGCGCGAAAGGCAGTACACAGGTATGCGCCATGGCGAAGAGGTTAAATATACCGATGGGCGGCACGACTCGTTAATCGTATCGCTTTAATCGTCTGCGTGAAAATCGGCCGGCACGCTCCGGTGAATGCCGCCGCCACAATTTCACAACGCTCTAATTGCCGCCCCGATACGCGCCGGCCGACGTATCGTCTTTGCGTTAATCCCTGTGCCAATGCCGCGCAAACGGCCATCGTTCGGCATGTTAAACGGCCAGCCGCTCCAGTAAATCGACAAAGTCCTCCGGGGGCGTCGCGGATTTACGGGGCGATGAAGGCATCGATGATACATTGTCTATAAGCGAGCCCTGCTCAACCTCCTTTTTCCCTCTCGGGTCACGTACGTACGTTTGCGGCGTTAGCACGATTCCTTTGTGGTTCGGATGCCACGTTGAACAGTAGATCAACGGCAAAATGATCAGAAAAGTCGATGCCGGAAATCCAAAAAAACACCAACAACAATACTATTCCTACGAAGACCGGTCAGTGCTTGCTTTGAAAAACTGGAGAACTTCGAGACGCGATCGCTTCTGAGATTTTTCATGATTTTCTTACAGCCTGCGGATCGATAAACTAATCCGTCGACACTTATCCTTCGTCCTCTTTTTCTTTAAGGATACGTTTGGTGCGCTTAAACGTGTCTGGAAGATGGCTGATGGGTATATATGGTAGAATATTATCCATCGATCGACAGAATTTTGTATACAAATCATATACCGCTTGCTCGGCAATGTAATCGCGCTACGAAGGTCTCAAATTCGTGGCGCTCTCGCGCATGAATGCCGGCAGCTTATTTTAACTTCCTCTAATCGCTCCGAGTTTCTTTTTCCCCGCTATCGCTTCCGTTTAGGCGGCATCGCGCGCAAACTTGAGCGCATCCTGCTTAAGTTGGCACGTAACGAGCGAACGCGCCTCGCGCGCAAGGTAACTAACCCGGTTGGATGTCGTACATCGAATTTCGACGAGATCGACCACCCTTCTGATGCACACGCGTCGTTCGATCGTTCAGATCCACTCGAACGAGTGCAGGTAGTCCATTAAACCCCGAGCAAGCCGTGTGAAGCGAGAGTTAGGCGCACAGGGTTAAATCGGGAAGGTCATTTCCACGACCTGATCAGCGCCAAAACGAGGAACATCGCGGCTCCCCTCGAGCGAATTCCCCTCCTCGCCTCCTCCAGCAACGAGCAGCCGGCTGGACGGTTTCCTGCGACGATAAAACCCCTTCCCCGGGTTTCATCGAGTTATTAGGAGTTATCGTGCGTCGACATAGTAGCAGGATACAGGTTCTTTAATGGTAGCCAAACGCAATTAATTAGGGCCGGATGCGTCGATTGACCTCCGGGTAGTTCGCAGGAGGGTCGGCCTGCCCTTTCGGCCTCCCGACTTTATCGTGCGCCCGCTTAATGAACGCGCAATAAATACCCAAGCCGGCTCGATAAGTCAATATCGATAAGCCCTATCGGGGCTGGGGCCGTGCGTGGCTGAGGGATTTCTGGGCAGAGCCTTTGGGCCCCTTCGAGGGATTCGCACCTGGCAACCCCGCGAGTGTGGGTTTTCAGAGTGGATCTTGTAGGAATCATTGGAAGCACCTTGCATTGAAAGATGTGCACGGTGTCGAGGCGAGGAAAGAGCATCTCTCTTTTGCCATCGAACTTTATTGTACGAATTGGGAGTAACTGGATGGATCGAAGCTGCGTTTCGTGCAAATTTGGGAGAGTTTCATTGGATTGCAGGTGTTTTGATGCTTGGTTTAGAAAAATCTGCGTAAATTTTTTTGTTGTTAATTAATATGTTAATGGGATAAATACGATAGTCTTGAAAAATTAAAATTATTAATATTAAAATATTGATATTCAAAAAAAATATTAAAACTGAAATTACGATCATTTTCGTGCAAATTTGGGAGAGTTTCATTGGATTGCAGGTGTTTTGATGCTTGGTTTAGAAAAATCTGCGTAAATTTTTTTGTTGTTAATTAATATGTTAATGGGATAAATACGATAGTCTTGAAAAACTAAAATTATTAATATTAAAATATTGATATTAAAAATATTAAAACTAAAATTACGATCATTTATGGACGGAGATCCTCCATCCACGACAGCAAAGGGGTTGGATAACATCGACGATGTTATATACACTGCATTACTCGTTTCGAAGAAAGACACGTTATGTTAATATAATTGAGTTATATCGTACCGTTATACGCTTTGGAAATAGTAGTTATTAGTCGGTTTTCCCGATATTCCTCGTGATCTGGATAATGTATTTGATCGCAGATCCACACCCTCGTATCCCACCGGCGAGCAAACACGGTGGACGTTTATTCTTACCGAGAAACGATCACCGTTTTTCGATACACATTACGCACATCCGTGGCATTGTAACCCGATAGCAATTCGTCGCGCTTCCACGACTCGTAAATATCCCCAGTGCAAACAAAGAGCCACGAGAGGCCTGGCCGAGTCGTTGTTAATTGTTTAAGGCCAAGGAATCCGCGACACGCACCAGCCACCTCCGCGCTCGGTAATCCTTTATTCTTCTCCGCGCGTTTCGCGGCCTCCCGATCGGTTACTCACAGACCTCCGATAAGATAGCGAAGCTTTATTCTTAGCTCAGCGCCTCCTCGTGTTTTATTTATCTGGAGAAGTAGCGGCGGGCCATCCTCGTCGTATCGCGCCAAAACGGAGATTTACGGCTTCGAATCCGCGCTGATTCACCGTCCCTATCCGTACTTTCATCATGATCGTGACACGACAGAGATCTCGCGAGGAAACTCCAGTAGAGAAGCCTAGTGTTTTTTAACCCTTTCACGATGTGGTCAAATAACGAATTCTGATCCAAAGTGCGTCTGATTTTTTCACGTTGTAAAACACTTCGACATAATAATTATTATTATATATTATTATTATATTATATTATAATAAAAAATGTGAAAGAAGTACGTGTTTTCTCGTGCATTTTTGGATGGAGTTGAATAAAGGCGCTCTGCGTGTGTCTGATGCGGGATAAACTGTTGAAGGATTAAATGATTTTTTATTGATTTCTCCTTCTGTATTTACACGAGATTTTATAAGACGCTCTACTCAGGTTACAAGGGCATCGATATTTATTCGATCTTTGCTCGAACAATTTTTATCCTCGATCTTCCGCGGTGGGTTTAATTAAGACGGGGTGCAGATTTTCAGTCTGATCCTTTTTCCCATTTCTTCGTGACGAGCCCACATCCTCGCGGACCTTCCTAGCCACCGTGTTGTCCCGTATTCTCCTCTCCTTGCTGCATCGTTTATGCGCGAGCGAACTAGCCACAAAGGCTGCAATATGAGCGCATTCCCCACAGTATATTGTGCTCCTCCCTCGAAGCAGCGCCGTATCCCGCGCGCACCCCCTTTTAGCCGCGAAAAACGTTACGGGGTGCATATCTTAATTCGAGGGTGCACCTCTTTCGTGATATTCGGGAAAGAGCTTTTTTTTGTCCAGCTTAAGCTTACTCCAGCAGAGTCGCGAAAGCAAGCTATACATATCCTTGCAGAGAAAGAGGACGAAGGAAGAACGTCGATGGATCGATTTATCGATCCGTACGCTGCGAGAAAATCATGAGAAAATCTCAGGAGCGAGCGCGCCCCTCAAAGTTGACAACGATTTTCCAAAGAAATCACCGATCCATCGTGGTGGGCACAGTGTTAAGATCCGCCAAGCCATCGAGGCAGCTCGCGAGAATCGTCGTCGCGCCGATCAACGGGGTTACTATGTCTCTCCGCTCGATGACCGGGGAAATCCGCGGCGGAGGCAATTCCGTTCGCCATGAGGAACCAGCGAATATACTGTTAGGCCTGCGGCTAACTGTGAAGCATCCACCATTGGCACCGGACGTTTTAACCGGGAGTAGAGTTATCAACGGCGCAAAAGGCGCATCGGGGAGGGCAACGTCACCTGGCACACGAGACCCCTCGCTGGGAGCGCTCCGTTCGGTTCCTACGGTGCTCGAGGAAGCAAGGACACGTGTGCGGGGTCTTCCAGTGTGCGTGCACCGCCGATCCACGCACGAGTAATGCGCTTATTCCGCGCATAATGCACTCCCCGGCTCGTACGCGGTTATTCTCCTCGGGTAGGTACAGTTAATTTTGGGAGCTGAGCGAAACGACCCTAGAGCCGACGTCACGTACCATTACCCTTCAGGAGGCACGCGATGCTCATCCTCGATAATTATAACGGCGATACCGCCAAGAGGAATTCCCTCCACTCGGCCGTTTTGCATGCCTCATGCGAGCAACGCTCGAGTTGGTATCGCGAATTGCGAATTGGTACTCCGCGAGTTACTTTACCCTCGGTATATTGGCTGGCGCGAAGGTACCTTTGCGCTTGGTACTTGCTGGCGAGGAGAAATACTCGTGGATGTATTTTATACTCGTCTTGTGGAAAATTCGAGGCTTTTGCAAGCGTTCTTTATACTATACACGAAAATTACGACTGATCTATATAATAACTAACAATCGCAAGGCTTATAATAGTCGTACCCAAAAACCAATAATTCAGCGTTCTCCGTATAAAGCTTATTCTCGAATACGAAAGATGAGTACTCACATCTGAAAAATGTTGAGCATGACACTTGTGGACCAAGATCTATAAAAATATTCCAATGCCCTTATTAACACTATTCCTACCAGCCATTTGCCAGACATGTTTAAATGTACTAAATATAATGCTAAATAATACTAAAAATGTCGATACATTCATTCATCGATCCTTATGCTGCAAGAAAATCGCGAAGTATCTCGGAAGCGACCGCCTCTGAAAATCCTACAATTTTTCGAAGAAAACACTGACCCATCGTAGTAGGAGCAGTGTTAATATCGATGATAACAGCATCATGATCATCCTTCCTAACAATCGAAAGTGTTGGCGCGTCGTTCCAAAAAAAAAAGAAAAAAAGCCACCATCTCTACTCAATGCCCTTCCGTGGCTGGGCACGTTCTTTGTCGAAGGAAGAGCGCGGAGAGGGAGCATTGGACACGCGTGTCTGGCGCATCTCGCGTTTACTCGCGTCGCGGGAAGTTTTCGTGCAAGGCGAATGGCGCGTACGTGCCTCCGCGCTCTGCTACCGCGGCTGCGCGCGGCGCGAAGGGCTGGAGGGCGAGCCGCGGCGCGTAGGAAGGGCGAGGAACAATGAATCGTGCGGCGAGGAAACGGGTTTTCAACGCGCGGCTAAATTGAAACTTCGTTCTTAAAAACCTGGACACCTCGGCGTAAATCACACGGCGATGCTCGTTAGTTTTAATTGGAAGTTAACTCTCGGCGAATTAGCGGCCTGTGCTCGAGCTTTGCGGAGGAACGAGGCTGACGCGAGTGGCTTTAAACGAAATCGACGGACATCGACAGCCTCGATGTATATCAGGTGTGCAACTTTGCTTCCGCCCTTTTTTCTATAGATCGTTTCCGTGGTAGCGGTTCCTTTCTTTTAATTCACTTTTGGGACCGAGTGCTAAGGTTTTTGGTTTTTTCAACGCGGAATTTGTACGCTGTAAAAAAGAGAAAAGAAAACAGTGACCCACGATGGATAATACTTTGAAGCATAAATCCTTAATATAATATATATAATATATATAATATAATATAATATAATATCCATAACCAGTGTTTTAGGCCTCGAAAAATAGGAATCGAAAAAATTTGAATTTTAAACCTCGAATTTTGAGAAAGGCGGCGAAAGCAAAGTTGCATACCTAATATCTTGATCTTATATTCAGATCGAGGTATTTTTTGGGGGCCTCCAGCAAAAAATCCAGGTTGAAATTACCCAGAAGACGCGGAAGCGGGAAAACCGATGGACGTTGATGTACGAAGTTTGCCCTGAGAACAGGATGTTGTATCGCCATGTTTGTTATGCGTTGGAATAGTTCTGCCCTTCGAGTGGGGAAAAGAAGTTTGGCGGATGGGACCGGAATAGTTGAGATTCGTGAACCGACATTTTCCGTGAGCGGAAACTCGAGGAACGTGCCCAGTCCGTTTTATCCTCGATTTTACTTCGTTTTACGATAACACTCCGGCCTCCTTCGTATACATTGTAGTCGGCATGTGCTTTTATAGAGTCTCGATTCGTAATTCAGCTCGGATAGAACGTGCCAGGTTGAACGATCTCGATGCCGGAGCCTGGTATTTAAACAAACCAACTCTGCGGGATAGGCGCGAGTTTAAAGCCCAACCGAGGCTGCTGGATTTTACTTCCCGATATACAGCACAGCTGGTGGCGGGAGTCTCGTTCGAGCCCTTCAGGGTCCAAACTGTTTTCCGCGCTTCACGACAGCTGCTTCTCACCGCGAATTCGAACTTGCGCGTTAACACCATTCCTACCAACGATTTTCCAGACGGATTTAAGTGTACTAAATATATCCTTACAGAAAAAGAGGACGAAAAAATGTGAATAGATCAATTTATCGATCCGTACGCTGCGAGAAAATCATGAAAAATCTCAGAAGTGACCGCGCCTCAAAGTTCTACGATTTTTCAAAGAAATCACTCACCAGCTATTTGAACACTCGTGGTAGGAATAAGACGTGTCAGAGATGCGGGATTAAGTCCGTCAAAATTTAAGCAGCATAGAATAATAAGCGCCCACGCATTGCATTTAACATTTGCACGTTAGGATAATTTCACATGCCGTTTGGACAACAGCGATTCCTTCTTCATAATTGAAAATTCATTTCCCACTTCGCCCGTGAATCGAAAAATGTCGTACTAATTATACCCTGCACGGTTAAGCGCTCAATATCAGCGGGCGTAGTGGGAAATAAATGACATTTCAACTCGCGAACTATCGGACTGGCAGGAGCGTGACCTTGATTCTATAGCGTGAAATAAAACTCATATTTTTATACACGGAACAAAGTTCGATCCACAACCTATTTCCCATTCTGCTCGATGACCTTTCGCCATCTTCCTCGCATCCTTCATAATTGACGATGAAACTTCTGGTCCTCACCAGCGAAAAACTGAAGCGAGCGCGGTTCAAAACCGAAAATACTTTCTTGAGAATCCGATACGATCTTCGTACTTCGCGAACGAACCCGTGCGAAACGCTCGCCTTCTTTTTTCGCAACGTCAACCTCGGCGACCCTGTCTTCGTCCTCCTTCTCCTCCTTCTCCTCCTCCTCCTCCTCTTTCTCTTTCTCCTCCTCCTCCTCCAAGCGCTCGCTCGTCGAACGGAGCATCCTAAGACCGGGTCACAGAGGAGCGACTCGTATTAGGTCAGTGGCATTCGGGTGTTCGCCCTCCCTGGAAAGGAGAATAATAATAAGAGGAATCCGCCTTTCCTCCTCTCTCGCAGCGCCTCGTTTCTCTCGGTTGGGTTAGGCTTGCCCCGAGTGATTCTCCGGAGTAACGGCACCTCGTAGCCTCTCCTCCCCTCCGCCCCCTGGGGGCCGCCCCTCCCACTCCTCGGGAGGACGATGGCCAAGAAGACACTTCGACTTCGAGCAACACCGACGTCCGCCTTCCTTCCAAGGATGCACCGCTTCGTGTGGGCGCCTCGAAGCGTATGCGAGGTGCAGCGTCGTCGCGCACCTCGTCTGGACACTTGGCTAAAAGCTGGTCATAGAGCTAGGGTGGTGTAGTGGATAGAGGCTCGGACTGCTACACGGCAGAGCCGGGTTCTCGAATCCTGGCTATCACTTCTGAGTTTTTCTATGCGATATGTATACCGTAGCTCTGGTAATTTGGAAACCAGCTTAAAACACTGGGTCTTAGGCTAAATGATCTTAGGACTTGGTGCTGAACTTGGATAAAAAAAGGCTTCGAATCCTGGCTATTATCTCTGATTTTTCTATGGGATATGTATGCCGTAGCTCTGGTAATTTGGAAACCAGCTTAAAACACTAGGTCTTAGGCTGAATGATCTTAGTACTTGGTGCTGAACTTGGATAAAAAAAGGGTTCGAATCCTGGCTATCAGCTCTGATTTTTCTATGCGATATGTATACCGTAACTCTGGTAATTTGGCAACCAGCTTAAAACACTAGATCCTAGGCTAAATGATCTTAGGACTTGGTGCTGAACTTGGATAAAAAAAAGGGTTCGAATCCTGGCTATTATCTCTGATTTTTCTATGGGATATGTATACCGTAGCTCTGGTAATTTGGAAACCAGCTTAAAACACTAGGTCCTAGGCCAAATGACCTTAGCGGTCGGTGCCGAAAAATGAATTTAAACTGAAGCTGACGCGTCGCCTGGTGAACCGCGAGATTTTAGTTCGTTGAATCATCGCGATCGCAGACTGGTTAAAGTTTACTCTGGCAAATCCATTCCCGGTGCTCGAGCCGTTCAGCTGCGCTGTCTACGCGTTGTTTTCTCTCGATACGTTTGCGATTAGCGATGAGCTACGATCGATTCTTCGTACGTATTAGACTCTTTTTGTTTTTCTTGCATGTAGGTTTGCACCGAACATCCTCGACGAGGGTGAAATTTCGTATGTGGGTGAAAATGTGTGTGTGAAATAATGTGGGTTCGAAGGGTCGAGGTTAATCCTGAACTGTGTACTTGTTGGAGTTAGTGTATTACAGTGCGTGAGAAAGAAAAAGAGGACTGCATAAAAAAAATGATATATATAACATGCAAAAAAAAAATATATATATATACACATATACAAAAGCGCATAAGTTAATTTTTAAAAATTAATTTTCATTTTCAGCACCGACTGCTAAAGTCATTTGTCCTAGAACCTAGTATTTAAGATGAGATCCAAATCACCAGAGCTATGCTATACATATCACATAGAAAAACCATCGCCGATGGACTGGATTCGAACCCGGGTCTCCCGCGTGGAACTCGGAGCTTCTATCCACCACACCATCGTAACTCTATACTCGGTTTCACGAGCTGTTATACAGAGACATGAACCGTAATCAAGAGGCGGTACGTTATACGCGGTTGTATTATCGCTACTGGAATAACCGTCTACCTGCATATCGCGCGGCGACCTATTTCCCTGAATTCTCTGGGAAACGGCGATACCATCGATGCAGAAATTTCATTCGATCGGAAGGAATAAATCTAGCGTGCGACGCGCAATAGTCTCATTCTTACCCGCCGCATGAATGTACGAGACGGTAAGGTCGATGAATAATCGCGAGCCGCTTTACAACGAGTCGCCCGATGACGCACCTCGAGGTGTCGCTGCGCAAATGGCGTTATTAAATAACGATGCGAGATTCGAATCGAACGGAAGTTCGAATCGGTTTGTCATAATGGCTCGTTAGCGGGCGAATAGCCTTTAGTGCTCGGATACGTGATTTACGAGGAAGTCGCGTAGGAGAACGAAGTTAAATGAACTTATGCTTATTAACCAGTTAACTGCGGAGTTTATCGCGGAACCTGAGGCAGGAATGAGACGCGCAATGATTTTACGTTAGATGTAAAGCAAACCAAACAAGAAATACATTTTTATTCTATGAGACATTGGTTCTTCTGCAAGTGAGTTCTTGCGGTAAATGATAATTTTTTATTTAACGCTATAGGTATAAGGGTCAACCGCGTGGAATGGAAACTTAGGACTGACGAGTATATACGCGTCGAACGCGGTTAATTGGTTAGATAAGCCCCGCGCCGAGGCCATTAATTTGGCTGTCTAAATTAAATTCTATTAGATTAAAAAAAATGATCGATACCTTGGGAGCGTATCCGGTGCTAAATATAGGATATCATGGAGAGAATGAAATGATGGCGGCCGGAAGGAGGAAAGCTCGACGATCAGGGCTGTCACTCTTGGCCAGTGGTGAAACGTCGCGTCCACTGGACCGTGCGGTCATTAGCCCGGCTAAAACGTATCCGTCTAACACTAAGGGGGTCTAATTAGGTTTGCGTGCAAATTCGTGCGGTAACTAACGGTGCCGCGCAATTTATCGCCGCCATAATTACGCGAACTTTCGTCGATGATGCTATTAGGCGCGCGTACCTCTTTCTTTCCTGGATACAACTTTTATCCCCGACTTAATTTATCGCCACTTGGAGAATCCGGTGGGCCGTTCTCGTTTTCGTTGTCGTTGTCTAATCCTGGACTGCTCGAGACGCTGATTGATCGATCGCGTCTACTTTTATCGGTTACATTCTCAGATCTTACTCTGAACACTTGCGATACATCGAGAATTGGTTACGATGACTGATCCTTGAGTATTTCATTTCGAACCAAGATACGTGCCTGCAAGCTCCACCAAGGACCTGTACGAAATATCGTATCGATCCTCGAGTATTTAATTTCGAGCAAAGATTTGAAGCCTGCGAGCTTCACCAAGGACCTGTACGAAATTTCGTATCGATCCTTGAGTATTTAATTTCGAACCAAGATACGTTCCTACAAGCTTCACCAAGGACTCGTACGAAATTGGCTTTCCCAAGCAGTAAACACAGGGGTATTCTGTGTACGACGAACCTGTACAAGTGACAATGATTAAGTTCTAATCCTCGAGTCGCGCTCTGTACCTCGAAGAAGCCGTACGAACATCGAGAATCGGCACGATGCTCCGTCGGTTGCTCAACCAATTCCCGGATGGAACTCGTCCATCCTCGATTCCTCGAATCTCCTGGCGTCGAAGGCACTTCGTGCAAGTCGCAGTCCTACCCGACGATCTTTTGCTAATCGTGAGACAACGATAACCATCGAAGGGGAGAAGTCGCGCGAGCGTTTCGCCCCGTTTCCTACGAACGACCCGGTTCGATTTTCTGGGTCACACGCTCTTCTCCCTCGGCCTTTCTATTTCAGTTACGACGCTTACGCGAGTTACGTGACGGTCTCACGTGGCCTGGAGGGAAATCCGCGCTGCGTGGAACGGTCCTGGAAAAAGAAACCCGCGAATATACGATCCGCGAGCGAGATACGGACGCTGCAACCTTTGGGGACTCGATAACTGGGGGACTGGCACACTTCCACAAAGTTGATTATTAGCGCGGATCAACTGGTTCGATAACTAGAATTTATGTAGAGCGACAGATGGTTTATTCGACGATTATATCTGATAAGAAAGAATCGTTAATTAGCCGTCGAAATATAAACTTCGAATACTTCAAACTGAACACTGTACTGCGTGTATTCGAAGTACGACATGGACTAATTGAATTTACACGATAATAAAGTATACGTTTTTAATATGGTCGAACGTGCTCACGATGTTTATACTCGAATCTCCATATCGATCATCGAGAGCAAACAATTATTCCTCGAGCTGACCATCGACCTATCGAAGGTCCGTTCAAAGGTACATCCTTCAGCAGCACATGGCTTCGTGCGTTGAAAGTGAAGGAACGTCACCCTCGATCAAACGAAACCTCCTGCACGTTTCGTATTAGTGCAATTTCCGATGCGCATTCAAAGCGTGCAGCAGCTGACATCGCCAAACGACATCCGCTCTTAGGCTAAACACGCTCGTCAAATTCCTGTCCAGCGTCAACCACCTCGAATCGAGGCAAATACTTTCGCTGAATGGAACTCCTTTCCTCCCTTTTGCCAAGGGGTTAACTCGAGGGCGATTGAAAGAGGCCTTATTAGGCTGCACGCCAGAATCGGCGTACAGTCGGCCGCTCCTCTTCCCCCTTTTGTGTTACATTTCGGCTACTCCTTTCGAGGCGCAGCTGCACCTGCGTGCACTCGAGGAGGCTGCGCCAAAGGCCTCTCGCATTATATGCTCGATGGCTCAGCTGCTGCACACGATCTGGCCGGCCGCTTAGCCCACGTGTGCGATGCATAAATGCGCTCTTCCCGGCAGCCGCCTTCCTGGAAGTCAAGAGCGCCGCTCAAGATTTTGCAACTACCTCCGATCGATCGTGATTTCGCGCCTGAATAAAGGGCCCGTTGCTGTTTAAGGCTGTTAACACTTGGCACGCGGGTATACTTCGCGGCGGACGTTTTTTTCGCGAATCTCCCGGGACTTTGATCGTTCGATAAAATCGCCATAGATCGAAAGCCATCCTGCTTTTCTCGAGGAGACTTCTGGGAAGAAACAATACGAAGCGTTGCCTAGCAACGCGAACACCATATATATGACGTCCATGGTGTTTACACCATACTCGCCCTCTAGCGTAAATCCTACTAAATACGTATTTATACGCGACCCGCGCTCTGGTGACGGACCGCGAAAAACGAAAGAGTACGTTGCTCGCATGCCAAGTGTTAATACGAGAGCAGTCGAACCTAATGGGACTTTGATACTTTCCAATTGGAAATGCTGCACTTTTCCGGGTACATTTATCTATTCTTTTTACTTATTTTGCTTCTTATCAAGGGTGTGAGAGGCAAAGCTCGTGAATATAGGGTATTCGTTGCAAAATTTGTCCACTTTCCTTTTCCGGTACATTCGTGTTTGCGTCACGCTTCATCCGCTCGCGATTTCACGATCGTTGCCCCATTCGTTGCGCAAGTCGTAAGGATAGTAATTTCGCTATCGAGTTAATACTCGATGAATTGCAGGAGTACGCTGGTGCCAAGTGTGCGTACCTTATGAAGACGCGAGAGAACAAAGCGCGATATGCGAACACACGATTTTTGCATTGGAAAGAGGTTTGTCGAGTCGCGCACGAGCGGAGAAACGTTCTCTCTTCGGGGGGGAATGCAAAATTGCATGCGTCCCTGAAGAGCCTCGATCCCGTCTTCTCGTTCAGCGGTCCTTCTACTGCCTCGGATCGTGTGGAACGTAGCAATTTCGATGCAGGTGCCACGGAGCTCCGCGCGCCTGCAAGAAAAGCCTGTCAGCGTTTTAATCCTCGCTCCGATACTCGATCGAAAAAGTCGACGCAGCCTGAGAATTAGCGAGTGGTAATTCTGACGTTAACAACGTCTTGAATACGCTGCCTCTGAAAGATCAAATCTCATATCGTTCCCCTCGATCGATGCACAAGCGGAAAAGCATATAAGGGGAGCGGTATTCGTGAAAAAGTTTTTTGTATTTTATTAAATATCAGAATTACGATGTGAATTGGAAAGTTGTTCAAAGGCATGCGATTTGAATCGTATATCTGTTCACGTGAATATCCTTCATGTACTGCGCTACCATGGTTCCTCGTAATAACTGTTTTCTACCATTTAAAGTAGCAGCACAAACATAATATATAATAATATATAAAATATATATACTTATGTCTGTGCTGCTATTTTAAATGGTAGAATACAGTTATATAAAAATTAAAATTAAGAAAAAATCATATATAAAAATAATAATTTATATATATATTTATTTTTATTTTTATATTTATATAAATACCATTTAAAGTAGAAGTATTATATATATATATATATATATATATATATATATATAAATCTCGACAAGGATACTCCATGCTTTGTACTCCATCGAAGTAGACCTTATTGAGCGCAGAATAAATAGCTCGATTAAGAAGCTGCTACGTAGACTCCGTAGAATCAATGGCTTGATTAACGAGGCTTCGAGAGGAGCAGCGCTGGAACGTACAGCCTCGTAGCTCGCGACTCGATCCTTGGAAAAGGCTCATTGGGGAAAAAAGATTAAGGAGATTTGGGGTGAGAATCTCGTGGTATTAAACGAGGCACACGTGCCTCGAGTGGCTTTCACCGCAAGGTAAGCAGATAGATACGAGGCACGCGGTATGGATACGCCACAGTCACGACAAATCCTCTCGGCTGCGACAACGCGTGATGCAATTGTGCATCTGCATCGAAGCGTGCGACTGGCTGTCGGGCGAGAAGGTAGCCTGGGATAAATCAATTTGCTTCTTGGGATCGAAAGACGGGCTAACTACGCCTGGTTTGCGAATAGACGCCAGGGGATTCTTGAACGAGAAACGTTAACGCGCTTGTCCCCGTGCGTTTACAAATATTCGCGAAAAAGACCAACACCGGGTCCTTCCTCGTGCTTCAAATAATCTCGATTTTACGGAAATTACGTGGAGAAATTTGGAAAAAGTTGGAGTAGTTTCTTAGTATTTCACAGCGCGTAGTAACGAGAGAAAAATATATAAACAATTGAATGTATATAAATATTAGAAAAATGTGAAAAAAAATTTGAAAAACATAAATGTGTGGATCAAAGATTTATGTGATAATTCGCGCGAGCTTTGGTACACTTTTAGAATTCAAGCGTACTCGAGGTTTCCACGAGATAGTTTCATGGAGAAATAGAATAAATAGCGTATATCGAGGGAACGTTTTGGGCTTTCCGCAAAGCGCGTCGTTGCTGCAATTTTCGCGTCTACTTTCACCTACGTTCTCGGCCGAATCGAGGCCCAAGAAGCATGAATGAACGTATTCCGCGATATCGCCGATCGATTCCAAACCGTTTCCCCTTATCTGCCACTCTTATCTCGCGATTAATGCCGAGCAACCGTGACGGTTGTGCTGTCAGTACCTCGGTACTTCACAATGCTCGATTATTATCTCCCACGGAATTACTCGCAGGAAATTGTGCGTATTACCGATCCATTGAAGGAGGATTCCGGATGCAACCATCGCGAGTTTCACTCGCTGAAACGCGCCTATCGCGACTTTGCAACCGGTGTAACCTCCTTGGATGCAACCGCCTGTCGTAAAAACTAACTGTATAAGGAATCGAAGGAAACCATCCCTCGAATCTCCTGCATAATCGGCTGGTCGACGCTACTTTTATTAGCAGAGCTGAGAGTTTTATTAGCAACAACGCGCTTGGCACCTTAACCGTGAGGATGTAATACGGGTTTTAACTCGAGCTATTATTAGGGAGAATGCACAAGGTGCCAAATAGACTGGAATATTTTTCAAAGCACAATGTGTGCTGTATCATATTAAAGTGAAATATACGTTTTTAAAGCGAGAGGAGAAAAATGCTTCGATCTATACTGCGAGCATTTTTGCGAGCCGAGGAGACGTTATTATTTTGGTTGGCAGTTATTATTAAACGGTGCGCGTACATTTGTCAAATAAACTACGCTCGTTTACCAACATCGATAATTGATTTGTTATTGAAAAAGGGAGATAACCAGGGAGCCTGCTTTATAAACGACTGAAATACCGAGCCATAAATTTAGCCATACCGGGTCTCTGAATATTTGTGGGGAGTCGTGTTTATCGAGCAGGCGTAGGCAAGTGTTAGAGGAAAGTACGCGATATCTGGAAACCTAATTAACGTAAGGCACCTCGCGTGATACGGGTTTGTGTATAAACACGAATCGTATATTATTCAAATACACGTGTGATACTGTAAGACCACTGCCTCGCTATCCGAATATCCGAGTACGGGACATCATGATTATCGAGGATTCGAACGTTGCTAACACTTACAGTCCTCGCGAAAATTTATCTACTGAAATCTACAGGAACGAAACTCCATCCCAAAGGACTTCCCAGAAATATCATATAAATATTTCCACTTCTCCCATCTTCCACTTGCTCGCGCAATATAAATAGCTATTGAAATTTCTCGGTTGAAATTTCGTTAAGATACATAGAGTATTTCAATGAAGTATTTCAATACAAATACGTTTCTCAAAACGATCCGTGCAATCGACATTAACAAAGAGTGCGGATCGATCCGCATTTGCACAATCGCGTTACACCGATGACTCGAAGGAAAAAAGGGGAATTCTCGTCGTCGCGGTACCATGCTGGCAGCGCTTAGTAATGGCCGTAAAAGTCGCGCAACGACTGCAGCTTCCGCGTAGGAATCGGCGGCACGAAAGTTTGCGTACGCAGTAACACAAAGGCCACTCGGCGTTTTTCCAGGGGGGCCTTTAGGAGAGGTTGGAGGAAGGAGGAAGTCTCCGTAGGAGATCCTGAAACGGCCGAGCCGCGATACAAATTGCACGATGTTATGCGGCCTTTATTGCATCGGCCACCGGACACGAATCGTTACGTCGAACCTTTCGTCGTTCCAGCATTGCTCAGGAAGATCGCTACGAGCCGATAACGCACGAGCTGCTTTGCGAGCGGAACGCGCATGAATAAGTTGTTTTCCTTGCGTAACGCATCCTCGAGCGCGCGATAATCCTCTTCCTGAGTTTTTCCAGATTCGGATCCTAGCCTCTTCTCGGGAATTGACCGCGCGCGAATGTATGTTTTAAAAGTACCCACCTGGAATCGAAGTATCTTTGCCTCGTTTCTATATTCCGTGAGAATTAAGGCCTTAAGCATGACGTCATTAATACATAATTAATGCCTCACTGGCTGCTTTACTCTAACAGGCGTGACATCGATGAATACTTCGACTCATAGATTCTACCTCACTAAAATAGTTTGGTGTTCAAAGAAAAAAAAATGTTTAACGTGTTTATCAAAGTACAGATAAAGTTTTGGATGAACGTGCCCTTTTGTCGGTCGTCTTTCAGGCATATTCATTTTATCCTCAGGAGCTTGGTAGGATATTTATATTCGTAAAGGAGAATCTAGGTCGAGAATGCGCGTAAAATATCCCATAAGGCTGTTTACGCGAAATTCTTTCGCTGGATTTACGAGCTTACCTTGCGAGGTAAAGGTTTGGAACTTTCGGAGTGCGGACACGGCATTACTGTCGCACGCCAAGCGTGAAAGTCCTGCATGCTTTCGACGCACGATTTGGTAGGAAAGGAATCGATTGAGGAACGACGAGAGCTTTGAAAGCTCCTTGTTAATATGTCCCAGCCGTACTGTCGATTGCGGATAACGTTAATTCCTACGCTCTGATAACGACGCGTGGAAAAAGTGGCCGACTCGATTGTGTCCTTGGGAAGAAAACTGGCCGCGTTTTATCGAATTTTCACACAAAAGCCTCTCGACCGCTAGACCGGTTCCGAAGGTAATCAGCGCGCGTCTTGGGACCCGACGCTTTCGTCCCGATCGTGACTTATTACGCTACCGTCGATATTAATGCCGGCGTTCTAAACCAGTCCAGAGCGATCAGGCTGATCGTCGGAGGCCAGATTTGAAAATGGATATTCGAAAGTGAATAACACCGACCTAGACGTATAAATGGTATAAATAGACGTATAACGAATAGTAGACGTAGACGTATAAATAGAATTCCTTCCAAAATACGATGATTCTCGATATTTTTTTAACTCGTACATTCGAGCACGATTTCAAAAATGAAAACAGTGCAACGCGAAGACCTGATCCTTCGAGGCAATGCTTCGCCTCTCCCCCTTATCTTTCACTCGCTCCGCAGGATCGAGCTATTAAACCGGATTAATTGAGCGAGTGGAAGCACGAGAGGGATATGAATGAAAACGGAAGGACTGTCGCGCGAGAGTGGACTCGTGAACGAGTTAAAGAACAAACAACAACCTCGAGTAACGAGTCGAGGAAGCGCGGTATCCGTCGATCAGAAATGCTCCGATGCGAAATAACAGTAGTAGGATCCCCCTTTCTTGCGTCACTCGGATGCAATAACTCAGACGCGTAATAATCATCCAGGGACCTGTGAGTAGGCATTATTCATCCTTCGCTAGGAATAAAGAAGAAAAAAAAAAAACTGCACGCAGTTCGAGGGACTCATCGATGTATCGTAAAAGAGAAAAATAAGTAAAATAATAAAAAAAAGAAAACAATAAGTAAAACTCACGGTACTTTTGGCGGAGGAAAGCTCAGCGAGCGTGTTGAAAAAGTGACGCGCCTCTTGTGCGCAGGAAGGAGGAATCGCAGATCAGTGGGCAGAGAAAAGGAGGCCGAGGCGATCCTCGAGCCGCTCTTCCTGCACTACTTCTTTCTTTTTTTTTTCTCTCTTTCTCCCAGACCGAAAGGCAGGTTGGAAGGAGCGGGAGGACGAAGCCTTCGGGTTTCGATCTATTAACACGCCACGACGATTACGCCGCTCGGGCCTGGTACCCGTGGGAGAGTATCTTCCAACCTGCCGCGCATTATAGTCTTCTCAGTGCTTTCTTAAAACCCAGGGTGCTCGAGGGTACTTGCCAGAGCGTGCGGGCCTCGAATGTCGATGCGCGTGAATTCGATTGCGAAGAATTTTTTTGAGAATTCCTGGACATCTCGAAATTTTTAGGTTATCGTGACTTATTATTATAGGATTATTGTTATTATTATTATTATTAGGTTGATAAGGGAGTAACTGCGGATTTGTGACTCTACTGTTTTGAACCGACGATAAGTAAGAGCTATATAATTATTTTCTTACTGTATTACGATCAAAGTACGAAGTGTGAAAACTACATACTTGATTTAACACTTCGAATAGGTAAGTATATCCAAAGACTTAACCAAAATCGTCTAACACTCAAATCCATAATTACTTGCTGCCCAACCCAATACACTATTACGATTATATTATTATACGATTACAATAACACAGGAATTTTCACAATCTACTGTCCCATCGGCATCCTCATTCAATCTCGTATCCATCGAGGAGGAGAGATAAAATCCTCGTACGTCGTTTATCTAACGTTGCGCTGCCGCTCGCGAGGACAGGATTAATTAATTATCGAGGCTCGATCGGGGAAATTAATTTCCTCCTGCGCGACACTTTCGACATATTTAAGCCGGCTGAATGGACCGAGGGCCGCTTATCCGGCGTTCTCATCGTGGAAATAAGTCGAATCGCGTGGATGCGTCGTCGATTAGGCGAAGGTAGCCGCGTGAGGGATGGCGGAGAGCGGAAAGGGGGCGGAGGGGGGCCACTTCCGGTGCTCAGGGCCGTACCTCGCCCTCGGTCCTCTCTCCCTCGGTCGCACAAAGGACTCCCGGCGTCTCGAGGAGCGAACGGGGCATGACCTCCTTGCTGGAAAAATTCCTGAGCTAAGAAGACCCAAAGGGGATCGTCCTCCTGCCAGATGACGTCCGTTTTGGGAGAAGGGGACGGGTGTAGGCCTTTGGAAATACCAGGTCGCTCCTACAAAGCGTATACTTTTCGCCCACACTTTTGTCGCGCCTCGGGTTTGTACGAGTTGGGCTCAAAGAGTAACGGGGGTTTTGGAATTTCGCGGCGCGCATTAGTCCGATTCGTATGATTCTTTCGTCCTCTTATTGGTAGGGCATGTCTGAAAAGTATTCGTAGGATATTTCCTGAAATTTTCCATGCTTTTCAAGCAGCTTTGAGATCATTGTATTAGTAAAATTTCTTTTCTTCTTTATCTTCTTCTTTTAAAGATATACACGACATTCGAAGGACGCCCTAAAAGCGATCATTAGTTCCAGTAGTAACCCTATAACACCCAAATTTACGATCCTCGCGAAAACATTTTCCTCGTATAATCGAAGACCACTGATAAATAAATCTGTATTCAATTAATGTCTCCTATCGATATACCATCACTCGGTATGCCTGATAAGGGTATACTTGCTTAGAAGCGGACCTGGGCACTTATGCCAACAAAGATATATGCGAGTATGTACGATTAAGTCCGCCTTGAGCCGGACTTGGGAATTGGAGGGTTAAGTACAATTGGTAATTGTACGATAAAGGAAATGAGAAATCTAGAGAGGCCGACGTTTGCGTCTGGACCGATGGTTTTCTCTTACGATTGTCCTTCCTCGTTAGGCTGATAGAGGCGATGGCGAGGAGTATCGAAGTTTTTACTGGACAGGGCGGTATCTCGTTGCCCTAAGAATGTCCCCTCTGAGAAAGTTCAACGCTATTCCTACTACAGTGATTTCTTTGAAAAATCGTAGAACTTTGTGGCGCGGTCACTTCTGAGATTTTTCGTGATTTTCTCGCAGCGTACGGATCGATAAATTGATCTATCGACATTTTTCCATCGTCCTCCTTTTCTTTAAGGATACATTGAGTACACTTTTTTTTTTAAATTCATTTTTCAGCACCGACTACTAAAGGTACTACTAAAGGTCATTTGGCCTAGGACCTACTGTTTAAGGTGCGTTCCAAACCACCATAGCTACGGTATACACATCGCATAGAAAAATTGAGTACACTTAAATCTGTATGGAAAATGGCTGGTAGGAATAGTGTTAAATGGGGCCGTCCTTCTGCCAGATGACGGCCCTTTCGGGGAAGAGGAAAGACGGGGCGAATCTTGGGGTGGCCAACCTCCTGTCTCCCTCGTATACGCGTCTAATTCTTCGCGTCCCACGCCTCCGCAGCACGAAACCTCACCCTTGGATCGAGGAAGGAACCGCGCGACGCCCTTCCACGGCTTTCACCTGAGCCGATGGAGAAAAGAAGGAAAAAACCTTCTCGAGAGCTGCAAGGCCACTTTATTTGGGAAATTGAGCAGCACCGCGCTTCCACGATAATTGCGCAATAAAGGAGAATAATGGAGTTTTGCTCATTACTTATACGCGTAATCTGGGACGGATAATGATCCATTATGCAGGTTATATAACCTTCGCGCAGCTGCTACTGCATCGGAAATTGAATTATAAACGCACCGTGCATATTTCAAGGCCCCCGCTTGCATATCATCTGCATTATCAATATTCAAGTTGTTGGAGTTGCTGCGCGGCGCGAATGACTGCGATGACGATAACGAGGATACGCCGTGGCTGATTTTAAAGAATTCGCTGATTTGGATGGATGTGATAAATTAAATGGTGTTGGATAGAGGAGGAGTTGCAGGATGGATAAGAGATTCAGGTCAGAGATAAGGCCAGGTGACTTTCTTCGATCACGATAAATAGTGTTTTGGATTCGTATCCTGAGTACACTTACAGTCGTAATGTTATAATACGAATTCACGAATGTTGGGTTCAAGGATAGCGACAAATTTAACGCGAAAAGTTGGAAGCTTCTATATTCTATGTACGAGCTAATCTCCCCTTCATTTACCTTGTTTTCGTAAGTTACATTTATGTTTTTAAAGCATTGAATGCAACGCGAATTTATAAGGAAATCCCTCTCGAGCTATGTTCGCTGTTTGGAAGTGCGCTGTCGGTCACCAATGACTGACATGGCCTGAAAGTCCAATAAGATATATATCAGAGGTGACTGATATGGCGCTTAACGCGTTAAACGTATTTCTCGCGGACAATGTCGTGGATCTAGACGAGGAAGAATTTAAGAAAGGATTTAGGCGGAAAGGTGTACCAGCTCCGCGATTGAATTGCGAGCGAGAAATGCTTCGCGTCCGTCGATCAGTCGTTGCATTGGCCGTAATTAGAGCTACAGAGATATCGGAGGTTGGCGTGTCGCAAACCCAGATTACTGCTTAACTTACAGCAAGTATAAGCGTCGATCAAACGATTTCGTCGCTCGGACCTGGACGCGTGTGCGAAACTGACCGCACGAGTTGTCTCGTTTTCCCCGCATTTTTTTCCCCTCTGCTCGCAAATTAATCGCGCCCTCGATGCTAGTCATCAATTAGTGGCTGGGAATAATATCGATGGTTTCGACATATTTGCGCCAGACACGAGTTTCAAACTCGTTTCCACGAGCCAATTTTCTCTGTCGCAATAGATTCTACATTATGATTGTTGCGGGCGAACCTACTCCTCCGGAATTGTTTTTCGCGAGCGAATTTAGGTGAACGCGAATCGGTACGCGATGACACGCATCCGTGAACCGGAATTAGGGTCGAGCATTGCTTTATTGCATTACTCATCGATCGACCCGATTGAATCGTTCAGCGCATTAACATTACTGGAGATCCGGTGCAACCCAGAAACTGCCGCTACTATCGTGCGCCAATCGTGAAATTGTTGTCTCTTTTTTCAAGACAATTAGAATCTCCATACGGATCTTATTTTAAAAAATCAGCAGGATACATATATATATCACGCATCGTCTTATACGCCTTACATTTTATACCAATGAGTACAAATTTTTGAAACAATAAGAATAAATATATATACTCTATACGCTGAATATGCTTGGTCCATTGCTTTACGAAAGCGAATATACACGGAGAGGCAACAATGCTTATTTGTTTCTCCCATTAACGGCTCGATGTTGAGAATGGTGGAAAATTTGCAGGAATCGCTTGGGTGTATCCACGCGTAAATCCCGTCTTCGAAGATGGCGTTAACCTTAACCCTCTCTAACTCGCTTAGTCCTCGTCGCGGAGCGAGAAGAAGCGGCTGCATTGTATTCAAATGCGCTCCCAAGGCCCCTTGTCACCTCGAACGTGACGAGGAACCCTGATATTCCTCCAATCTGCGCGTTTAGCGCGAATCGCCGTGAGATAAGGGCCGTCCAGGTTCTCGCGCTCTCGATGTTCACCGCGACATCGCGCAGCTTCTTGGGGGAATCGCGAGGATGAGTTCACCTTGAATCGAAGCTGACCTGACAAACGAGAAGCTTGGTTCATAGTTTTACTACCTGAAACTGAGCTACTGGATTCTCGATGCGCACGTATACTGCATCCTTATAATATGAAAGTATTACACCATTATAATAGCATACAATGTGTCACACTATATAATGGAAATAAGGTTTTACACCGCATAATGGAAATAAAACAGCTGACAGTATTTGGCGTGGGTTTATTAAGGAATTCTCGATAAATCTAAAATCCTCCTCCATAAAATTGTGTTGAACAGTATATCCGAATTTGCTTCCAAAAGCAGTATTTTTTCCAGTATCGAAAAAATAATAGCGCAATAGAATTTTCGTTACACGTAAGAAAGCAGGAGCCACGTTCGATTAATATCAGCCTCGCGATCAACGAGTTCGACAGCGTGGCGCTGCGTGGGTTATAATACGCTCTCGAGTAACAGGAGCGGAGGGATATCGATAAACGAGAATGTATGTATATTCATAAGAATGTATACGATTATCGCTCCAATAAATCTGGGCGGAGCAGCGCGACCGGCGACACTCCGCAATTCTGACAACCCATTAATTCCGCGATCTTACAGGCCAGTTTTCTTCTCGCACCTTAATAATTGAAATTCCCCATCCGATTTATTAGCGTTAGAATTTCAGTCGACGAATCGACATTTTCATGTGAGATAGTCAATAATATTTTTTTCCCCCCACTAATACTTAACTCAAATGATTAAAGATTTATTAAACTTAAGAACTAAACGAAATCAATTCCAAATTCCATCAACATAAAATATAAGTCGGTGAATTAACCCCGTATCACAAAAAAAAAAGGTATGGAGAAAATTGAACACTGCTGTTGTCTTTCTCCAAGCCTTTTAAACTGGAATTCAAATTCGCGTCTATTCTATACTTCTTCTCTCGCTCGTGAATTCTTAACCTTCGTAATTCCTGCTTTCTTTCGCCGATCTCGCTTCTTTCCGGATCTTATTGGCGGTGCTCAGGGCTCTCGATTTCTCAGCAGGAAGGCCCCTCGACGCTTTCCTTCGATGCGCGAGGAGAATAAAGGGCGAGGAAGGGGGGGAAGAAAGGGAAAGAGAGGGGTCGACTCACCATTTATTTACTCCTGGATTTAATCGCATCCGCCGGCCGCCGTTTCCTGTCGCCACGAGCAGCACGTTTCTTGCCGCGAGGGGCATTAGAAAAATATTAGAAACGAGTCGGCCGAACGGAGGGCGAGGGGTAATAATAATCGTCTTGGGCATCGCGATGAGAATCGGGAATTTATGGGCGCACCGGTGATTCCATAATTGGCCTCTCCGCTCTCCTCGTTCAGGCCCTCTATTTGCTAAGCTTTACTTATTATTGCCCTGCCCGGATTAGCGCAGACCTTGTAAATAACGCAGTACCGAATGAAGCGTGGCGGAGCGGGTAGGGAAAATTCGCGAATCGAATGGTTATAGTGGATGAATTACCAATAGCGATGTACAGCCAACTTTTTTCCACGATTCTGAGATAGAATCGAAGAAAAAAACCCTCCTCCTTTTTTTCACACAGACCATTTTTTCTCGATGGAACTCGATTTTTTTTTGTTCCTCGATCGTGTTACTTCAAAATCGTACATAAGGATTATGGTTTTATATTTTGTATGTACTTTCGCGGTTTTTCACGAAGAAAACGTTTCCTATCGCTTCAGCTCTACAGCCTTCGAGACTCTACGCCTGGCCGATCGATTACTCCAAGTATACCTACTTACGCTATACGTATCTTAAAACCCTACAAACACCTCGCAGTATTTCATTCTCGTACTATCACTATTTCTCTCCACTATTGCCACTGCCGTAAAAAAAACCCTCGACATCCCGTCACGTTATCTTGCGTCACATCTGGCCTGAAAAATGGACACAGAACCGGGGCAGGGAATTTCTCCATCGTCCAACCTGGCACAAAGGCCGATCTGTGCGTTCGACGAGGCGAGGGGAATAAGCGCGAGGGGGGGCTGGAAAATTCTCGAAAGAAAAATTTGCAGAATGCCGGAGAGAAATTCGTGTCCGAGGCGCGGTGGTTTATTTTCTCCTCTCTTCCGGGCGACGATACGCAGGAGGAAACCGACGGCGCCTGCATGGGTTTGATGGATATCTGCCTTTAAAAAATTATCATACGGAGGAAGGAGGGTAACGACCGGTGTGTATAGCGCGATTCCCACACGTTCACGGCCGAGCGAGACTGTGCCTCGGTTCGGTTCGTGGTGTGGACGGGTGCCAAGTTCTCCTCGCGATCCTCGATTCCATCGTGCGGAGGGTCAACGATCGAATATATCGTATTTCGTTGCAAGGGGGAAGAATCGATCGGAATTAACGTGTTCCATCGACGTGGCATGAGCGGCACAGAAGCGGATGGACGGCCGACATTGTTGCTCGTTTGTTTAATACTGAGGGTTCCGCTCCGGTCGCCCCGTCGTTCGTTTTGTGCAGCATACGATTTTCCTTGATTCTTGATATACTCATCGATCTGCTCTTGAGATTTTGTAATCTCAATTTATTGTCGATTTGATTTTATATATAGAATTTAGTATTCGTTTCGTATTATCGAGGCGCGCGACAGTGAGCAGAAATGAGTAATATTTGATGCACGATAAGTTGAATAGTAGACTGAATTTGCGGTTTGATAGGATCAGAAGAGGAATTAAATAAAAATAAATGCGCGGATGGTCTGCTCGCTAGGACCATATGAATTATTTACTTGTCGTGTTTAATGCTAAAGCTAGAAGAAAGAACGAGCGGTCAGTCGTTTCTTTGAAAGATTTGAAGATAAAGAGATATCGAGAGAATTTTAAATAGAGGAACTTGGAAGATTAGAAATTCTCCAGAATTTCGTCGCGGCGTATAGATCGATATATCGATCCATCGAGGTTTTTCCTTCGACCTCCTTTTCATGCGGGACATAAGTATTTAGCACGCATAAATATGTCTGGAAAGTGGCTGGCGGCTTTAGTATCAATATTCAACAGCCGACGCTAATGTTATTTAGCGTGGGATCGTCCGATTAAACTAGATTTCTCAGATCTGGAGTAGGTTTGTAATATGAAGAAATGCAGTGAGAATGAAACGAGCGAGGTTTCACGTCGTCTATTCTATACTTTTATGTGGATACTATAAAAAAAAAAATGTCTAAGCCCGATAATGCAGAAATTTCGACCTCGATCAATTACGAATCGGATATTACGTTACACCCACGCGAACACTCGTTCTAGGTAAACATCGTGGAATATACGGTTGCACTAGGAAGCGGCATTATCGTTAATTACCTCGCGCCTTCTTGCGGGTTTTATACCCGTCATAAAGTTTTCTCCCAGCAGCGCCGATTGTCCGCGTTTCGAAAGAAGAAATTGCAGGACTCGGAAAGGCGAGAGGAAGAAGTAAGGAAAAACAAGGTGTATTTAAAAAGAAACTTTCCACTGTCGCCTTCTTTTCGTACAATATATAATATATATGCTATATAGATTACATTATATAGGTAGTAATTATAGATAATTGTAGTATATCTTATACTATAATTAGGTAATTATAGTAACATATAGATAGTAATATCTAATAATAGATAATATATAGATTACATAATAATCCTAACTTAATTTTCATTCACTTTCCTATACTTCCCCTACCCTCAACCCTTCCACCCTTATTTTCTCACCAGACTTTCTCCTCCGCTTTCCAATATAAAACCCCTTTCCTCCGCTCTCTGTCTTCGACCCTTCCCCAAATCCCTCACCAAATCTTACTTCTTCTTCTCCTACTCTCACTGCGTCCTCACGATCTCGACTTTTCTGGCGCCGCCTTGGGTACTTCACTGCCGCCCCTGCGACCAAACGTTCCTTTTTCAAGCGAGGATTCGTCACCACTTATCGCTCGTATATACAAACGCTGCGTACCGGAGTTTCTCAACTCTCGCGCCCCGGCGACCGGGCGTCTCGCAATTTACGAGGGCGGCGCGAGGGAGAAAATGAGATTAGACGGGGAATAGCAGTTTTCTTGTAAGCGTTACGCGTGGATTAGCGGCATGAATTATTTATCTCCCCCAGGAAGGATGGGAAATAAGGCGCGGGCAAATAATTAAACGCCGCCGCTTTCAGGAATTAAAATGGACTCCCCGGGGCCTTTATGGGTGCATAATTGAAGCTCCAGTCCCACGGTGTCGGCGCGCATGCGCGCTAATGTGCTCACTCGGTTGCCTGGCTTTGCATTGTAATTCTAAACTCAATCCACGGTGCAGATACGACGCGCCGACCATCTCGATCGCCGAACGTTACGCCCACGCGATCGTCGATCCTGTTGGGACCTCGCATCGGAGGGAACCATCGAATATTCTTCCGCGCCTTTTCTTCCCCCACATCCTCAAATTTGTTTCTTAAATAAACAGCCTGCCGATTTGGGATTGAATTTAATATTATTCCTACCGGCCATTTTCCAGATATACTTAGGTATACTAAATATATCCTTAAAAGAAGAGGAAGGAAGAATTTCAAGAGATTAATTTACGAGAGATTGATTTATCGATCCGTACGGTGCAAGAAAATCATGAAAAATCTCTGAAGTGAGCGCGTCTCAGTATTCCACGATTTTTCAAAGAAATTACCGATCGGTCATTCAACTTTAAAGTCTGGTGGTTCGGAAGCCACCTTAAACAGTAGGTCCTAGGCCAAATGACCTTAGCAGTCGGTGCCGAAAAATGAGTTTAAAAAAAAAACTTGTGTTAAACCCTGAGTCCTAGAGATCTTAGCGGTTAGCATAGAAAATTGATCGAAGAAAGAGGGGAGATTGATATCCCTTATTTCGAGGAACCTTTTTTCGACGTCGCCTCACCGCGTTGTCCCTGTGCTCTCCGGCGTATTTATAGTTTTGACCGTTAAAAACTGCATATCCAAGCCGCGAAGGTGGCCGTATAACAGGGCCGCAGTACGGGACCGGTCTCTTAATCTTCTCTCGAAATAAACGTGCACGTGCTGCGCCGACCGTGTCCCTCTCTCGCTCTGCCCCCAAAACTTCGATTCTCAACGTTCAAACGGTTCCTCGATTTAACACTAGAACTTAACCCGTATTCTAAAATACATCTGTAAAAAGAAGAGGAATAAAGCGTGGCTCGACGATTCCATCGTGGTCGTCGATAAAGAAAAAGGGAATCTCGTTTATATACTTTATCGAATCTATTTCAATTTATTTTTTTTTCAGTCTTAGTAGTTAATCAGAGTCTATTTTATCAAGCGTACAAAAGTTCATATAGTGAGAGTATTACGATGATGTTATAGCCCCTAAAAACTCCTTTGAAATAAAACCATACGTCATAGAAAATAACCGATCGATCCTCGTTCTTCCTCTTTATATCCAAAAGTCACGCCGCGTAACCTCGTCCTCGAGCACCACTACCAAGCGTCAAAATCCACTCGTATAATTAACCCTGTGCCATGCGCCATACGGCGCTCGACGAGCCTCGTATCGGCAGCGCGTATGTAGGGCGTTTGGAGGGACAAAAAGCGTATCCTCCGCGAGGCAAAGGGGGTGCAGAGTTAATGGAATTGCCGTTAGATGCTGAAATTGGTCTTACAGAGTACTGCGCCCATAGATGAATAGGGGTGTCTCGATAAAAAAATGCGACGCGCGGGTTTAATTACTAGAACGTTTCCGCTCTGATGCGAGCCCTTAAGGATTTTTCCTCTACGCTCTTATTTCCTTAAAGAGGACTCTCATCAGAGTCCAAACGTTAGAATATTATACTCATGCGTCGCGTTTTCTATTAATCAGTTAACTGTAGGATTTAGTTTCAAAAGATCCTCACAGGGTGGAGAATGAAAGACAACCAACGACGCGTATACACGTCGAACGCACTTAACTGGTTAAGACGCTCTGTGTCCGCTTCTATCGATTCCATCTTCCATCGATCTACGTTCTCAGTGCTCTGTGAGACCAATTTCAGCGTCTAATTACCGCACTGGAGCAAGTGAAAGACAGGAGAGATATGAATCCATGGAATTGCTTTCCCCAAACCTGCGCGGGTGTTAGTAATTGGAGGACGATATGGGGTTCGTGAAACCGCAGTTGGACCGCGAGGAACAATCGAGAGGGCAGGCTCCCTTGGCGCGCGACGAGAAAACGGAGGTTCCAAGGGGGAATCGAGAGGCGAGGGGAGTGAAAGGACTGGAATACGCGCTGCAAACGTGCCCGACACAACCACGTGTCGCGTATCGTTTACGATCGACATATGCTCCGTCTTTCTGTCTCTCTCCTTCGACTCCTTCCCCCCCTCTCACTCCTTCTCTCTCCCCCTCGCAGGTTCCGCGGCCGACCGCCTGGACCGATTAATAAATATGCTAATGCCAGCGCGCGGCATCTGTCGTGCTCGCTTTAATTAAAATCGCGTCTCATTAAGAGGCGCCGATTTCAATAAGAGCGACGAGGATCGGCCGTCGTTGTGCCGAGGAGGCGGCTGAGCTTTGCCGGCATTTATCGAGGGGAATTTATGGAAAAGCGCGGGTATTCTGGCAGATCGAGGGAATATTTGTGGCGGTGTAAAACTGGGATGGTCGCTCCGCTCGGTTTCGGTTTTGTTTCGATCGCTTGTGTAAAAAATATTTACAGCGAATGTCTCTCGATGTATTATTTTTTTTCCTAACATTATATGTATTAAATATAATATTATATATTTGAGATCAATATTAATAATAATATTAAGTATAATATTATATACTTGGGAAAGAAAAGGAAGGTGCGAAAATGTGTGCGTCCACAGTTCCTAGGCTCGACTCCCCCCACTCCCCTGAATTTTATTAGCCAGCCATGAAAAATGCAGGATTCGAAAATTGCCGCTTGCCGATATATATTTCATTCCCACGAATACAATCGCCGCGACGGCCTCCACTTTGGTTTATCGCGAATTATTCCCAAATCGTATTTCGCCGATAATCGATTCGGAAAATGGCGCGCGGTCGGGAATTCGGTGGAAATAAAAAGTGCGCGGAAAACGCCATATATCTCCTTGGAGAAATACTCGTGCGTGATTTAGGGATACGCTTTGGACATTTTTATCGGGTTTTTTGGACATCGGTATTTGATACCAGCGGACAATGCTATACGGATACTGGGGAGGGCTGAGAAAATTTATTGCTCGAACGTATAATGCTTTACCTAGATGTACCTATTCATTTTTTAATTTCGCATAGGTTTAAACAAACGAAGGATACCAGGATGATGGAATCATCGAGGCAATTTGCGTTTCAAAGAAGCACGTGTTTTACCTTGCACTTCGTTCAGTTATATTTACATTTAAAAAACCTATTAAATTTTACATCTCTCGTATATCTAAAAATATTACATTTACCGTAAAAATAAAAAAGTAGGAAGTACACGAAAAACGCTCCCGCGATGCATCGCCATAACCTTGCGCAACAGACGATAGTTATAGGAAAAATTTGAATAACGCGCAGAAACGCATAATCGCCGTGTCTAGCTATTACAGTAACGAGCATTACCGCGGTGCCTCGTCGGCAAATGAGCGAGCGGGAGAAAGTAATCACCGTAAGGATATTTCGTCGTCGCGGCTTAAGTCTCATCGACGATCATTCGCAATTTCGAAAGAATCTCGGCGCTCCTCGATGTCGAGAAAATTAATCGAAAAAAGGAATAAAGGAGTAACATAAAATAAAGAAGAATAAGAATAAAGGAAAATTAATCGAAAACGGATTAAAAAAAAATGAGATAAAATAAAGAAGAATAGGAATAAAGGGAAATTAATCGAAAAAGAAAAGATCTCGAAGATAAAAAAAAAATCGGTCCATAGAGGGTTAATTAAACGGTGGCGGGGCAATCAACGGGGACGCCATAACATCGGCCATGCCGTAAAATTCACCGTAATTCCTTTCACCTCTTTTTCCACGATCGAAGCGCGGGGTGTTCCTCCGGAGCGTAAACGCTTCCTATTCCGCGGCTACTACGGCTGCAGTCTCCGTAAAGACGTGTACCGTTAGCGGCGTAAGGAGGCCAAAACAAAATTAAGACCTTTGATTACCGAGAATAACGACTCGGAGGTGTAACTCCTCCCGGTACACGGATTTCACAGTCGAGCGTGCGATCGACGCCCTCGTCGTTCGCACCATTCTTTTTTTCCAGGATGCCGATCGAGGCAGATCGCTACCTGGAATCGATCCTCCGGTAACAGGACTTGACGCCCTCGTGAGATCGAGAAATCGCGGTGCAAGCGCGGCGAGATACGGATTAGTTTCTTAGAAAAGTCCCACGGACGATTCGACGATTATTCCGATAGGCGTCGCGATGAACGAAAAATATCGCGATATCGTTGCATCGAGTTTTCGAGCGAGGAATGTAGATTTTCTCTCTACCTTTGTCGTATCAGCTCGGTAGTGGAAAAACCCAGCTCCCTTTATCTCGAATATTTAATGTCCGATTACGATTATTTTACAATTCTTGCGCTTGCCTTAACGATACGAGTTGGAGGCAACGGGCTCCAGAATTTCATTGTATGGAGCGTTTATTTTGAAAGTGGCGTAAGTCCATTTCCTCTTCTTTCGAGAAGATTAAAGCATAGCATATTTGTCGATCGAAAAATACCGGTTAATATTACCGAGCGTGGCAATGTTTCTACTTGTATATCGTACAAATGTAAAGAGCAGTAGCCACTGATCTTACCACCCGTCTATCGAAATTCGACTTACACCACTTTCATGATCAATGGCTACGCAATTTCTTTCATCGACCAACATTAAATCGAACAAGGTGTTGGTTTTTTTTAAGGTATTAAATACTCACTGGTTATAAATAAAAAATTTACGCACAATTAAACATAAATCACGTGATATCTCGTTTTCTAAAATGGACTTACACCACTTTCAAAATAAACGCTCCATACTCCCCAGCACTCGCTATTAGGAAAAGAAAAAACATGTCGATTGCGAATGCATTGAGACGTCAAGAAGATTATTGAAGTAACGTGAAGAATGACATAGCCACGGTGATGATACAATAATATCCACAGCAAGAGTAACGATGGAGTTCGGTATGTCGGAGAAAAACGACGCTGGCCTCGTCGTCGAGTCCGTCCGGGCCGACGATTGAGTTAATTAAATTTAACGAGGAAATTTTCTCCACGATCGGCACGATTACCCTCCTCCCACCATCGCCGCCTCTTCCTTTATCGGTCTTAATTATGACAGACGTTGAATATTTGTGGTTAACCGGCCGCCCGAAATACCGGCAAAGTAAACAGTTACGTAAACGCGAGCCGTGAGAGATACGAGGCCGAAGCATAATGCGTCCTTTGTACGCTATCAGCGCTCGGTTTCGTTCCTTGCACTTTACTACGGGCAAACAGAAAATTATTATCGCTTATAAAGCGCGCCGACAAAGCCGGCTTATCTGCATACAATCGTGAAAAAGGAAAAAAGAAGTAAACCAGCCGGTGGGAGGGAAGGAGTTGTCGGCGGCGCACTTTCCACGAAAGGTGCAGTCGTGCACGTCGCGCGCCTGTCGCTGGTGTATCGCCAAGAGAAACAAAAATCTCTACGCGCCCCGACTGAATTCAACCTACCCTCCAACTGTTTTTCCTCCCCCTATTCGTCCTTCCTGCTCATTTGATTTTCAAAGCCTCGATCCTCGGAGTATGCGTACTATTCGCAATGTGAAATTAGAGAAGCTTCAACGTCAAAAAATTGTGGTGCTTATATGTTAGATTATTAAAATATAAAAATATAAATATAAAAAAAATAAAAATATAAAATATAAAATTCGTGTACTTAATGGAGGATACGCAAAATAATTTATTATTTAATTTATTTATTATTAATCGTTTATTATTTATTTATATATATATATATCTATTTAATTTATGTTATCAAATGCAGGATAATACACGAATGAGATTTAATCGATCGACGTTTTAATTGGGGTACAAACTTTTTTTTATTAATTTTAGGGCGTCGACAGCTTAGGTCTTTGGCTTAACGCTATTCCTACCACTACGGGTCAGTGATTTCTTTGAAAAATCGTAGAACTTTGAGGCGCGGTCGCTTCTGAGATTTTTCGTGATTTTCTCGCAGCGTACGAATCGATAAATTAATCTATCGACATTTTTCCTTCGTCCTCTGTTTCTTTAAGGATATATTGAGTACGCTTAAATCTGTCTGAAAAATGGCTGGTAGGAATAGTGTGGAACTTATTTTCGACGAAGGAGAAATCTATTGCGCCATCCTAGCGACATTTGAGGCCCACGTTGAGCGCGATTAATAGTACAAAGATGCAGTTTTATTTTATAAAAGTGTCGCGTCCCTCGAGCAAAGCGCCAGTGATAAGGAGCTTTCGCGACGAATTTAAATGTAAATGCACGAGCCAACGACGAGGCCTCGTGGGCCAATTTAATATCCCCGCGCGGCGTAAAACTTCGGTACCCGTTCCTGGAAACGATGGCGGAGAACGAAAAAAGCCAGCGTGGCGTTTAACGTTGACTCCGCGATGCTTTTTACTCGGTTAATTGCACCAGCTGCGTTTTTCCTCCGGTGTGTGTATGGGAAGTCGTTGACCCGATATACCAGCCTTGCGTAACGAACGCTTTACACACGTGACCTGCAAGCTAATCATATCTATACTCGAAGGGATACACGGTCAAATACGAGCGGTCGAGTAGACCTACGTGTCTCTCGCATAAGAATGGATCGTAAAAATCGAAAATGAAATAATTTACAGCCCGTCGTCGATATAAATACTGACACGATAAAGTTCTACGCGCGTAGAATAAAACTTGGATGATCGATTTATCGATCGAAACTAAAGATCGATAGTAATAATTCCAGGGATTGATCGATCGAAGAAATGAGAATATATTCTAAACTAATTTACCATTTAGTGGTTTTATTTTAGTCCGCTAATCGCATCGATCCGCATGTCCGATGATCGAGGCGTGGATATAATTACAGAGATCGATCGACGAAAAGAAGAGGATTACGGTCTAATACAATTCACTCTTGCACGCGCTCTGCTTCGAACCAGGTCGGCCTAATTGTCAGCCTAAATATCACGAGCCCCCAACCGCTGCTCTGTAAACGACCCGCGGCGTGCAGAGCCAACGACAGCCTGGCCTTTCCCAAACACGCGGAACCTCGTTTCTCTCCCAAATATTTGTCAGGGATGGATTTTGTCCCTTCCGTGACGCGCGTGAATTGCTAGGAGGGAACCTGGTGCGTGGCTGCGTGGGCTCGGAACGATCCGCTCCCAATTTTCCTCGAGGACGTGCGAGGCCCCCAAGAATAACCCAATATCCTCGAAATTCTTTGGCGAAGATCGTTAAGCCTCTTTTATCTCGGATCGAAAGAAATTCCTGATCCACCTCCTTGCTCGCTGCAGGAGCACTTTCGAAGATTGCGACTCGGAGGAAAAATTTCAGAAAGCTGCGCGAAAAGGGGGAGATCGGTCCTCCTTCGCTCAACTTGGGGAGCCTCTTCAAAGGGTCGCCCTGATTGGAACACTTTGCATCGAGTTTCCCCGCAATCTTGCGCGAGCGAGTCTCCTCCTTTCTCCACGGTGCTATCGCCATCTCCGCGGAGGAGCACTGCCTCGTCCGGAAGGTTCTTACCCGCCGTTATTTAAACTCAAATGGGATCTCGCGATAACGTTAATGGAATTTCCAACATATCATATAAGATACATAGGAGATAGGCAAAGGTCGACGGGTCCTCTCCATCGCGTCCGCGGCGCATCTCCTTCGCTCCCGACATCGCGATGATCTTACATTTATCTCGTCTCGAGGATACGTCCTTTGCGCAAAAACAACGATTCGAGATTGATTCTTCTACGTCTATTTCTCGCTATATGAAATACGGAGGGTATAATGGAATTGAAAAGGGTGAAGCGTAATAGGCAGACATATTCCCCGTTACTTCCTTGAAAGATCTGCGTAACGAGGTTTCGCGTGGAAAGGGCCGATGAATTGAATGGATTTAACTTTTTAGGCCACGGTGGGATTATTTTAGTCCCACCCTATAACAATAAATTGAATTATATTATTATTTTTTTTGTTCTTAAGTTATGTAATTTCGTTATTAGTAAAAATATACCAATTTCGCTTCATTCAAAACGCGATAAAACTTCTGCGCAACGTGGGTCTATTTTAATAGCCGAAATCCTGTGCCGCAAAGGGTTGAGTATAGGCAGAGCTGTAAAATAACGTGGATTCGAAGGTACGTGGCTGTAAATGAAATTCGAACGCGACACGCTCCCATCGAGGTTACATCGGTCGCGGAGCTGGTTATTATCTGCTCGATAAGCCGAGCCACGATACTACGAGATTTGATAGTATTATCTCTTATTGTGAATGAAGCCCTTATATGAGGAAGAACCGATCGATTTTATCGGCTGGACGGATGCGCGATTCACCGAATATAAGCCCGCAAAGCTGGAATCCGTCATTCCGGCCTGGTAAGCGCTTAAAATTATTTCCTCGATAAGCCACGATTATCTAACGCCCGGGCGTGACTCACTTCGATAAAGCCTTCGATAATTATCGAACCACCAGTGTCCGTATTAACCGACTACACAATATTCCCGCGCTCTTATCGCGCTTTATTAAAAGCGGTCATAGTTTCAAAATCTGTATTTAAAAAAAAAAAACTGCGCCACGCTTTATACATTCCATGCAGGAAACGAAGAGGATACTCGGTACAGCCTTTAACCGAGGTTATTGGAATGAGAAACTTCGAGGAGTATTGAAATTTATTCGGAGCGTATTTAGCATGAAATAGTTTAAGATTGCGGGCCTCTTGTTAAGATCCATTAAGATTAAAGCGCAGACCGTTAACGGCAACGCGCGCATTTTCCCAAGCATCCGAACGTGACCCGGGAGAAAAACGAGGATGCATCGTACAATTAATAACTCGTGTAATTACCTTGTTGATAATTGAACACGAGGCGCCTGGGCTTAATTAATTCGCGATGAGGATTCTAACGCACGCCGCGGCCCCTTTCGGGGGGCGTAAAAATGAAAGAGCAACGGCTCGAACGGATCGAAGGGCGATCGAGTCCACGGTGAAAACGCATTCCTGCCTCCTTTCAGCTTCCAGGAATTCTGCGCATTTTCGTCGTGCTTTTCTCACAGTCCTGGCCGTGATGAAAATTATCGACATCGTGGCACGCTTGTTGCCTGCTTCGTTTCATACCCAGCGTTTGCTTCGGACTCATTTCTTCCAAAGTTGGTATTGCGCCATTTAAAGAAAGATGGTGGAGACGAATGACCAAAGCAGTGGAATACCTAAGGTATAATAGGTAAGAAAAAAAAAGATAAGAAAGATCGATCGAATAGCCATACGTAGGCATAATATTTCGTATCGAAGGAACCAAGATGCGCGCGAGGGAGAAAAAATCGATATATCGAGGGAATAAAAAAAACTCCATACGTTTCAGATAAATTTAAGATATACAACGATGTATACATCGCGCGTCATCCATCGAGCAATGTCCCGTGAAACTTTTTTCAGTACCCATTGTGAGCGACGCGACAAATCGAGTTACACCAATCCGCATTCTCCCGCTGATAGGGCGAGAAGTGAAAAAAAAATCGAACGATCGGAGCCATATGGCGTGGATCATTT
Organism: Ampulex compressa; assembly: GCA_038496175.1. Classification (NCBI taxonomy): domain Eukaryota; kingdom Metazoa; phylum Arthropoda; class Insecta; order Hymenoptera; family Ampulicidae; genus Ampulex; species Ampulex compressa. Next base: position 112,158 of record JBCFXI010000274.1, read on the forward strand.
TTCACAAAGGAGGATGCGATCCAAATGAGGACTACCGTGGAAAGAAACAAATGAGCCCGATACGATACCTGGACCGAGCTGGGCCCACACACCGGAGCTCTTAGACACGCGGCAGCTGTCTTCACGATTATCTCCCTCCAATGGCGTAGCTAATCCTTCATTTTTTCACCTTCGACTTTCGAAAGAATTTTCATACCTTCTGTACTCCATGAAACTTCGTGTATTCGACGATAAATAATAATAATAATAATACTTTATGCGAAAGAATTTTCATATCGTTCGTACCGTTTAAAACCTCATATATTCAACGATAAATAATAATAATAATAATACTTTATTCACACGTTGTACATCGTGAATTATTGTCAACGATCAATGTTACAAATTCTCACACAATGACAATACCTTCAACAGTATTTGTATCCATCCCTATACGTTTACATACAATCTCACTCGAAATGGACTTCTTGTAAATGTGGATTATATTGTCTACGAGGATCACCAGTTCTCCTATTTCCTCGAGATCGAGGCTCACACATTTCGCGAATTGCCATGAGTAATCGTAAATCGTCCGGTAGACGTGGCGGGGAGCCGCGCGCCCTGTAGACGGCCCTGCCTTCCCCTGAGTCGAAAGCACGAACATGTCGGTACACGTTCAAACTCTGCACGATGCTACTCGCGAATCCGCTATTGTTAACCGTAGATCCTCTCCTTGTTCGCCGGCCAGTCGCATTACGCTCAGCGTGAGAAACGGTCGCATCCTTTATCGCGTAATTTTGGGCCAGGACGATACACCTGCGAAGATAAAGAGCCAGTGTCCGCGGTCTTTTTCGAGCGGTGCGGAGATTTAAGGCAATCGACGCGAATGCGGATCCTTTATCGTTGAACTCTTTCGCAGAGTAATTCCTTCCGCATATTTATCGTATTTATCCTTTATCGTTGAACTCTTTCGCGAATAATTCCTTCCTCGTATTCCGACATCGATGAAGCTGATTCGCGAGTTGCTCGACGCTGTGTGCCGATTGACGCCTTCGCCGAAAAGGCGGAAGAGGGAAACCGATAGGGGTGAAGAGAACGAGGGAACGAGCGACCCTCGAACCGTGGCGGAAACGGAAGAACCTCGCGGCGAGTTGATTTCGTCACCGGATGAAAAACAAGTATGACTAAGTCCACCTAACATCGACGCCGCCCGTTTGCTCTCGGTTTCTGTATTATCACGTGTTAATTGGAGAATTCGCGCTATGCAAATGCCAGCTTGGGATTATTTGTTTTTCCCAAGACACGGCTTTATTTGCCGCTCTACCGTCGTACATCAAAATCGAAAGGCTTACTTAAAGTCTTGTGTATATATATATATTTTGGGATTTTATATATATATTCTATCTTATACATAACTCTATACTATATACTTTATGAATCGATTATAGTGTTCAATGTTTAACGACGAGCCTGCGTTTTCTATCGAAGTTACTTCTTGCGTGTACTTTGGAACACCCCCTATATAATTCGCCACTATTAGTCTCCACTCATTCATACCAACATTTTCTGCGATATATACTTGTGTTCATAGACAAAAAAATTCTTCAGAGTCTCTCGCTGCTTATGCGGTTCGCAAATCGTATTATACTATTAACACTAGAACTACCAAACCAGTCAAAACGACCGGTCAGTCGTTTCTTAAAAAAATCATAGTGCTTTATAACGATGTATTGTTTGAGATCTTCCATGATTTTCATGCAGTATTTGGATCATCATCTTGATTTACCCAAATTTCCTTGTACTCTCCCCTTTTTTTTAAAGATGTACGTGGTGTTCGAAATATCCCCAGAAAGTGGCTGGTGGTTCTAGTGTTAAAAAACTTCGAAGCCCACCAGAATTGATCGATGATCCGCCGTATCGCGCCGCTATCCAAAATCCAAACCGTTTCTCGTGGATCTACGCTATTGCGAGGGTGGCTCGGAGGAATGCGATCTCCGAAGCGAGGGCCCACGACACGTTACGTAAGAAAAGAAATGCCTGCAGGGCCGTAACAAACGCGGAGTGGGGGGGTCCACCGGCGAGTCCCTGCACCGGTGTCAAGGATGACTCACGGCCGGAAAAGAAAGAGTCCGTGAGGGCCCCTAACCCTCATCCTTCGGCCAGACGGTCCCCGCATTCCTCCTCAATTGTCCCAATTTGGGAGAATACATTCCTGAGGCCTTACTCTGCCCCCTCGAAACATCCCAGAAATTTCGGCCACGATCTCGAACCCGTCGTATTTATTATTCACGTCGAAACCACGGGTAAAAAACCGTTCGACTTTGCGATGGGACTTTTTTCATTTCTTTCTCCTACGCAAGATACGCGAAAAATCAGTGCTTTTTCGGATCTTCGACTCGGACCGCTTTCCTCGTTCCTCCATATTGTCCTCCGCATTGCTCCTCGACTATTCAACCCTTAGAGCGCCACAGCGATTTTTAAGGCGGTCCTGTAAGGAGTCAAAATTGAATAAATTTTAAGTAAATCTTCTGTAATTCCTTAAAACAGTGCGAATTTCTTTTATCATGCCGTACGCTGTCAGCCACCGCTGGCTGACGCGGCACTCCAAGGATTAACCGACACTGCACACGATACACTTACATTTCGAATTTTATATCACGACTTCAACACGATTATAAGTAACTGATAATACAAACCGTCCTAATAAATCTACGCAATGAGTAGACGTACAAAAAAGTAACACGGATACTCGCGACGTAATAAGGAATCTTCATGTTCGTAATTATTGGCTCGTGTCCCAGGGAAAATCCTCCATGGACGATGAGCTTGAGCCGAACGTCGAATCTTCCGCGTGGAAATCCGAGCCACTATCCGCCACGCCGGCCCAACCGGGATATTTCGGTCGCTCGCAGCACGAGGCGGCAGTTTTGCGCGGATTTACGGCGATTCGAACTCGCCCGGAGGATCCGCATGTGGCCGCCATGCATGCGGTCTAGCCTCCTCCCTAAGATCTCTCCTCGCGCAACTGCTTTCCCATGGCCGAGGCCGCTTCTTCGAGGCGCAAAAAAGCGCTCGGCCGCCCTTGGGGGGGCCCTCCTCCGAAGGGTGGATCCTCCTCCGTAACGGTCGACAAGAAAGTTTCGCATGTGCCTCTTCGGGAATGAAAAACGGCCGCGATATTCGGTGGCCGAGGAATGCGGTGTCGTAACAGTCGAGTGCGAGTGTCTGCTCTCCTTGCGAGGAAGGCTTTCAGCATTGAGCAAAGGAACTATCGCTTTTCTCTCTCGATTATCGCGAATGTTAACCACAGGCTCTGCAACAGCGTCTCATGGTCGTGCGTTACTGTAATCTAGAGCAAGATATGGGTGTCGATGTATATATATATATTTTCCTTGTACTCTATCTACCTGCATTGAACGTGAAAGGATTGTAACGTGTCGATGTATATACGATATATATATACATGTGCTGAATTGTATGCAAATCTAAGGGGAAAAGGGGTATCGCTGGGACGATAAATATCGAGGCTTTGGAGAAGATGGACTTTATTTCTGGGGGCGATATACTTTGGTATGTCCATAAGAAAATGTAGCGGGTCCCCGCTTCGCTTGGTATGCGCGACGATAAAATCATTGCGCTTAATTGACAAAGTAATCCCTCGCGTTAAACAGTCGCGCGCAATCTCCCCTTCGCCCTCGTCTTCGTACGACCAAAGTGCCCGAGTGGATGAAAATATTATTAAAAACCTCTCCTGGAGTGTCCAAGATCGAATTATAGTTGAGCAAACTTTCTATCATCCTCCATTCTCTCTCTCTCTCTCTCTCTCTCTCTTTCGAATTTTACAACGTCCTCGACGGATGAATTTCACTCCTTTCTTCTCCTTGGCTTTTACACCTGCGAGATCCCCGAGAACCGCCGTTTTTCCACCATCCGTCTTATGGTTCGCCATTGTTATCCATTATTCTCGCTGCTGGCTTCTCTCGTTCCTCCTTTCGAAGCGGAAAACCGAAAGGCAGGGCCTCTGGAATTATTCGATATGAATAATTAATCAGAGGGCCCTCGTGTCGCATTCCGCATGCGTAAAACATTTTTTCGCCCTAACGTCACGGTATTATTCTTCCCCATTGAACGTCCTGGCGGGCCAAGGGGAGAAGCTTCGCGGCGGGAGGCGACCGTTTTAGCCTTTACACCTAACTCCCTTCTACACTTCCTCTGGACGATTTTCAAAACGACGCGATCGAGGAAAAGACCGCCTTCACTTCTGGTTTTTCCATATAATATGTATATGATAGGTTTTAGACCAAATGATCTTAAAAGTCGGTGCTGAAAATAAATTTTAAAAAAAAGGTCGTCTTACTTTATTTTGCACTATTAAAAGACATGAACCTGATAAAAGAAAAACACCGCCTTCTTTATATAACACGGTTTATTTACTAGTTTACTTATCGGCTTTTACTGGTTTATTTATCGACGCTGAAAGAGGAGGAGGAAGATTCGTGATCCGAGCGCGTCGTTTCAAAATCGTGTCGAAAAAAAGAGTTGGGTGTAAAATAGCGGAATGAGAGAGACTGGTCGACCAGTGGAGATAGACCGGTCGTCGCGAGTTCGTCGGCCCGGATCCCTTTTTCCCCTGGCCGTTAAACGATTAGAGGCAGTTCCTGGAAACAGTAGCGGCCACGAGGATGGACGCGCGTACATCTGACACGATATTAACATTAAACGCACCAACCACTTTCCACGCATACTTGCGCGTACTAAATATATCCTCGTGAAAGAAGCAGACAAGGGAGAAGTAGATTAACGTATCGATCCACGCGCTGTCGGAAGATCGTGAAGAATTTCAAAAAATATCTGGCATAATTTCATGTTAAACCTCTATTAGCCACACTCTGAAGATATGTACATATATCACGTGTATTTTTAATGAGTTTATCTCAAAAAATAATTCATCTACCATTTTGACCCCTTCGATAGGTTTAGTGTTAATGTAGAATATGAAACCACAGGGCTACATTGTGCTTTTGACACTTTAGAAGACTATAAGACCTTGAAGCGAGATACGAAGTATTTAGCCCTGGTAATCACTTTGCGGAAGTGAAGAGCGAGTATGAAAGAGAGATACGACCTCCGAAACGTGCATGTGCCAAGTTCACATGCCAGCCACCGCTTCTGGATTTTTTCACGCGATACGTCTACCGTAGCCCCCGTTGACTAGGAACCTCCATTAACCCTCTTCAGCCAGACGCACGTGCGTATGTTTACTTTAAATAAAACCAACTTGCCTCTTTGATACCAAAATACCACCGAGACCTTTTCGACCCAGTACATTTCCCACAGTCACGATATTTCACGGTATCCAAAGCTGCAATTCTTTTCACGCACAAATCTCGATGTTGGCAATAATAATTCATTGCTCCATGGAAGAGCATTGAACCTTCCAGGATTAAAGATCTAGTCTTTTTTTTTTTAAATTCAAATTTGGCACCAACTACTAAGATCATTTGGCCTAAGACCAATTGTTTTAAGGTGGGTTCCAAATTACTATATACGTATATATATATGTATCACATGGAAAAACCGGAGACGATAGGATTCGAACCCTTTTTTTATTCAAGTTCAGCACCAACTACTAAGAAAGATCATTTAGCCTTATACTTACTATTTTAAGCTGGGTTCCAAATTACCAGAGCTACCGTATATATATTACATAAAAAAAAACCAGATTCGAATCCAGGTCTTTCGCGTGGAAGTCCTCTATCCACTACACCACCTCTACATATCCAAAGTTCTTCCACATCTTACACGAATACTTTCCGATATTCCGAACCTTCGTGGAAAAGGAGAACCCAAACGAGTCCCCTTCGAAGGTGCAATTACCCACGGCTGGAATCCAGGTTCTCGAGCGTCCTGACCTGAAAAGGCACACGAACGCCTTTCCACGGGCGCGCGCCTCGAGTGCGATTCTAAAACTGGTGGGACAATTAGTCACCTTGGAGATAGCGTTAATGTATGTTCGAACTTTAACTGGCGCCGCGATCGCTTTATCGCCCGACGAAATACTAGCTCGCTGGGGGCATCGAGGGCGCGTAGGGGAAAAAAAAAAATAGGATAGAGACGGCGGGTACTACGCGATTAATTGTCTTCCTCGGCGCGCTCGGATTTATCGTCGGTAGAACGCGACTCCGAAATGCACTTTGCCGATAAACGAACCCACAGACCAGCCGCATTCGTCATTAAGCGCCGCTTTATCCGTTTTCACCGGCCGTGCGGCTTTAATCATCCCACGAATGGTCCTCGTGGCTCGCGCTCGAGAGCAAGGCGCGATCTCGAGTTGAAATCTTCCAGCGTAAAGCGTCGTTGCTCCTCGAAGAATGCGACTTGGTCGATCGCCGTGACATTGCCTCGCCTCTGCGCGCTCGTCGATACGACTTCGTAAGCCCTGAACGAGCTACGCGTGTTGCAACGCGCTACTAACGCTGTTCCCACTACTGGTCGAATAACCGATCGGTGGTTTCTTTGAAAAATCGTAGGACTTTGAGGACGAGCTCACTTCTGGGATTTTTCACGCTCTTCTCGCTGCGTACGCGGATGGATAAATTAATCTATCGACGTTTCTACTTTGCCCTCTTTTTATTTAACACTATTCCTACCGGCTATTTTCCAGACACGTTTAAATGTACTAAATGTATCCTTAAAGAAAATGAGGCCGAAGGAAATGTGTTGATACATTAAATTATCGATCCATACGCTGCAAGAAAATCAGGAAAAACCGCAGAAGTGACCGCGTCTAAAAATTCTATAATTTTTCGAAGAAAACACTGACCGTTTGTGGTAGGAATAGTGTTAAGGATATACTTGGTACACCTAAATATGTCTGAAAAATTGACCGGTAGGAATAGCTGGTTAAAGCTGGAAACATGCCTAAGCGACGTAATTACCTCGAAAAGAATCCCAAAATTTACGACGCACGGTTTCCGCGAATTTTCATCGCTTTATTGCCAGGCGTGAATCATCGAACGAGTACATTCACTATTTCCCTATCTACGCCTCTCGTCTCGTGGATATTTACGATGTGTCCAGATACGGTAGAATAGCGACGCGTGGTTCTTTATATCGATACAAACTCAGCGTGGAACATCTTTCCTATCCTCCGTCCTCATCGACCGAGGGATACGACTTAATAAATCTTTCGATCTATTAGCTCGGATCTACGATGTCTCGCGTTACGTTCTTGTCGAACACGAAACGCTAAGTGGATATTATTCACTCGTCGTTCCATATACCGGTTGCTCCGCACTCTGCGTCTTCTGCTCTCCGTGAGAAAGTCAGTTGCGAAAAGTTCCAGCGTGCCATTCGAAGACGAGCCCGCGGACCAAAAGGAGGAGTCGGCAGAAGCGGTAGGAAACGTTCGAGGCTCGTCCCAAAGTGTATTCTGCGCCGTAATCGGCGCCCGCATCCCGATTATCCCGCGCGTACTCTCGAGCAATTATCGTGATCGCGCGAGTGCGCGCGTCTCACGTTGGCGGACCGTGTAATTAACTCGTATGCGCGAGCAGGCCGCGTCCTTGAATTCGTCTACTCGAGCAACGCTAAATTCCTCGATAGAATCTCAAATACGCAAGGAGAAGACCGATTACTGTTATTAAACCGTCGTGTCGGCCGATCGTGGAGTAATTTCAAGGAACTGACCTGCATCTGGAATTTTGTTTGTCCCCATCGTGCTCGTTTGCTTGTATATCATTAATGTATATGATCCCTTGGAATATTGTCGAGGAAATACAGTGAACGTGACCGAATAAATAGCTTTAGTAAAAGAGTAGTTTGCTCTATTATTTGCAAAAATTACTTAAGATGATAGTAACGTTTGGCGTCTTGTAATTTATCCCTTTTCGTCCTACGATGCGTAAATCCACTGAATCAACAAGGGTTTCTCTCGCGTATCCCTTCGACTTCCTTTCGTCTCGAGTACAGAGGCTCATCGAGTATTTCTGGCTTCCAATAAAAGAACGTCTTAATTGCAGCGTTGAGAAAATATACGACGACCGTTTAAAGCCAACCCCCCGAAGATCCGGTGTCGCTGTAGTCGATCTGTATCGACGATGCGTAATGGATCGGTCAATTGAGAGGCAATCTCAACCGGATGTTTTTGATTACGTTGTAACAAGAGCGCAGCGTGCTGCATGAATTCGAACGAGTGTGTTTTATCGAGGGATAGGATGATCTCAAGATCTGCTCGTGACGAGAGAGACGAACAGCGTAGGAGGATTTAAACTGTCGAGAAAGCAGGGCTATCGAGAGTGTCCATAAAAAAATTTGATCATCGATATAAAGTCACGTGACAATAAAGATCCCATCATTGATCCGGATTTAAGGATTTTAGAGGCACGTGTTGCAAAATAAAACACATGCTTTACGAGGAATGCCCAGGAAGCGAGCGATCGGCACTCGATTATCTGCATTCTGGTCGCTGAAGTCACGGGGAGAAACCGCGGTGGCTTTCAGCCATTCTATGAGTTCTTCAGGAAACAATTAACGGGTATTCGTTCCCATAGGCCTTCGTGGTAATCTAGCCGCGAGATCCCGAAGGGATAAACGGAATATATCCTGCCACGGACATATTTGGTGGCGTTCACGCTCTGAGAAGTTCGTGGAAACGCATTAATTCTCTCTCACGGTGAAAATCGTCGGGAAGAGAGAAAAGAAGAAGGAAAAAAAAACAAGGCTCCCCGATAACGAAGAGCTTTATACGCGAGGTACGAGGACGATAAGGTCTCGTTTCTCTCCTGCGATTCGATCCCCGCCATTTTATTGCACCTGTGCAGCATAGTGGAAAAGATAAAGGAACCGTTAAAGAGCGCGAAAGTCTCGACGCAGACCATTAATCCTGCCGACGCTCTATCGTAGCTCAAAGTAGTAAGACGCGAAAGCTACCTCGCACAGACACCAGCCCGTGGTTACTGAATATTTACCACGACGACCCATTAATAACTCCTGACGTTTATCGGCCATAATTTGTCCAGTGCGCATGCGCGCGCAGAATTCAGCAAGGAGCCATTAAACGAGAAATCGTTTAATCATCGGACGAGGGACATTAAGGCTCGCCCTTTATTCTTTATCCTTAATTGCAGCGACGCTCTGAAAGGAGACGCGCGGCCTTATCCTGGTCTGCGATCGAGGAACGGAAGCCGGGCGAAAAACCTGCCTTTTCCACGGCACCCCTTCCCCTTTTCCCCTCGCTTAGAATAATTCGACGCGTTAACCTCGTGCGAGATCCCAAGGAAAATGGAGGGGGCGAAATAATATTCTGCCTGGCGTGACTTTATATGGACGCGCCTTCACGCTCGAGGTGGCCCGCGAAAAATGGCGCAAGCCTCCTTGGGCTGGAAAGCAGCGCGTAATTGCGAAAAAGAATCATCGTTCCCCTCGACCTGAAGCGCGAGGAGGGGGGAGGCGAAAAGGCGCGTGGAAAATTCACGAGGTTCGGCCAATTATGAGGATGATCCGAACGTGGGGCACGTCGCGGATGCCAGACGGCGCGGCAAATCGTCTCTCCGCATTTCTCCAGGTCGTAGGAAGTCGTGGGGAAAGCAAAATGCCAGATTCCACGGACGCCCTCTTTCGCTGCCGATTGTTAATCGCTAACTACCATTGTCTCGTGAGCGAAGACACTTCGGAGGGGAATTTCCTTCGGTTTTTGTCGGAACGTAATTTTCGTTGGAATTAATGGAGAAACGTCGGAAACGAAGTTATATATGATATATTAATCGAACTGATATATATTTGAGAAACTTTATGGTTTGAAATAAGAGATTTTAATACTAGTCTTAAGGAAATTCCCGGATATCTGGAAAAGTATCGTGCGATACCCGATCGACGAGACGAGGTTTTCGCTCGTAAGAATGCATGTCTGGGGAAACGGAGAAAAAACAGTAGGAGGAAACATTTTTCTCGGCGAGAATGCTGGCACGTCGTCAATTACACGATGCGTAACGACTCCTTGTTATTTCTCCACGCGCAAATAATTCTCTATTTAGAAACACCGGTGGATGCTTTAAGGTCCAGACGGAGCCGTGGTAATTTCCCAGGCGCGTTTTCCTTCGCTCATTCGTTTCGAAGACACGGCATTCCTGAATACGCCGAGTAACGGAAGTGCGTGAATACGCGTTTCCTCCGATGAGACGCGAAAAGAAACGCCTAGCCGAATTTCCCATGCTTCGTGCCAATTCCTTGGCACTCATCGTCGACTGAAAGATACATTTGCCTGGTTCCACGGGTACGAGAATTCTTATAATTTCATCGACAGAAATATAACTTTAAAACCCACGTCCTGCATATGCCAGATTTTCCATGAAGATCTTGGGTGAGTGCGGAGTTTGTGATTAAAAGTCACAGTGAAACTCCGCACGAACTTTCGCACTCAGCTAATATATTAGCAGCGAAATTACAGGACGTGGCGTCCACTCTGTAAGATAATACTCTGGCAAATCATCATTATCCCAAGCAAACCCTACACCCACGATCATCCCTCGCGATCGTTTTCTCATCCCGATACATCGCACCGCTTCATTTCCGAGGAGTCCTTCCGAGAAATCGATATGATCCAGAGTCCATCCTAGACTCGTGTAACCGACTCACTTCGCGGAATCCTAGAATCCAACAATGGCGTGATCTCCGAGATATTTAAGCTTCCAGATCCGCGGGCTTATCTCTCGAGATAAAGAACGCTTGGTGGATGGGCGGGGGATTAAGGGTAGGGAGGAAGAATCCGCGCATCTGGTACATTCTTCAGGCTGGATAAGAGCCCAACGATACGCTCGTAGATCGCGTCAAGAATGCAAAGGCATTTACATAACTAGTTCGGATCATCGTCGATGCGTGCGTCGGATGTGTAGGCCTTCGAACGAAACGGCCGTCGGACGAGTCGCGATATCGGAAAATACGTGCGAAAGGACGCGGCCCCCGCGGTGCTTTATGGATTTAACTCGAATACTGGGACATTTATTTCCCACCGTCCGTGCGCCAGGATCCCCCCGTTCGAGGATTAATTACTGGCGAACCTTGAAGCGCTCGGCGCGCCGCTCCGTGGAAAGTCTAGTCGAGTTCTTGCATGGACGCGTATGATATAAAAGGGCTTTGTAAGACGCTGGACGAGAGCGTTCTCTCTTTTCCTTCCTTCCCTCTCTCTCTTTCACTCACTATCTATCTGTCTTTCTTTCTCTTTCTCCTCGTTATTGCGGAGCAGCGGGAGGAAGAGTCGTTCTACGTGGTAGCTATTAAAGCTTGGAGGAATCACGAGTGGTATCGAGGATTCGCTGGATCTGGTATCGAAGTACACGCGGAAGAACGACGAGAATCCTAGGGCTCGCGAATTTCTCGATCGATGGATAGGGCTCAGAAGGAGAATCTGACTATCTTCCCTCGCGTCCATTGCGACATCCGCGATATCGAAGGAGTTTGCACGAGATAAGAGGCTCGTCGTGCGCATTAATCGTGGGATACGAAAGGGAGATTTTAACACCATTCCTACCGGTCATATGACCGGTGATTTCTTTGAAAAATCGTAGAACCTTGAGGCGCGGTCGCTTCTGAGATTTTTCACGATTTTCTCGCAGCGTACGGATCGATATATTGATCTATCGACATTTTTCCTTCGTCCTCTTTTTCCGTGAGGATATATTTAGTACGCTTTAATCTGTATGGAAAATGGCTGGTAGGAATAGTGTTAAAGTGCAAAAGCGATTCCGCGCAAAAGGGGCGACCTGGTTCTCAGCGAATTGCCCTTTATACCGAAGAAGCGCGGGCTACAACCCGAGAGCCTTGATTAAAACCACGAAATCCGAGCTTTTATCCCCGACCGCGTGATGCAACTCTCATCTTCGTAGGTGATTGCAGTTAATTTACAGTATCGGCCCCGCGCTCGTATTTCAGTATCGATACCAACCTGCGGTGCACACACACGAGGCGTATCACTTTCACTTATCAAACTCCTCGCGGTACAATTCGTTCCATATCTCCTCGATCTAATCGCGGGAACAACAATGGGATTTATCGCGGGTTGCAGAAGGAAGTTACAGCCCGAGGGATCGTAATACGGCTTCGTGTCATTGTGTCGAATCGATAAACCCTGGTCCTCGATACAGGATGTATCAAAGCGCCACGTCGATTCCCGAGAAGGCGCTGGGGGATCTTATTTTCCACGCAAAACTTTATTACACGTTTTCTAATGAAACCCAGACCGGCGATCTTCTCCTTTGGAAATGAAAAATAAAAACACGTAGGAAATTAAAGGTCCACATATTGATTAACCTTATAACTAATATATTACAACGCAATAAATACTGCAATATATAAATTCCCTCGAATATATCTTAATATTTAACAACTACTGTTAAAACGGATTATTATCAGAGAAAAGAGGTAAAAACCAGAAATCTCGTTGCCTGCCTTTTATGTTTCCACATTCAAACACGAGAAATCTCGTGAGCAGTAATTTAAGCCTTGACGTTTTGTATAGAGAATAAGGTCCTCAAACACTTCCTCGAGGATCGACTGCACCCTTTGATTCACCCTGTACACACCAAAAGCGCGAGGGTGATTTATCCAACGTACGGGCGCATTTACGATCGTCCCAGTGCCGTAAATTGATTCACCCTTTTGACGCTGGCCGTTTGGATAACGATTCGAATATTATTCCCCCTTATCACGGCCGATATCGATGCGCATACTTTACAGGGAGACCTCGAGGCTCGTCTAGGATGCGGTTTAACCATTCGCGGCGCAGCTTTAATGCACCCGGATGGGCGTTAATGCCGGATATATGTAAAAACATGTTTACTACCTACGACGACTCTGAAGCAGTTTTACCCGACTAGGAGGCTAAACGATGAAGAGATGGGATTACAATTTATGCGAGTATAATACGACGATAAATCGTGGCCTTGATGATGGCGGAGTTTTTCCATATGAGCTGCTCTACACATCTTAGAAACTTATATTATATTATATATACTTATACTTATATTACTTAACTTATAATATATACTTATACTTAATACTAATATTCAGCTAAATTTTTAGATTTACATATATACATTCATTGCTGTAGTTCAGTATTTAGATTTACTCGCGCATTCGAAATAACAGACCATTGCACCTCGATAATTTCCACTTCGACCGCCGTATACCAAAAAGAGCAGATCCAATCGTAAATATATATTTCTTAGCGGGCAAAGATCTTAATCTCGAATAATCTCAAAAAATAATTTCCAATTGCTTAGTCTCCAAGCCGAAATATATGCGCATACATATCGAGAAAAGGTTTTACGTTTCGAAGAGCCGGATAGTTTCTCATCGTCGCACCGCGCTTTACCGTTCTTCGTCGTCGGCTTCTAACATCCATCTGGTGGGTATGGCTTTCGAATGAAAGGTCCCCCCGCCCCCCCCCCCGCAAAAAGTGAGACCGGAAGAATAAATGGAATGAGAGTGGGTTACATAGAAACGTCCTACAATGTCGGCGCACGTTCATGCATCGCGAACAGGCCATCCGTGAAACCTATCGAAGCAGATATCCGACCGACAATAGACGCACGAATGCCGTGCGATCCACCTGTGCGTATCTCAGCACGCACAGGGTGTCTCGAAAGTAAGTTCCACCTCCGACGAGCGACTCCTGCTCGTACGAATGGCTCGACTGAGGTAAAGGCGCTTCCAAGCTTCTCTTCGCGAGAACAACTCAAAGCAAGGATACGACCAAGCACCTCTAGATATTCGCTACGATCCAGTTACTCGCATTGGCCTTTCCGCGGATTCGAGAGACGATAAAAACGAACTTCTTCATATATACATACACGTCTGTGCAAATTCTACCGGTGCCTGTTTATTCAACAAAGTTGGGCTTATCTGCCACTTCGAGCGGCGAGATAATGTAGCCGACATGTGTTATTATGGTTAGTGGAACGTGGGTAATTACCGGATTTGCTCGTGAGAAAATCGTGCGATCGAAAATCTCGCGAAGGGCTTCGAGGATCGAAGGGATGTGGGAGGTCCTGTCGAAAAAAAAAAAAAAGAAAGAAATACCCTCGCCCCGTCCTCCAGCTTTTCGAGCCCCGTTTACGAACACACGCTCGTGTTTGCACGTAGGTTCGTTTACACGCCCCGAGAGGGATTGTTCTGCGGTTGCACGGATCCCGAAGATTCCCACAAGCTTTACACAGAGAAAAGCCGTCGTACGAGTCGGGTGTGTATGACTGTAACTGCGACTCTTTGACGACACGCTCGCTGATCGCCGAGGATGAGAGAACCCGATACACTGGACACCAAAGTACGGCCATGAGAAAATTACTCCGTCGAAGACATGCCTTTGACGGGGTAACAATGGAGGAAATTACAGTGATCGGAGGGGCATTGAATTTTTCCTAGGTACATCGGGAACACGCGATGCGGCCGTGCACTCGCATCGATAATTAAAGCCATTCGAGTTACGGTTATCGCGTCTGCATGATTTTTGCTTCGATAGCCGCGTGGAAGCAGGCGCCTATTATTGCTTTTAATGTCATCATCTTTAGTCGAAAAGTCGGCGAAATTGATTTCGAGTTTCCTTTTTCAACACCCTTTTATTTGTAATAATTTGACTATCGTATACAAACATATATATATTTGTTTAAGAAAATATAAATAAATTAATTTTTCAATAATCATAAATATTTGTTTAAGAAAAAATTCTGCCACGCACCAAATAGTCAACCTTAATCCACAGAGCCGAATGGAGAATGCGATGCTCCTAAACCAAGAGAATACATAATTCTTAAAACATAAAAGGCTTAAAAGAATACAGAAATAGCTTCTAGAATAATGCTGAAAAACACTCAAAACTACCCCAAGGCGGTAACAACGCGGATCTTTATTTCGATCCAGCGACCGTTCCGGAGGGTGTTTTTAGTTGGCAAAGGAGCCCACCCACCGAAACTTCCGTCCATGGTTCCGAGAAACTTCGCTATTTACGTCATCCTTCCGGATGCAATTCGCGGGAGAGTCGTTCCTCGGGTTTCCATCCGCACATTCGTTTTCGCGGAATGCATTTTTCGAGGCTGGCTCTCCTTTTAACTCGGTAGCCTCGTACCGGTCTCTCGTCCTTTTTTCCCTCCGATGGCGGTGCTCCCGGTGCAACTTTATTGCCGCATAATTTGGTCGTATGACAGCAGTCGGTGGCCGGTTATCGAGGCATTGAAAGCTTCTCGGCAGTTCGAGGGTGGTCCCTTATCTCGCCAGAGTGGTTCCAGCGTGTAACATCGGATGTCGGCTCCCGCCTCGTCGACGTGGCCCTTTCAGGAAATAAACCGCACGCATGAGATGCCAGGGAGCAGCAGATGCACCGATGCACAGATGCACGCGGAGTCGTTCATCACTCCCCGGGAAAAGGCACCCGGGGCAGGTGAAATTAATTGAATCGTTGCATGACTCCGTCTACTCGCGATCGTGCCTGCGTAATTTTCGACCTCGCAACGGGGAGGTCACTCGGCTGAAATTCCCTTGCACGCTCATCGCAGTCTATGAAATTAATCGAATTCGATCTGCTTGGAATTTTGATCCCACGTAGAATTTTTTTCTCCGAATATATCGTTGATGAATATTATGTTATATTGTAAAGTACTGTGGATAGAATTTCTAGACGGACAGGGACCATCAAGATCGTTTTCTTCCTCTAGTAACCAAATTCGCTTCTTCTAATGACTTTTGGCAGTTATATTTAGTCAGTTTAGTTTCACTCGAAGAAGTGGAGTTGTCCTTCCTCGTTCCTCGGTCTGCTCTCGATTGTTGGTAAAATCAATAATGTCGATAAAGAGTCGTGGAACACGTCAATAAACTTTCCGCTCTGGTTCGTGTCACGCGAATACGGAGATATACGTTGTGCCACCGTGATTCTTATCAAACCGGAGTACTTCCACCGCGTTGTACAGTTTCGTTCAGCGAGTGAGAGCGCTTAAGGGCCGTTCATCCGCGACGAATCCTTCGTTTTGCTATACAGGGACCTACGACAAGTTGTTCGAGAAGGTCCCCTCTTCCTTCTCTATATATCTATCTCTATCTCTTGCAAAGAAAAAGGAAAAAATTCGCAACAAAATTGTATTAACAAGGCCAACATCTTCAAGCACGATTCGAATAGCGTTGTCGTTGGTAACGTCTTTAAAATCTCCGTGTCTTCCAGCATCCAGGAAAATCCTCGAGAAAAATCTACAGCTCAATTTCTCATGAAAAATCTACTCGCTTTCTCACCAGCGTTTCCAATTCAACATTTAAAAATGATTTGGGTGAGATTTAGAGCTCTCTTCGCCTTCTTTTTCTTTCTCTCTCTCTCTCACTCGCTCACATACACATCCTTTCACTCGCTCACTCATCGACTCATGTAATCCAACACTGAAAAATGATTTGGAGGATATCGTAGTGGTGGACAGTAGTAACAGGTCGTTTCTCCGACACGCCTGACTTCCGGTGATGTCCGCCGTCCCACGGCTGACCGGATTTCAGACTCGTTTCTCTTCTCGCTGCCTACCTGCCCTTATCCTGTTATCGTCCGCGCCGAGTGGCGCTGCGAAGTCTCAATCCTTATCGTTACATAGCGATCCCTCCTCGCTTTAAATATTCGTCCAGTGCAGCCAGACTGTATGCGCGCCTCGAGATAAATATACAGCGACATACGCGATCGGCCAAACGTTTTCCGGTATTGCATCACGATTGGAGATCGGCGTGGAAACGTAAGCGAACGTGATTTATTGCCCGCGACGGTAATTATAACGATACGCTTTGTTCGCTGCTGGTCGAGACTTACGCGGTGGAAGAGAACCCAGAAAGAGTCCACGACGAATGAAGAAACCGACGAGATCTTTCTAAGACCGATCGTGAAACGATTTAAATTACTCGTAGCTCGTTCTACACGACGTACTCGTTAACGACTCGTCTCGTCTCGTCCCACCTTAGGACGGGACTCGATCCCACGGAAGCCGATTCATCGCGCATAATCGCGAGCCGTCCGTTAGATCGCCGTGGAATTAATCTGGCCGATTCATCCCAGTTACGTATCTTAATTACGTACAGCCAACGCAAAAGAAGTCGGTGCGCAAATCGCTCCTTCGCTCGCAAGGACGCGCGGAGCGTAACGGAAGAAATGCACGGCGCAGCTGCTGGACAAAGACGATGCGAGAAACGGAGTGGAGGTTCTTGATAAATTCGCCGAGAGACGAGTGTGCTCATAACCGTCGTATGGACCGTTTATTTTGAATGTGGTGTAAGTCCATTTTCTCTTGTTTCGAGAAGATTAAAGGATAGCATATTCGTTGATTAAAAAATATGAATTAATATTATCGGTTGTGGCAATGTTTCCACCAATTTATCAATATGTAATTTGATTATATAAATTTGTTTTAGGCGAATTTAAATCAAATAATATATATTTACGGGCTACAAATGGACTTACAGCACTATCAAAATAAACGGTTCATATGGAGAAAATCAAATTCGAGATCGAATCGAAGCAACTCGAGAAATCAACTTAGAAATACGATAATAATATAAAGACAGCTTGAAAAATGTCTCTCCATTATCTCGTCTAGGGAATTGCATTTATCGCGAGAGGATTTATCCATCGAAGAGGTAGCCGTGTACATTCGTACGTCCTTACGGGATAATATCTCAATTTAAATCCTCTCTCGCACACCTCGAAACGCTCCCTCGCGTACCAGATAAAGGACCGCTGTAAGAAACGAACGACTGCCCACGATCGCCGCTTCGTGCGCCGATGCAACGCCGCATGACACGGTACGCAACCACCGGTCATAACCTGAATCGCGGTTTCTCGTAATTCTCTGCTCACCTTACGCAACTCGGCGCGCTGCGTGCTTTACGAGCGAAGAAACGAGCACCGCTGGGATCGTTTTCCGACCAGCTGGACATCCGGTTATTTGGAAAACTCGGAGGATAACGACCAATGATTCTACGCTGGCCGATGGAAAATAATTCCCGGATTCCGGGAGATCCTCCGACCAACCTTTTCCACGCTCGCGTACATTCCGCCATCCCTCGTAAATCGATTCGCGATCGAGCACGCGTCGTTCGATTTAATCGATCGGAAGAAAGATCGTACTCGATGATTCTCGAGGTTAGTTTTTCCGCCATCAATCCATCGGAAGAAAGATCGTACTCGATGGTTCTCGAGTTTAGTTTTCTTTTCGACAAAATCGCGTGCTAATAGTAATCTGAATTTTCTCCGAGTGCCAAGTGAGTTTTCGCATACTTAGGATGCGTGTCCGCTGGGAAACGGAGACGATCGCAATTTCGGGCGGTTTTTGAAGAGCGAGTCAGAAGTATCTCGAAAGTTCAGAGGGTCAAGGTCGCCCGCTGGCATTCACTTTCGGCCACCGTCCGCGAGAGCAACGTGGAAAATCGATCGGGAGCGATCGATCGGCATCGCGGGCCCTGAGGAGTTACGCGCCGCGGCGCAATTCCAAAGAGAAACTGAGGAGAATTCGCAGGGCGAATGGTCGCGCATGAACGAGCCGCTTGTGCGAAGGCGTTGCGGGAGCTGTCAAAGGAATACAATTAGCGTCGATTTGCATCGCCTTGTTCCCGATTCACCGTTCAGATTGTCCCGATGTTGCGTCGTAAATCAATTAATAACCGAAACCCCGCCAAGTGCTTCTGTTTAAGAGGATAGAGCGATTCCACGAAGATTCCACCACTAGAGTCGTTATTTTCGATAGGTTTTTGTTCGACATTACGTACACCAACGAATCCTGCAATGCTCCGATTAATCTCCAATACTAGATTGTGAACTTCTGTTTAAGAGATACAGCGATTTCACGAATTTTCCAGGAATATTATCCCCGATGGTTTTATACAGGATATTACGTACATCCACGAATCTTACAACGCTTCGTTTTTATGCGACTATTATTTCCGTACCGTCGACCGTCGTTGACGTCACATCGACCTTCGTTGGAACAAAACATAATTCGGGTCAACAAGACGGAGATCCATTGAAATCCGGTAGCTGAAACATAATGTACGAAGTTTTATTCCATGACCTGGCTATTCTTCATTCTCCATTTTATTCTATTTTCGGATCAAATCACACATCCATCCTTTGATCTGCCTTCCAGCATACGTCTTTAAAAATATACTTCAACTTGCGCTTATCGATATACTCGATAGCAAAGCGTATTTTACGTGGACCATTGAAATATTTCTCGATTAATGCACAATTCCTCGAATGCCAGAGTACGGATCAAATGGTCCTCAAGATCAGCACCGAAATTCGAATCGACGGTGATCGCAAGCAGCGCTTCCGGTCGAAGGTCCATCTGCTGCAGCGAGTGCAAGCGGCAAAGTGACGCCCGGAATGCACGGAATGCAACGGGGCCCTCGACGGTCTGGCCACGGTCATTCGTGCCAAATACCTCCGAGGCCCAATCCCTCTCCTCGGCCGCGCTTCCACCGGGTGCCGTTGCATTCAAAGACGGCTCGCTATTCGATGCACGTTTGCACCGAAAATCTTCGACGAGGGTGAAATTTCTTCCTGTCGCGACGCTGCCGAGCGCCAGACGTTTCGAAGGGTCAAGGTTAACCCTAGACTGCGTATATGCTGAAAAGAGAGAGAGAGAGAAGACTCCCTAAAAAACATTGTTTTAGATATACACACATATATAATTATAATTATAATAAAAATTATATATATATACATATATAAAGGCGCATAAGTAATTTTTTTTTTTATTTAATTTTTTGCACCTCATGGATCTCATGGAAAAACCAGAGGTGATGGTCGAGATTCAACTCGGATCTCCCGCGTGAAAGTTTGAGCCTTTATCCACCGCAGCTCTATATATAAGTTTATATTTACTACCGTCTTCCTCTCGCTCGTATTATGCAATATGGCCGAAACCTTGGCCCTTCAAAGCAAGACTATTCATTATCGGAGTAATTTCGAGGAGT
The DNA here is from genome assembly GCA_038496175.1 of Ampulex compressa. Lineage (NCBI taxonomy): Eukaryota > Metazoa > Arthropoda > Insecta > Hymenoptera > Ampulicidae > Ampulex > Ampulex compressa. The sequence continues at coordinate 132,120 of JBCFXI010000274.1, forward strand.
TCCTTTCATCGATCATCGCCAGCAACGCTTCCCCTCGTTCGCCCAATGCACCGATGTACAAAATACGTTTCGATTCTCGAGCGAGCGCTCCCTCTTTCAGCGCGCGTAATGTATCGCAACGTAAGGCTATTGTGTCTGGCACCAGGGATTTTTCTTCCCGCCATTCGTCTTGTTGGAGTAACTCACGAGGTATTAATACCAGCGGCAATAATACTCGGCCAAGTGGACCCTCGTCAACGCTTCGATTTTGAAAAGCGCGCGCGCCCTCCGGCAATACTTCGCCCGTGCACTGGGCTGTTGAATGCAAGGACTCGGTTCGATTCTGCTATATGCACGATGGAAAAGTCCGGGCAGAATCAGATTACGTAAATAGTCCCGCATATGGCGCGAGGGGAGGTGCGAGGGGATAAAGGAAAAATGGACGGGCACGTGAAACGAGTACGCTAATTGCAGGCGCGTACCAGCAGGATACCGATCCAGGAACGACAATGGAATTGTCCATTCACCGGGGCAGATTTGGTGAATCGAGCAACGGTACAGGGCCGCACTCACAGGCAACAAGGCGGCCGTCGCTCACGGCTATGATTTATTCCTCGATAAGGCATTCGTTTTCGCGCCGATCCGGTCGCCGTGCCAGAAATCGTCGCGATGAAAGACGGTATAACAGTACCTCTTCGCTGATCGCTTTAGCACAATTACATCCTTTGCTCGATCGAACCTCGCAACGTGCCCGATGCGTGCACGAGGCATTCACTGTTAGAATACGTCCAGCGAATGTACGCAGCGAAGGAAGTAGCGTGTCGAATTGTACTGAACATCGTGAATTACCGTTAGCGCATGCGCACGGGTTGAATTTTCCGCGGAAACAAAGAGCCTGGTATTTTTTGAACGGTCGCTGATTATTTGAAAATGGTGGACGTGTCGCGATGGATGACCGAACGTTTGTCATTGAGAATAGAATACGATAATCGCGGAGTGACAGGGGGGGATTGGATAAATAATTAATAGTTCCGTAAATGGTGAGGAGATACCGGTTCTGAATTGACAATGGAATAGCCCATTCACCGGACACATTTGGAGAAGCGAGCAACGGTACAGGGCTAAATCGAATGGCGAACCACGAGGCAGGTGCACTCCTCCTGGCCCGTTTCGTCCGCTTCGTGCAACTTGCGTGCTCGTACGAGGAGTTCCGACTCCCTTTGCCAATGCTGCTGCTCGAGTCGAATGCTCTCGATGGCTCGAAACTCTCCGGGAGCGACGTATTCGAATATCTGGGATATTAGGAGCCTCCGCGAGACACTCTTCAAGCCACAACGTTTACGGAATAACGTATACGTAACGATAATCAATCCTATATCGTTCACTCCTGAATGACTCCCACTTTATTAATAAAATACATTTATTAATCACGAAGTTTATCAAAGCCGAATTCGACTCGTAATTCATACATTATGAAGGAGAAAGATTTGTAGAATATCGTAGTGTGTGAAAGTGAAAAGGAAAAAAGTAGACGGGCGTGGTCGATGAAAGTCTAACAAGTCCCGATATTAGAGATCGGCTTAAAATTCCATCGATCGCCTCTGGATTCTTTCGTGGGTCGGTGCGCGGCGCACTTCCGGCGGCTCGAAAGCCACTTGGTGCGGTTGGTCGTTGGCTAAATGACCATGGCGGCCGATCCTGAAGATTGAGCGGAGAAACGGGAGCCTCCGTCCGACTTGTGCACGCGTATCGCGTTGCTGCCAACAATGAGCGCCCGGTGCTGCACGCTCCGGATCTGGAACGAAGCTAATTAACGCTCTCGGAAGCGAAAGATCCAGACGGCGCCACGCCGAATACCGATTCGACCGCCTCCTTCCAACTTCGACCAAAAAGCTCTCCTCGAAAGCATCCTTATGCGATGCTCACTCTCAACCGCTCGAAACGAATCGTTTTTATACCTTTGGCTACCAACCCAAGAGAGTTTGGGTTCTTAAAAATGATCGGGTGGACCATTTTGGAACATTTGTCTTTCCTTGATTTGGTCTTTACCTCAACGGTTAATATTCGCGTCGTAAAATATCTTCGATATCTCCTTCGTCGAAGTTCGAATTACCCGACTCTTGATTTCGCCCCGAAATCTTCGTGGAATTCCAAATAATTTTCCCTGGAGGACGAGCGTCGCTGCAAGAAAGCCAAGATGCGCGGTGTCCAATTTCCACTCGCTATATCGACCTTGCTGGTAATTAAGGGGCGACTTAATTAAGACAAAAGAAGGAGAGGAGCGGCGAGGGGGGGGGGGAGAGAAAAAAGTCGCAAACGACACGACATGAAGGGGCACTCCGTCGAATGAATGAACACGTCACGCATATACAGAACCCTTGGGGCGTGCTCCCTGGATGGTGCGCGTGCCTTGAGAGTAACAGGCGTGTACGTAACTGGGAAGGGCTGGACGATTCTAATTAGCTGTCCTACTTTGCGCTTGTTTAGAGGCACTTAAGTTTATTCCTGCTTAAACCGTAGGATGACTAACGGCCCTGCCCCTCGCTTTTAAATAGAATAAACACCGCGGGAACGCGCGATTTCCGGCGACGGCCTTTGAAATTCGCGCCCCACAGAATTTCTCGGGATTTCGGGAGACCTCGAGGATCGCTCGGTTCTATCAACCTTCTGCGACTCGTTCGATGATAAACCATCGGCACGTGCGATCAGTTTCGTATCAACGCCGCTAATTAAATATCCACCTTAAAATACCACGCGATGCAACGGTAACGATAATAAAAGGGAAAAGCGTGGAAAATATTTTGCGCCATTGGATAGCGTTGTTTAATTTAATCATTCATAATGAACATGCATTATTTAATTTAATAATTAATTCTTCGCTTTTAATAAAGCGAGAAATTCCGAATAAAATTAAATTAGTACTTAAACTAGTACTAAAGTCAAACTGTGTGTGTACTAGTTTAATTTTTTTTGCGTACCTTTTCGCACTCATTTCCGTCTATAGTAAATACGAACACGTACATAGATCGTAACCCTCCACGCAGATATACGCGTACACCGATTTCACGTATGGCGCTTTGCTCGATTTTCAGAATGAAGAGATGATCGCGAGCCTACCAATAAACAGCGGCGGCAGCGGAGGGCCAGGGAGCCGCGTGGGCCGTGGGCTGGCCCTTCACAGGTCCAACTCCAGTTTGGAACTTCCGCACAGTCCGGACCCAACCTCCAGAGTGCCAGAAACTCCCCTCAGGAGAGAGTATGGATCTCACGGTAGGTTTCGCGGGCCGAAAGGCGAACGGCGGTGTTCCGTTAATCGCAGCAACCGAAGGACTGTCCGCTCTTCGCTTCGTAAACCTTTCGATAAGATCGCAAAGGCGGATGCGTCCCTCGGGGGAGGAGGAGGGTTATAAAAATCCCATTGGCCCCTAAATTACGAGCGCTTTTACGGATTTACCGTGAAATCGATCGGCGCGATATCGCGGCTGAAACATCGTGCGCGCCGGTATAATGGGCGCCGTCTGGTATTCGGGAATAAAATACCCGGATTGAAAGATTCGCCACTGGCCGCGCAAAATTCCAACCGATATTTCGTACGCTCAACGCCGCGGAAGCGCGCGCCGCGAGACTTGGCCGGTGAATACCAAATAATCGAACATACCGGCGACACACTGTTCCATTAACCCATTTGCATTATAAGCATGTGTATATATATAGTTATATAGGTATACGTATATACCCACGATACCTTGGTCATTATCACCAAAGCACATTCGCCTCCGCGAAGATTCCTCTGAATTCGAAACTCGAGGAAAAAATTCAAAGAAACTTGGTCGAACCATGATAATTTGTCGATAAGCGCACATCTTTCACTCTCTCTTGATAACACAGATTCCTTCTATCACCCCCATTTCCATACTTTAACCCTTAGAGTGCCGCGTCAGCCACCGGTGGCTGACAGCGTACAAAATGGTATAAAAGATTCACACTGTTTTAAGGAATTACAGAGAATTTATTTAAAGTTTACTTAATTTTGATTCGTTACGGGATTAATGTATTTCATTAAAACACGATGAACAGAAAAACGGTTCTCCTTTACCGGTTTTACAAAACGTGACAACTCGCTCAGTCCTTTTCCTGGCTATCGCTCTACCATATTTTGTTACATTCTTATCAGAACATTATAAACGCTCAGGGCTAAAGAAAATTTTTCTCCGCACGGAACCAAGAACCGCAACGAACTACTTTGTCGTAAAAGGAAAACCGGCCACGAATGCATTTTTATCCAATAAAGGTTTTTATGTAGTAGAGAACGATAAAGAAAACAAAAGAGGCTCGAATGAATCCTCAACAAAGCGCGTTCAACGAATCCCTATAGGCATCTCGTTCTAAGTAAACCTACCACGATAAGATACATTGGTTCTATAATACCAACAACGCGCCTGGCCTCGCGGGGACTGCCTTAAAAATCGCTGTGGCACTCTAAGGGTTAACCAACACATCTGCCAATCGTCCTCCAACTCCTGGTGCGACCCTTTTCCTCCAAAACACACGCCTCTTCCGCCAGTTCCTTCACCCAGGCCTCGTTCTTTTGATCGTTAATCGTTTCCTGGTACCACCCTCAGGTAGCATCGATGTAGTAGCTCAGTCCGTGACGGTAGGCGAGAACTTCTTCGCGATGCTCCAGGACTTCCGGCCCGCGGACCAGCGCAGCCCCGTGGATTACCTGCGCCGCGTCCAGGACAGCCAGGGCATCGACGCGGACGAGGTCTGCGGCCCGACCGGCGGTTCCAGCCCTAAGCTGCGCCTCAAGCTGAACAGACTCTGGGGCGCGAAGCCGCCGCGGACGATGGAGGAAAGCTGCGGCAGTCCCGTCGTCTCCGCGGACGTCGAGGAGCGGCACAGAAGGCGAGCCTTCGCCCACTACGACTGCCAGTCGCTGACCGCCAATCTGGGCTACGCGGCGAAGCTGCGAGGAATTTTGCTGGCCAGAAGGCGAAACACGGCGACAGGAGCCTCGGCTGCGAGCGCTTTGAGGGCCTCCACGCCGGACGAAGCTCCGGAGGAAGACGCCGGCGATGGCAAAGGTACGTTTCTGCGGTATGATTCTTGGGTGGAGATACGTTTTTTTTTCAATTGTTTTCAATTTTTATTTTTTTTTAAATCGAGACAGATTTTTTTAAATCTGCTAAATAGAATTTTTTTGTTCTTTGTTTGTAAAAATTTAATTTGAATTAAAATGTTGTTATGTAGATTTTTTTTAATGAATATACGATCGCGTTCGTTACTCGAATTCGATTAAAGGATGAGGGAGCTTCGATATTTTTATTTTCCTTCCACGACGCGAGGTCGCGAGTTGGACGTCGGTGTGGAGAAAGATGTCCGAGTAAAGAAAAGGTCGAGGTATCGTTACAAAGAATACCGTCGTTGCTTTAAGCGTTTCGTACCAGCGGAAGTGGACCGTTCTTTGCCATACCTCGAGGATCGTCAACCGATAGGCATCGTTAGCCGCGCGCTCCGTGAAACGCGAGAGAATTTAAAAAATAAGCTTGCGGTTGGAGCTCGTTAAGTTACTTCTTCGAGCGATTAAAACGGAATTATGCGTCATTCGCGTTGATAGCGTGACCATTCGTGCTTGCATTTATCGTAACCGATCTCGAAGGTGCTTTTCAATTTTAAATCGCGCACAAATGGCGCATTGATCAAATCCTCGTAGTAAAAAATGGAGGAACTGTTTCTTGGATCTACTAAACACTACGTATCGTCGTGTGCGACAACAGGAAACGATCTCCTGGAATCGTGCCCCTTCTTCCGGAACGAGATCGGTGGCGAAGGAGAACGCGAGGTGGGCCTCACTCGATGTCCCCAAGGCAACGGAGTTCACAGACCGCCTCTGTCTTACGGCGTCGCCGTTTTGGAGCCGCCACTCGGGGAAACTCTGTGGAAACACACCTGCCCCCTGCAAAAACGACCCTTGCCCATCGAGAGCGTCGACGAAGGCGCCCACTATTATCGAAGATACTTCCTAGGTACGTCCCTGTACAAATCATACATTTGATCCTCTGCACTTAATATCTTTCTTCATAGAGATACGACATTATTACACCTGTTGTGGACGTTTATATTATTGGCTGAGTGCAAAAGTTCGTGCGGAGTGTCTCATAACTCCATCCTATTGAAACTCCGCACGAACTTTTGCACTCGCCTAATATTTATTCACATCATACTGTTTCTATTATATTTATTCATTTATATCACATCCTGTACACTCGTTACTCGTCTTCCAATCTTTTTCCTCGAGTATCTCCATGTCGAGCCTGAACCGATTCTTGCTCCTTTCCTGGTCGGAATCCACGCGTACAGTTACCTAATCCACTTCGAGCTCGACACAACCTCCATTATACGGCACGCGTTGAATATCCTTCCTGGTGATCGTGCACGGCTATAAAACATGACGCGTTAAACACAGAGGAGGCGACGAACACACTCGCGAAAGTAGCGATTTATCGGAGGACGCGATCCTCGATTTCAGGATGCAAGAAACGTTTCGTTCCAGGGCGCGAGCATCAGAATTGGTTCGGCATGGACGAGCAGCTGGGCCCTGTCGCCATCAGCATCCGCAAGGATGTCAGTCAATATAGAATAATCGTTCGCACCTCGGAGCTGTTGACGCTGCGCGGTTCGGTGCCCGAGGAGGCTTTGGGCATAAGGCCGCAGGGTAGGCTGTCCACGAGGGAGCTTTTGGAACTGGTCGCACCGGAAGTACAATTGGGCTGCTTGAGGCTGGGCACAGCAGCGGCCGAGGAGGCAGTCGCCAGGCTGGACGAGCAAGGACTCTCCAGCAGATACAAGGTCGGCGTCCTCTACTCCAGATCTGGCCAGAGGACCGAGGAGGAGATGTACAACAATCAACACGCGGGCCCTGCGTTCCTGGAATTTCTGGATACTATCGGTGAGCATTTCTCTGTTATTTTTCGTACACGCCGCTGACTCTTGCGATCGTGTGTCGTTCTGGAGCATTCACAGGATTCAATGACGCTATTAGAAGAAATGACGGATAGGTCGTTTTTTATAAAAATTGGTGTACTTCGTAAAAGAGTATTTTTTGAGATTTTTTATATAATTCTACCTGAACGTGAATTGTTCTATCGATCCATCGACGTCTCTTCTTAACAGCCTTTTTTTAAGAATATATATGTTATACATAAATATGTCCAGCAAGTGGCTGGTAGGTTTAACGTTAAATCCCCCTGCGCGATTTTATTTTAATAGTAAACAGATATTGGAATGCTTTGATATAAATCTGAGCGGTGATCCAGTATGGGGAATTATTTTTTTAAACTCCTTATTCCTGAGTGAGTACGTGGAACCGCTTGAAAATAATCCAGCTCGGTTATGGGATAGATACGCGGCGTAGTATATCGAAATAATCAGGTTCTCGGTAATACTTTACACAAATGGGTAAATCGAGTACCTCGAATTGCTCGTTCAAACCTTGGTCGATGCCTGCATCCCGACATAATCACTCGGATAAATGGCGTACTTACTAGAGAGCTCTGGATTATTGCGCTTATGATCTTCTTAATTACCTCCATTAGGACTCACTGTCGCTTTCTAAAAGTGAAACGCGCGTCCCATTTCCGAACATCGCGCGAATCTCGCTGGCTTCCGACGTAAATAATATCGGTTTATTAAGCGAGCCGCAAAAAGCGGAGGTAAGACGGACAAATTGTCCGCGGCCGAAGGGAAGTCGAAGGAAGACGTAAGAGGCGGCAATTTAGTTAAAGAGGCGTATAACGAGACGAATAGCGAGATGCTCGTATCTGTGGCTCTGCCATTGGGATAATTACATCTTACGTGACAGGCCAAAGAATAAGACTGCGAGGATTCGAAGGCTACAAAGCCGGATTGGACACGAGAACCGACTCGACGGGTACGCACGCGGTGACTGCGACGCATCGAGGGGCAGAAGTTACGTTTCACGTATCTACGATGTTACCTTTCACACCGAACAACAGGCAGCAGCTCCTGAGGAAGAGGCACATCGGGAATGACATAGTGACGATAGTCTTCCAGGTAAGATCGTGGGGAGACTGGATTTTTTTAGAACTTCATCGAAAACCATCCTCCAACTCTTTACTTTTTATCCTCTTCAATATTGAATTCTATCATCTTTATCGTCTTCAGATCTTTATCGTCACATGTATCGTATTATTCGTAAATAACGATGGAGCTTGAGATAAAAGTTCGTGGGATTAAAATCCCGAGTTTGTTGAAGCTGTCGATACGCTAAATGAGTAAATTGACCGTCGAGGAGGAGAAACGAAGTAAAGGAAGGTGCACCAGGTGTAATATAATGATCATTGCTTCTCTTGCGCACCAGGAACCTGGGGCATTGCCCTTCAGCCCACGAAGGATACGCTCTCAATTCCAGCATGTATTCATCATAGTGAGAGCTATTAATCCGTGCTCGGATAATACGCAGTACAGCGTGGCCGTGTCTAGAAGCAAAGAAGTGCCTATTTTCGGACCGCCAGTTCCCCCGGGAGCGACGTTTTCGAAGGGAAAGGCGTTCGCCGATTTTATTTTAGCCAAAGTCATCAACGCGGAAAATGCAGCGCACAGGTACTTGTTCCTAATTTCCTGTCGGTTAGTAAGATATTTTTCTGTTGGAAGAAAGATGATTTTTAAAATGTCTATGGACCTAAGGATTCCTCGAAGAATCTTTATTGTCCATACGCTAATTAATGGGCTAAGTTGTTATAATAGCGATATTATACAATGTTTCTTAGGTCAGAAAAGTTTGCGACTATGGCCACGAGGACGAGGCAGGAGTACTTGAAGGACTTGGCGACGAATTACTCCTCCACCACGGTCGTGGATACCGGCCAGAAGTTTTGTAAGTCGATACCGCTGATCTTATACTATATATATATATCGTAAAATGCAACTAGAAACACCGTGGGTTCTCGTATAAAATTTAATGGTAAAAATGTAGAAATTTGATAAAACACGATGATACCTTCTTTGATCGAGATAGTATCATCGAACGAATAGAAGGACGTTTCTTATTTAAAACACAATTTAAACATTATCAAACAAACTATATTCCAAATAAATCGCTTTTTCCCCTTTCGCATAACAATATCTCGAGGAAAATGTCGAGAAAAATACTCGTATATATAGACAATACAATAATCATCGTAATTGAACGCTCGTCCTTTCGAGCAGCCATGCTCTCCTTCAGCAGCAAGAAGAAGTCAGCCATCCGGCCGCGTCTCTCCTGCGACGCCTCCCAGCGTGGCGCGATATGCTGGCAGGTGATACTCGAGGACAGCAACCAGAGCACGGACTGTTACCTGGGAATAAGCATCGACACGGTCGTCCTGATCGAGGAGCATTCCAGGCAGATAGTCTTCGTCACTCCATGCGCGAGCGTGCTCGGCTGGCACGCACAGACGAACAGGTACGACACGAGTCGGCGCGCTTGGGCATCGGGCTTGTCCGAGAGAAGAAATCGAGTGACGTGTCACGTTTCCTCCGTAGTCTGAGGCTGTATTACCACCAGGGGGAGTGCATTACGATACACGTCCGCGGTGATTACGGGGAGAGGGACGAATTAATGGAGATCGTGGCTCGGCTGAGGGCGGTGACTCAGGGCGCGCCCGCCACGGAGCTCTCCCTGAAGAGGAACGGCCTGGGGCAGTTGGGTTTCCACGTCCAGCCCGACGGCGTGGTGACGCAGGTGGAAAGTATGGGCCTGTCGTGGCAGGCGGGCCTGAGGCAGGGCTTCAGGCTCGTCGAGATCTGCAAGGTGGCCGTGTCGACGCTGAGCCACGATCAGATGGTCGACCTGCTGAAGACCAGCGCTCAGGTTACGGTGACGGTGATACCGCCGACGAACGAGGGAAACACTAGAAGGTACGGTACGCGAGATCCGCGCGAGGATCGTCGAAGATGGCGCCCGATTAAATCTCTGTCTCTCGGCTCCGCGCAGGGGTTGCACCTTGCAGAACTGCCAGTATCTGTCCAGTAACTACGAGGGGGATTACGAGAACGTGACGAGTCCCGATAACACGCCGGGCCAGCAGACGGCCATGGCGCACCAGAGGCGATACGAGCGATCCTTTAGCCCGCCACGCTCCAGCAATAGCTCCGGGTATGGCACCGGATCGAGTTCTAGATCGTTCAACGATCCACGGTTTCCCCTGGAAGGTACCATGACCAGCAGCAGTAGCGGGCACAGTAGCGCCGATGATCGCTGGTGAGTCACCGATACGTGATCGTTCTCTAGCATTGGCGAACGAGCGCGCCTCGATTCGAGGCCTGATGACGAATTTCTTACCAAACCAGATCGGTATCTAGCTTTGTCGTTTCCTAATACGATTCTTGAGCCGTTGATCGTTGAACACGCATTATGTCTTATCGTAGGTTATTCGTTGTGTGAGCTGTGGAACTTTGCTTCCGCCATTTTTTTTCCCGAAATTCGAAGGTTTATTGAATAAAAAAAAACTGGTTGTACATTTATGATTCAATGTATCGTCCACTACTTTCTCGCATATTTCGGCTAGCGTACGAATCCTGCATTGAAAAATCCACTACTTACCGCTAAAAGCATCCTATGGGAAAACGGTGGAAGCAAGATTGCATACCTATTAAGTCATGGAGGAAAGAGTAACGTAAGGGAAAGGGTCGGAAATCGAGATTTTCGACGAGATAGGGATGTTGAGAGAGCGTCGAGGTAAACGAGAAGTCTTTCTCCCTATAGGTACGAGCTTCTGGAGCCGCAAGACCAGGAGAACGGACATCGAGCGGACGGCACTCCACCGCCTCCATTGCCAGCCAGGCAGAACTATCAGGTCTTGACCCCGAGCAAAGTGGTGTCCTCGCAGAAGAAGGACAAGGAATCCCATTACGCCAGTGGCAAACAATTCTCGGAAAGTTCGAAGCACCACGGCCATGATCATTACGCTAAAGAGGGGAATTACGTCTCGTCGAAAGTCATCCAGGAGAATGCCAGGCACGAGAGCTACCAGAGGCAGTTGGACAACGCCCACCGTGGCCAGGATCACGTAACGACGAATTACGTCAAGCTGCAGAAGGAAAAGTACGAGATCAAGCAGGAGAACCTGTACGCCTCTCAGAGAGAGTTGCACAAGAACGACTTGCAGCACCACGGTGGCCACCAGAAGCTCAGCGCCTCCAACTCCCTGCCCCTGACCCAGAACGCGGTTTACAGTCTACCAAAGTCCAGCAGCAACAACAACTTGGGCAGGTACAACGAGTATGAGCAACCAAGCTCGAAGTTTGAATACGAGGGAAAGCCTGACAGGAGTTCAAAATACGAGTACGAGACTAAGCCCGACAGGAGCTCCAAGTACGAGTACGAGGTTAAGCCCGACAGAAGCTCCAAGTACGAGTACGAGGGCAAACCTGACAGGAACTCCAAGTACGACATCCAGGAGGAAAAGATCACCGACAGGACTCCCACAAAGTACGATCAGGAGATCCGTGGACACGAGAAGAGGTCGATGGGCTACGAGTACACGGAGGAAACGTACGAGAGGAGGGGCAGCAAGTACGACATGGACGTTTCCAAGTACGAGATCGAGTGTCAGCACGGCTCGAACGAAAGGAAGCACGTGGACAACAGCGAGCACAACAGGGAGTCGCTGAGATACGAGGTGCCCCACGAGTTCAAAGTGAATGAGAAAGTGACTTGCCTGAAGACCACGATGACCGAACGACCAGTGCCCCACAAGGTGAACGTCGAATACAGACAGACCAAGGACTTTACCTCGAGTCTGCCACCGGAAGTAAGAGTACCGGACTGCACGGAAGTGACAGCTCTACCCAGCGAGGACGAGCTGTCGAACGGATCTGGCAGCGTTTCACCCAGACTGAGAAGAGCTAACAAGCACAGAGGTGGAAACCTGACACCTTCGAGCGGCAGCTCGAGGAACCAAAGCCCCAGACCAAAGCCTGGGGTAAGGAACTCTCATCGAAACTCAGCTAATTTGACCTCGAGCACGCTCCAGGAGGATCTCATGAAACTCATAAATCCCGATTACATAACGGACGATGGTCAAATAACGAACAACAACATAACCAGCAACGTGCTGAACAGCAACCAGAATAGCAACAAACTGAACAACAACATGCTGGAAATTCAAAATAGGTGCAGGTCCAGGGAGAATCTCTGCGGCAATAGCACTTCTACTTTAAGCGTTCTACCCGCCAATGGGCAGGAGAATGGAAATAACGGGTCAGAGGTGATCCTCACGATGGCCAGACCAGCGACGGTTATTTCCAACGCCAGTACAGCATCCAGCCCCGCACCCAGTGAGAACAAATTGTCCAAGGAGGAGAGGTAAGTGTCCACGATTCGATGTTTGGATCGAACAACACCCTTGCGGCATTACTGTGATCCTTCGATACGTCTCCATCCAGGTTGTCGCCCCGCGTCACGAAGCCTCAACATTCGATTTGCAAACCGTCCAACAATCTCAGCATCAAAGACGCGAAGAACCACCCAGAGGCCGACGTCGAGTGCTGGCAGAATCATCACGCTGACAATAACTCGAGATCGAAGCAGCACACCCAGGATTGGCCCGACGATAGGCTCATCGAGGGGTGCAACACGATCACGTTAGTATAACGGACACACCAGTGACTTTATTAACGCGTTCGCGGAGAGTATAGGATCGATCGAGAACAAGATGAAAATACTAAATAAATCAATCTAAAAAAATGAAGGTTATCGCATATAAATCCGCGAACGCGTTAAATCTCTATGCCTTCGAGGCCCATCGAACGTTCCGGAAAGTATTATTGTTTTCGCACTAAAAGACCATTCGAGAAATAAACAATATCCTTGGCAAATAACGACGATACTTTCCGAGGCCCTCCTCGTTCCTCGATAAGACCTTCGATCACACGGCCGGACTTTTCAGGAATTCCATGTCGGATCTGCAGTCGCACTTGTCCACCCTGGAATTAAGGGTGGCGAGAGAGACCCGTCGTCGGCTGTCTCTGGAAGACGAGGTTCGACGATTGCGCGACGAGAATCGCCGTTTGCAGGACGAAAGTCACGCGGCGGCGCAGCAACTTCGCCGTTTTACGGAATGGTTCTTTCAGACTATAGATCACCAGTAATCACGGTAACCTGAGTAGAGTGTAGTACACGGTAACGAGTAGAAATTCCACTCAGAATTCAGACCCCTAGAACGCTATATTTTACCCCCTTCATATAACGACACGGTAAACGAACGAGCATTCGAGTTTAGAAAGTCGACTCGATGCACCAAGAGTCGCGCCTTCCTCGATGTCCTGTCCCTTCTTCGATGACTCAAAATTGGGAGCACGATCAAAACTCGTAAGCGCAGTATTAGCGTCACTCTTCCCTCGAAGGCCGTCCCTGTACATTGTTCGACGACATTGCTCGAGGTTAATACGCAATGACCTCGAACACTTGCCCGTACCATCGTGCTTCAGGACCATCGTAAAACGTTCTCTCTCAATGTGTAAAATCCGTTCGCAGTGTCGCAGTGTTGCTCTCGACATTTTGTATCATAGACTCAGTAGGCTATAACGTAAGTGTAAAATATAAGTTACCACAGTGCCGTGCTGCCGTCGAGGAGTGCGTACTTTGAAGCTGAAAGTATCCCCGAGAATACGGGCGTGCGTTCGAATAAAGAGAAAGAGACACCCTCGCGCCGCCCCCTTTTCGTTAAAAAAAAAAAAACACGCACGTCAAATGGTAACGTCTTACTTCGAAATGACCAAATATTACTAGCGCGTTAAGGATTACTTTAGTTCACCTGTAATTTATTACATGTTTTATATAACCATTTAGTGTATCGTCGATGAAAAGTGCGAGCGATTGGCCGGCGGAAGGGAATGATCCAAGACATTCCACGGCGTCGGCGAGCGTTTCAGCCCCCTCGTTATCGCCCGTCGATCTTTGCGACGAACGACGGGCCATCGTTTATTATTTCTAAACTTACCGCGGCCTCCTTCGCCGAGGAAGAAAGTCTGTAAGTCGATCAATAAAAGGAAAATGCATACCTAAACGATGGAGATTTGTTTCCACGCTCGTTGTCGAGTAGAAGGAGAAGGAGGAGAGGAGAAAACACGAGGGATGGTAGGAGATTTACAGATATATATACATATATATATATATACATATATCTATACTCAGCGTGACGAGGCGGTTAGAATAAAATAGTTTAATGTAATCCACAGAAAAAAACAAGACATTTCCATGATGCCTGAAGACTCACTGTTCTGTCAGTTAACAATAGCTGCGATTATACTCTCTTCCACTCTAGACCATCGGAAATCCGTATCGTAGAAGCTTATTGGAACACCGCGGTGAGCGAATACCGATTGTCTGCATCGTACGTCTCGCGGGTTTAAGAAGAAATCCACAATTATCCCCTGTGGATAATCAACCGCGTATTTTTTCTCCTCTTTTTTTCCGATTTCTTTTTTCTCGTCAATTAATCAGTGCCTCCGCTCTATACAAGGAGCCAGAAATATAAGAGGGGGTTCCAACACTCGGCGTTCCAATAGGCGAGGATACGCTTTTCAATCGTCGCGACCGCTTTATCGTTCAATTTCCGTCGTCGAAAAAAAACATCGCCGTGCTCACCTTTCGCTCCTGGCCGAAAAATATCGCATAATTCAGGCGTTCAATGTCAGCGCAATTATCATTATCGGTGTATTCAGGAACGGGAGAAGTGCCATTGCGAGAAGCAGATAACGTCGAGGGACGCCTCGGCGGGATTACCAAGGCGTGAAATTTCTCGATCAACAGCGAGCAACGAGACCTCCGGTGCCCTCGATGGCGTTCGCTTTGCGCACATCTCGCCGCTTCTCGGCACGATATATACTTCTCGCGGTCCCGCTGCGGCGAGGCGCCTATCACTAGTACCGCCAAGATGCGCGAGCAAAGTCACCTCCGATTCGTTCGTTTAAGTACATGAGAAGGTATGCTCACCAAACGTGATAGTGTACGTGTTTGCATGGCTCGATGCTTAATTTAATCCTAGAGCAGCGTCCTCTTAAATATCCCTAATCAATATGCCCCGTGGAAGTAAATCACGATCAAAAGGTTCAGCGTTTATCGTCGTTGAGAACGAGGCGAAGCTCGAGGACTTGGCGCGATCTCGAAGCGAGAGCGGCGTGGGACAGAGGGGGCGTTGCCCCCCCCCCCCCTGGAACAATCTCGAATCTCCTGGAAACAATTCGAATACTACCGCGCCACGGATCTTATCCTCGTATGCCCCGCTAAAATATACGATGCCAAAGCGACCGCGAGTTACGATCTATTCGATATCGAACGATCGATCGTAACCGTGAATACTATAAAACGAAGGATCGATCCCCTTCGAGAAGCTCCTTCGCTCCCATAAGCCCCCAGTCCTCGAGGCCTCGTTTTACACATTGTCCTCGACCATGAATAGTCTGTTTACGTCGGATAAGCTTGAAACGTTACATTAGGTAGTCTTGTGCGCTAAGAACAATACGCGGTACTTAAAGATAAACAGAAGCAGGTACCACGACTTCGGGGACCGCACCGAGCTTCGCGAGGCGAGCTCTCGAGGATATCGAACTTCCTTACGAGGTAAGGGTAAGCGGTTTAAGCACGCGAGCACGTGTCATCGCACGCGGGTGGGAAAAACGAATCGATCGACGCAGATTTTATGGCACAACGAGCGAAGGTACCGCTTGACGCGCTTCGAGAAGAAAACAAAGGAAAAATAAAAGGTATCGTGCATCGTTCGTGAAAGTGATCCGGCTCGAGAGGCGCTCGGGATGCCTGTTATTGAATTTAGCGCACACGAGAAACCCGCTTAAATACTATGGTCGAAATCGCCAATCCTCGTTCGAATAATCGACAATGGGAGGCCTGTCGAGAGATCGGCTTTCGGAAGGAAGCGTTCGGAGGAAAGCAACCCTTCGATGTTCTCGAGATAGCTTCGATTTCGTGGAAATGTCGGGGGGCGCGCTGCGCGCGCGGGATTGGCGATTTCCTTGTTTATGGCTTTAAGTCAACGTCCTAGGAATACAAGCAAGGTGTTCGCGAAGCTGCGTATTGAAAGAAATATGAAATAAAAAAAAAAGGAGAGAGATGCTGATACAAAGGAAACGACGTTGGAGAGCGATGATCGCTCTTACGGTGATATCGTGACAGGGCGGAGAGTTTTGGGAGGAGGAGGAGGAGGAGGAGAGAATGAAAACGGAGGAAAAGTGTTGCGCGGAAAAGACGGTCAGAGATTTAGTCTAACGTGTATAGTGTTTTTCATGCCCTACAGAAATATCTCGGAATACCGAACGACCAACCAGGACCACGTTGATTGCTTTCTCCAAACGGGAATCGAAAATTAGCGGCGTTACCGGGGGAGGGGGAGAAAGGAAAAACCGAGGAGAAGGAGGGACGAGAAGACAATTAATGGAAAGTTCACTCCCGTATCGTAACCAACCGGCACAATCCTGCCCCTGGCAATATTCGCGCTCCTTTAACGCGCACGCATCCTTCAAAGACCTCGTCGAGTAATCGCGTACCGCCTTCGCTTTGATTCGCGTACGAGCGACGAGGATCGATTAGTCCGCGATCGTCTCGCAATATCCTCCCCTCGCTGTCCTTCCCTTTTCCTCTTTTTTTTTTGCGGCTCTTTTTCTTTTTCTTCCTTTTTGCTTTTTGTTCGAGTACGTGACAGCCCACCGTGAAACTGAAACGGACATTGCGTACTTTGATCCCTACACTCGAATATATGACCGATAATACGTCGGAGGGTTACACCTCTGCGCCTTTCGCTAATACAAAAATACTGTTCTGTTGCACCATATCATCTCCTACTATTCCTACTATTATGCGTAATAATCCCTGTAGTCTTTAACGCTCCTTTATCACTGCTAAGAAACGAACGGAAGGAGAGAAGAAATGAAGAGAAAAGGAAAAAAGGAAAAAAAAATACTGAACGTGGCGTTTAATAACGGGGATGAGGGAAGGGGGTGAGGGGTTGGGGGGTGGAAAACGTTCCCCTCGTAGGTGCACATTCGTTTCCCAACGAAGAAGGGCGGAGGAGAGGGGGGCCGATTTTCGCGCGAGAGAAAGGACGTTGGTAAAAGGAAATCCATATCGGTGTATCTTTTGTACGGCACGAAATTCTCAACAAAAGTCACTGTTGCCTTCCTCCCTGGAAATTATTCTCGATACGGTTAATGTCGGCCTCGTAGCATGTACGAGCGTGCGAGGACTACGTATACTCGTAACGCGCGCGTTACTCTCCTTGGCGACATCTTTTTTTCACCTTCTACTCTCTCATTCTCTCACACACATTCTCTTGCTTTCGCTCTCTCTTTCTCTCTCTCTCTCTCTTTTTCTCTCTTAACTTTCGATAAACGCTAGGAGAAACGCGACGGTACAATTCTGGAGAATATCTCGGCCGTTTCGCGGCGGCTGGCGGCGCAACGAGGTCGGGGGGTGGGGGGAGAAGAACGAGGATGGTCTCCTCGAATTTATCTCCTGGACCGACCGCTAAGGTCATTTGGTCCAGGACTTACCGTTTAACCGTTTTAATGCCAGGGGTTTTTAAGAATCCGTGTCGGATCGTGCCACGAAGCGCGATAGCGCATCCTTCATTTATTTGCGAGTAATGCCGATCGACGCGGTCGCGCTGCTCTTTTTTTCGTCGAAATATCCTTAAAAATGAATCTTGGGACCCAACGTGTTAAGGAAAGACTGCTAATTACGCGGGTTGTTTACGATTATTCGAAAGAAAATCAGTAATTACGAGATACGTTCGGAATCGAGCGCGTTGCGAATTGACGCTCGTGACCAAACATCGCGACACGGTTCACCACAGTACGCGATCGCGCTGCGTGGCACTAAAACGGTTAAAGTCAACTCCGAACCACCAGAGCTACGGTATAAGTATCACATAGAAAAAATGGAAAAAAAAACAAAATAGAGGCGATCTTCGAGATTCGACCTCAGATCTTCCGCGTAGAAGGCCGAAGCTCTATCAACCGCAAAAGCGCCCTCGAGCAAACTTTTTGACCGCGTTCCCCCGAGGCGGAGAAAATAAAGTACCCCCGATCGATCGAGCAGAAATCTATCGTAACGAATATTTTCAAGCGGAAATAAGGCCTCGCGTAATATCCAAAAGAGACTATTATTGCACATGATTCTCAAAGCGAAATTCCATCCGACGATCGTGATCGCGATCGGAGGAAATTCGGGACGACGAGGCGCCCCTCATCGACCGCCGGTCGCCGTGCAACGGCCAGTCAATCTTCGCGATCCATATTTCCATGCTCCTTGTATGGTAATACTATAGTCGTTTAATTAGTTATAGCTCGGCGCGGCTTTGGGGGAATTTCGCCTCCCCCAACGGGGAGCCGACATTCGCCGGCACCGCCGCGACGCCTCGTTATTCACTACGGTTATTAATTGTATAATTATATATATTTATATATATATATATATTTTTATATAGTATATATTCAGCATCACAGTAAGATAGCGCCCTTCATTATTAAGTGATCGTCGATCAGCTCGGACCATTTATATTCATTCCTGTCAACAACATACTCTACAACAACCCGTTTAAACATCGTCGAATAATTTCTTGGCGCCCGAATCGGCGCCGATTAATTACGTACCGGATAGGTATTCGTATCCGCGAAAAAGTCGGGATAAACAAGGGACGATTCGTTTAAAAAATAAACTCTTAAGAAGGTACCGTGCCCGTTTACAAGCGATCATAGGCAAAGATCATTGACTCCTATCGCGCTTTCCGGCGATTCGAAAAACCGAAATGATTTTAGTGTGTTCGCCGAACGAAAGGGAATTGAGGCGACGAGTGCGACTCGAGAATCGACCGGGACGCCCGGCTTCGTCCCGGTCGAGCGTGGATTTTTTTTGATAAGCCGTGAACGAAATTATCCGCGACATGCCCCCGGCTCGTCGTTCCGCGAGCGACGCACTTTTAGAATGAATAGGAGGATACTGGTTGCGATTACAATTCCCCGACGAGTTCGGAAATAATCGAGGAACTTCGTGTGTGAGGGGTAAGTTTTGTCTATCGTCTCGTAATCGAAAGTACGTAGGAAACTATCTCTCATCCCATACTGTGACACGATACTTTAGAAAAAGTCGGAGGCTGTACTTCGTGGACTGTCTATATCCATTCTGCTCTCTACGGACGAGTAGTGAAAGAAGTTCTAGAAATAGATACTTATAATTACTCTGAAAATAAATAGTTATAAAAATAAGCGAGCATTTTATGCTTAAAATACCTTAGGTAAAACTAAATTAGTTTGCACCACAATACGGAGTGGAATGTGTGGTTTCTCTTACTAGATCGTAGAAGCGTAATTCTAACAGAAGTTCAATTACCGTGTAAAAAACATTAACGACAACTTGTCAATTGTAATTATTCATAGTGCGATAGCTCAATAAAAAACACGTGATTCAATAAATAAGAGTGCAACAAGAGATTAGAGATATGACAAATAACGGTGTCAATATCGACCACTCGTCGGTAATCATTGTAATTCATAGAATAAATAACTGTGCTGCAAAAACTGGTCTTCCCATAAAGATAGATTAGGTACGATATTCGATTCTTTTTTTCACCCCGTAAACTCACAGTTCGATGGACTGTGGAAGAATGAGGACATTTGCGTGTAAATATTTTCATCGTGAAAACACGAAACCCAAGCACTCACGATTCCGATATTTAACTTAAACGGGGAAAACTTTTTGTACTTTTCTACAAATTTTTTCATACCTACTTTACTTATATCTAACGACAATGTACCCCGGCGAGGGCGCACGCGTATTTTGCAGAGATCAACGTTATTCAGAGGTCATGAGATCCGTGCAAAACAATGCGCATTCGGGGGGGGCAGGGAGGGAGGGGGGTTAAATCAAACGGCACAAAATTCACCATCGTGCTTTCCACGTCGGGCCGCGAAAGAGTTCGGATTGGAAATTCACTCGAAGAGAACGTAAACCATGAGCGAAGACTGAGATTTTTTTTTCAGGACTGTGGACCGCGTTTATCTCTGAATTGTGCATCACCGATCCCCCCGGAGGGAAAGAAAATTTAGTGGCACTTTTTTTTAGTACTTTACTATCCCGAAACGGCGGTCGAGAATTTTATACTATTCCCGGCGCGTCCTCTTAGGACGTTGATTGATACCGACGTCGTCGCTACCGCGCGACTTCTTACCGATTTGTACCTGACTCTGTGCGGTTAACTGCAGCGAGATTGCGTGCGTGTTCAGCTTTTCGGCCAACAGCAAGTCCTTGAGGCCCTTCATCTTCTGACTGTACAACGTTATCCTCGGCCTATCATTTTCAGAGTCAGCCTCTACCTCTGGATCGAGGTTCTCCTGAGAAGTGGAAGGTGCAGGAGGTAGAGCATCGTCCGGCGGCGCCACGAAAGGTTCACCGCCACCTTGCAGCAAATAGTCCCTATTGAGTATTTTTTCACTGCAAGCTGCCGTTAAGGCTTGGATACTGGGATGCATAGGTGCCGGGTTAGAAGGTACTTTAGACTCTAGGCTTTTTATCAAATCACGTGCCGCGTTGCCTCTCTCCTTAGTCTTACAGTAATTGTTATTGTTGTTGTTCAGTGTCTCTTCGGGGCTCGTCTCCCTCTTCTGCGCTCTTTCCTCCTCTTGCTTCGCCTCTACGTCGTAA
Organism: Ampulex compressa; assembly: GCA_038496175.1. Taxonomy (NCBI): domain Eukaryota; kingdom Metazoa; phylum Arthropoda; class Insecta; order Hymenoptera; family Ampulicidae; genus Ampulex; species Ampulex compressa. The sequence goes on from JBCFXI010000274.1 coordinate 152,815, forward strand.
CATTCTATTATAACCTGAGCGCGAATACTGGCATCAAATTTCGATATGGTGTTTACTAATGGCCTGGCCCATCCTATGTGTAGAACAGGCGTGTTAGCCCCTTCCTCCCACTGACAAATACCATCGTAGAACCTCAACAAGTACGCGAAGCAGCGAGGCTGACGTAACAGTCGCTCGTCCGCTCGCACCGTATGCGGTATCAATTCATTGGCAATTTCCAGTAGTTCCTTGTATATTTCCCCATCATCTCTTGAATAATCGTACCTGCCAGGAAAGATGGATCGACGTGAGCCTTGCACGGTAAAGCTTAGAAATCTAGTAGCGTCTACCACTTACTTTCTTAAAACGTCCGCCGCATCTGCCCACGACGCTAATGCGTTAGCATGCAAGCCATGACGATATAAGTAACCACCCTGATACGTGTAAGGATATACATGAGCATTTCCATAATACTTCCGTGCAGATCTTATGGCTTCCTGTGACAAAATTTAAAAAACACCTGTGTCTCAACCTCGCTCGCTTAAAGGAAATTAATACTTAAACACGGAAAAGGCAAACCTGAAATAAGTCTATGGCCGGAGGTCTTCCAGGGGTAGGTGCGGCCTCCTCCAAGTCTCCCAGATTACCGAGAGCCATTGGATACTTTGCAAGATGACCCAGATCGTACAGCAGCCACAACAATTCTTGTTGCAGCAGCGCTACTTCGGCCGCATCCGCGGTCGCGCTCAAACTAGGATTTATAGCGGATACCACCGTCGCCACTTCCATAGCCCTGGAGCACACGACCGCCTGACCGTTCACGTATAGCCACGAGCGTGACGCAACTCCAGGCTCGACAGGCTGGCCACGCTTGTCTTCGTTTCCCTTTCCTGACGAGAAAGACGATATCTTCTATCGTGACTCTTGACTTTACCTCAGCGGCAATACGATCGCTTATAAAGCTATGAAAGACATACCGTGCCACGTAACCTCCGCGGTCTCCGTGCCATCCTCCCCGTATACCACCCACGCGTGATCTTCGGACATGGCAAGGTGCACATCCTTAAACCCTAGGACCTGACAGCCGGCAACTACGGCGAACGCCACGCCGAAGCAGTCGAGCTTGTTCGCGGTGAGGTAGCTGTACAGACTCTGAAGGTGAGCCCGATCTTTGTAGTAGCTCCTAGTGAGGGAATTCCATATCACGTCGGAGACTTTCTTGACCAGCTCCCTGGTAGCGTACTTGGTGTCGTAGACAGTGAGATCGACCGCACCCTTGATCACAGCATGGAACTTAGTGTATAGCGCCTCGGCGATGTGGAATTCTACGGCTGGTAGTTTTGGCTCGTCGTAAACAGTGCTCTCCTGCGACGTAAATGTCCGGTTGCAGGTTAGGGAATTTTCCACGGCACCGACGAGAATCGAGAGCAGAGCCAGGTCCGGCTCCGAGCTGTTTTCCAGCTGATTCTGGAAGATCTGGACGATGGAGGAGATGCTCTGGATCGGAAACAGGGCCTTATCCTCGTCTCGAAAACCCGCCATGTCGCGACTGGCAGGCTGCACACACGATCGAGAGCTACGCTCAAACCACGAGTGTCATCCTCTTTCGCGTTTATCTTGACAGAAACCCTCGTCTAATTCGAGCGGCCTGCTCGCTCCACGGGCCGTCGACCAACGGCGCACGCTAGTCTGCTTTGATTTTCGCGGTGTCAGCTCGAAAGTTTCACATTTCCGTACCACAAACTGCTACGACCGTGTCGTCCAGCGGCGCGCCGCCACTAGGTGGGTTTGCATCGAGTCTCTCTCGTAGGCGCAATGCCCAGGGCGCGTACTCACCGGGCGATCGGTCAAATTGCGCAACAAGACGTAACTCCTTTTCTCCTACCGCTCCGGCACAACTGCGCTGAATCGCAAATATTATTCTCCCCCTCCTCGATCCTCGCACGTTTAATTTTAAGCCACGAAAGTCGGGATATGCGATTAACGATGCTAGAGTTCTTCAAGCTTACACCGGTTATGCACGACGATCGCCTCTCAGAATATCATTTTCTACGAGTACGTCCAATTAGCGAGACTCTTCGAGTCCGACTGAACCAACTTTGAAGGATGACCCGGTGAGGGATCCGGTGAAGATGCGGTGTACTTAACCGAACCTCGGTTCAAATGCGCATTTTTAAAAATTTCAAAATGGCGTTACGCGCATAGGTAGTACGTTGGCATCGAAGGGCTTCCGATATAAATCGCGTTAAAGTCGCATGGATGTCATTTCGCGGTCCTAGGACAGGTTGTCCAGTAGCGATCGGGTAACACGCCTCGAGTTATCCTCCTTTCTCACCGGCTGCCACGGAGTGAGGGCGTTTATACGTCCACAACGTGAGGATGAAAGTAACGATAAAGAGTGAGTACTCGATGAGACGATCCGATAATACGATAACGTAACATTCTACACCGCGTCTGGAACTCTGTAAAGCGACCGGTTAAAGAGGAAGAATCTTCGACGATCGAGGTTCTTGCACGGTTATGTTTGTAACCGTTGTTTACATGTAAAATTGCGTGCACAGACCGCGCGACTCCTGTAGAGAGCAGACCGACAGAATCGAACGGTTCTTTCAGGTTGGACCGGGGTCGCCACCTGGCGTTGGATAGCCAACGACGACAACTGCGGCATATGCAGGATGCCTTTCGACGCCAGCTGCCCCGACTGCAAAATACCCGGCGACGACTGCCCTTTAGGTACCCAAGATCTCTTCTTTATCTTCCGCAATCGTATATCCGCCCACACGCAATTTACAGGGTATTCTCTTAACAAAAATCCCGCAGATCTCTACGCGCCGAAAAAGACCTTTGTTCGAAATCAATTCTCATAACACAAACATTCAAAGAGGCATGTAAGATAAAACAAATTAACTCTCGTTAAAAAGAAAAACCTAAAATCGATTCTATATAATCGAGCATTTTCCACGCGTACACTTTCTCTATCGCGACGAAGGGAACCGGATTTCCCCATCATCCCCTTAATTCATAATGAAAACAAAATGGACCCTCGGAAGAAGAGGAAAAATGTCTCCGTATCGTGGTTAAAGGAATCTCACATTCCAATGGAAACCGCGAGCAATGCTTTGAGTCATCGAATAGCACGAGGGATAATCGATGGATGATCATTTTCGGCGCTGAGTTTGGCCTTATCCGACGTTGAATTTCGTATTCATAAATGGCAGCGCGACGTCGGCGCAGTGGGGCGAGGGGTTAATATCGATCTGCCGGAGCGAATGAAACGGATCCCCCGTTTTGCAGGCGCGCGTATCGATGCAAACCCAACAAACCCCCTGGCCTCGCAGTCGTTCCTAGTGTGACGAGGCGCGCGCGTCGCGACGTCATCCCCTACTCGAAACCCACCCTGGCCGTGCGCGTGACCGGCACGATGCTTTTACAGTCTGGGGCCAGTGCTCGCATTGTTTCCACATTCACTGCATCATGAAGTGGCTGCACTCCCAGCAAACCAGTCACCTTTGCCCGATGTGTCGCCAAGAGTGGAAGTTCAAGGAGTAGCTGGTTTCGGAGTGGTCCCGCAGGTGTCAGCACGCAGCGAATAATCAGGTATGCGATAACCCTTGTCGTACGTACACGTCCTGCGATTGAGGCTCGAAACGGAAGCTGTGCGATGGTTTAGCGGATGGAGCTTAGATCGGATGATACGATTTCAACATCTCCCCCATTACCGATGGACGATTTTCCACGCGATGGATATACCGTAACTTTGGCAGTTTGAACTCTGCTTCGAGCGGATATTAGAGCAAGCGACTGTACGGTCGGTGGTGAAGAGAATTAATCAGGGAAGTAGATGTTCGAAAGAGAGATTTTGACCCGGTGTTTCGAGGTTCTCAATATCGGTGTTTATTAGGGAGTTACACTCGAGGTGATTGGATGCCGCTTTTTTGATTACGAAAGGCTTTGCGCGTCTCTCTTTTTAATTAGTTTGCTAAGATAAGAGATAAACTTGCTACGACTTTCCGCGGTTAAATGGTGGGAATGACACGAGGGAAATCGTGGACGATGACGCGTCCCACGCTTCGGTATCGCCGATAATTCCGCTGTCTCTCCGCGGGACACTTCTACGACTTCGGTTTCCATCCGTTGGATTTGCTTAGACGTCGTCGATCGCGTGCATACGGCACGGACCGAATGAAGCTTCCAAGCCAAATATGCTTATTTGCAATTGCAGATCGTAAGTTATCAGCTATGTCTCACTCGCCACACGTCTCTACCTACGTACGTATTCTCCTAAGTAATTTTCCAAGCGACGTTAATCCCAATGTAGGCAATCGAAACGTTCGCAATTGTCCAGCAACTCTCTGGAGCTTCAACTCTCAACGTTACATACTTATAACATAATTTCGAAGCAACAAATCGACGTGAATATATTCACGGAATTTACCAGAGCGATTTCGCGATATTTCGAGAGGAACGTACAAAAACCGATGAGCTGAAAATTCGAATACCCGGTTGCCTACATAAAGATTAACGGAAGATGCGCAGTACGCAGATGAAGGCATAACCGGTAGTACGATAATTTATCGAGGTACCTCAATACATCGAATTCCCCATCGACGAGCGCTTCCGAGGAGGATTAAGGTCGTATAATCGAAAACTCGTGCCGCCCGCTGACCGATAATCGAACCTACGCGCCGGCAAGCCCGGCTGGCCCTATTTCCAGAGGCGGCGTCTCGTCGTTCGCTTTTTAATCGCGCACGCCACACGTAATCGAAACGAGTCCGTCGACTTCCACGTATCTTCGATCGAGCGTGTCGGGCCTTGGCAATCTCGGCGATCCAGCTTGACTAGGCGCATCCGCGCATAAGCGCCCGGCGAAACGGGGGCCGCGTGAGATTATCATAACGTGCAAGTCAACTGCATCGTCTCCGACGCGATGTCGTTAACTGGCACAAACGGCTGAAAACGTAACGGCGCAGTTTACAAACTCGCCTGCCAGGATCCTCCTATCTTTCGCTTACGCAACGATTTTCCTCTCCGACGCTTAACCGTGAGAGACAGGGAACTGGATAAACGATCGGCTCCTCGTGCGCCTATTTTTAATCGCGCGTTATTACGATGCGTTCCGTCTCGATTGCCACTACCGTAGAAAGTCTCGAAGTTCCCGGTTTGGGAGCGCGGTGCGAGAAGGCAGAGAGGCTCGCGCGTACTTCCTCCACTCTTTTCGATCGGCTGTGATACGGAGACGCCGATCGAATCCACGGTCCGTGCGCTTCCTATAATCTCCATTCCTTGGATGGCCATAAATCTCGGAGGACGCCAGAGGCGCGAATTCGAGTGGCGCAAATTTGCTTTGTAAATCGCAGCGGCGAGTTTTCCGCGGCGGTCATATTGCGTTATGGCAATGCATAATCGTGGGCGTGTAAACAGGACGACCGTGGATGCGTTATTCAACGGCGTTTCACGGTGTGTATCCTGTAGCGCGTGGATCTTATCTAACAAAGCGCTCGCCTATCGCGTCCGAGTGCGTAGGTGACCATCATCCGCAGCCAGTAGGCGCGAGCGCTGTAGGATCGCCGATCGGTAATTACGCTAAACCGAAAAGGGTCCCGAGATATCCGGGATTCGCGCTTAGCGCTACGCCAGCGGAGAATAACGATCCTCGTTACCGCTTCGAAAACCGGTTTTGGGATTTTTCCTTCGAAAATCTCCCTCCATAGCCGCCAGACGCGCCTCCGTCTCCCGGCGATTCGTTTCGAAGCCGAGTCTTTCGGGCCGCCCAGGAAGGAATCGTAAATTTCCACGACGCGCCTCGGTATTACGGAACAGAAATGCGATTGCGTCGGGCCGTGCCTGGCCTGGGGGACGTTAATATCCGCATTTTGCCGCGGCGGAATCGCCGTGAAAGTAGAACAAGTAGGCCTTACCGCGATCGAGAAGCAGAGTGTGAAGAAAATCTAAATCCGCGCATCTCTCGCGGGAAGTGCATTCGCGATCGCGATCCCGTCGGGGAACAATGACCCAAACACAATCAGACCAAGGTAATTCAGTGAACGGCGACGTTGAACATATTGTTGCGGCACCGCACGGACTCGTTGTCGGCGAAAGACAAATATGAAATGCAATTGCGAGCAATTGCAGCCGAGATTACGTTATGCGCCGCATCGTAATGGACGGTGGGCATTGTACGGGTACGACTTTACAGCCCTCGCAATGCCCCACGGATTCCTCCCCCCGTATGACGTCCCTGCGCGGCGTACGGAGTCGTTGGTAATGCAGTCACGGTTCGAGAGGGAAGAGAATCTCTCGACGATAAACCCCGCAGAGCGGCTCGTTTTTTGGGCAACTCGCGAGCCACGGTAGCGGAAAAACGTTGCGCTTCGTTCGCCAGTATTGTCCGATTTCCGCGATTCTTCCTCCTCCTTCCCTGCGCTCCGTGTCTCTGAAACGGCCCATTGTTCCTCAAGCCCCCGGTGTTTCTCGGTTCAGAAGCGAGCGTTGTGCGAGGGAAAACGTTGCGCCAAAGGACCCCGGTGCCCTGGCGGCTTTACGGCAATGGTGCTTTGCTCCGTGAAGCAGTCCGCGGACGAGGAGGCGAGGAGAGACCTAATGGGCCCCTTCCCTTTCTCCATCTCCGTTCTTCCTCCGTCTTAATCTCCTTTCCTCCTCGACACCGTGCCCGCCCCACTCTCGCCTCTCTCTCTAACACGATGCCAGCGCGATACACACCTACGACCGGCTCACCTCTACGTCCATCTCCCTCTGCCTGCCCCCCCTGCTATCGCCGTCTCTCTCTCTCTCTCTTTCTCGTTCCCCCCACTCCCCTGCGCCATCAGGAATGAAAAACGCGCACGGCCCGTCTCTCTCTCTCTCTCTCTCTCTCTCTCTTCCTCTCGATTGTCCTGTCTCTCTCTCTTTCTCCAAGCCTCGGTCTACTGCCGAGTACGATTGCGTCGTATCCCTGACTATCGCCATCCTCCTCCAACCTTCGCGCTCCTCGGTCCCCCTCGTGCAATCATGGCGACTCACACGCGTATCTCATCGGCGGACTCGTGAGCGCGCACACGACGTTCCTTACGTTACAGACGATCTCTGATCGCATGCACACTTATGCAGGCGGTACGTATTCTCGGCATACGCTAGAAAATATATATGCGTATATATCACACGTACTGCACACTATATTTCACGGCAATCGGGTGTACACACGTATCCGACCGTACCTCGGCTTGCACACGGCTATACGCGCATATACATGCTTACGTGTGGCCCACAGGTATATATACCTATATGCCTCGAAATACACGCAAACGTACATACACACACACACACACACACACAACAGACCGAGGCGCACCGAGGAACGCCGCACCGCGTCTGCTGCCTACCTGATGCCCCGAGAACTCCAGCCAGTCACGTGGTCCCTCGAACGCAAAGGATGTTTGCGGGATCGCAAAGTCAGTCCGCAGCGGTCCGTCCGTCGGGGAAGAGAGAGAGAAAGGGGGCGATCCTACGAGGGGAAGGAGAGGAGGTGGACGAGCGCAATCGAGGATATTCGCGGCGCGTCACGGAGTTCGACGAGGCCGATAAAGGGTGGCCTCGCAACCCCTCGACTTCCAGCAGCTTTCCAGCCGCTTCTTTTTTTCCCCCATTTTCCCCGAAGTGCAACCGAGAATTCGCGGAGGTGGAGGAGGGAATTGTGCGTCGGCGGAGAGATCGGGGAGTGGAAGGCAGTAGGTCGAGGATGCGAACTCTATTGTAATCGCGAAGTGTTGGGCATTCGATCGAGGCTGTGACGGCGCTTTTGGAATTTTTATTCCACCGCGGATAGTGTGCGTGCGTATACGTGTGCACGCTGCGTCTGGCTCTCGTGGTCGAAGAGGAGCGAAAGAGAGACATAGACGGAATTGATGCTCCGCGATAACCCGACCGCAATGGACTATTTTAAGATTCGTGGAGGCCTGTCCCGATTCCGTACGCTTTACTTCCAATTGTGTACCGCCGGTGCGTCGTACGTAACGTGAAGTGCTTCGTACGCGGGTCCCTCGAGGCGCGCGATCGCGAGTCGAAAACAGATCCCGGAAGATCGAGCGCTTAGAAAAAAGAAAAAGGAACACCACACGACTCGACGAGGTCCCTCGTTTCAGAATAGACAGGCTCGTCGTCGCCCTGGTGCACCTGCCTACGAACGCTCTCCGAGCGCGTTGCGTCACTTCTTTTTCCAAACCGAGCGAAGCCTCCTCGCGCGGAGCGCGGTTTCGCCGCTGGCTCGATTACAATGTAAGTCGAAGCAAGGAGGAAATAACGACTCGAGCACTCTCGGTGATTCACGGCGATGGTCCGCCGCTCGCGGGAGGGATCGTTCGGGCGCCATATCGTGGAATTTTCTCTCCAAACAGAGCGCAACGCGATAGAGAAGGGAAGATAATGAGCGCACCTTATCGCGAGTGAAGTTGATCGTCCACGTTGATCCGCGCGATTCCCGGCGAATCGAGCGCGTCGCGAGCCAACGAGTATGCTCGGCTGAGCCTGAGCCGCGAAATTCGATGAAATGCAGTTAGCCGCGACTCAGAGGCCCCATCCGCCGCCAGTGCCGCCGCGGCCGAGTCGGCAGGTGGTCGCGGAGGCCCTTAAAAGATCCCCAAGGCCACCCTGTCCTACCAGACAGGCACCACCGCCGCCCAACACAAAACCGTGGCGCTCGGACCAGGAGCAACCGAGCCAACAGCAACAGGTGTGCCCTGTAGGCGGTCGGACGATCGTCTACGAGTCCACGAAGGAGTCCACCAAAGAGTCCGAGCCCGCTTCCAGCGCTGGCCAGTCCCTGGATAAGGCCCCGCAGGAGCGCAGGCAGGGCCGGGGCGCGAGTGAAAGGAGCGAAGACGACGAGGAGCGCCGTGGAAAACCGGTAGAAAGGCGCCATCGGTCCGTTGAGCACGGAGAAAAGCCCGTGGAATCATCGCTGGAGACGCGGGGAAAACTCCAGGAGGCTCGAGGTCGCGAAAATGACAACGATCGCGCCAAGGGGAGGAATTCCGAGGAGAGGAAGGATCGGGAGAGCTCCCCGGGTCAACGATCCTTGGGCGATCCTTATGACAGCAACGACGCCTGCTGGAGCGAGGTGGACGCGAGGAACGAAGTCGGGTCGAAGGATGCGACGAAATCATCCTGCAGGACCAACGTGTCCTTCGAGGAGGAGCCTCGTCTTTTCTCGACGGAGTCGAGGATTTTGGGGCGATCGAGGAACAGCGTCGAAAGGTCCGTGAATTCCGACGTGGAAATTAGCAGGAGCGATGGACGCCCGACGCCCACGCAGAGATCGTCGGTTGGCAAGCAGCAGGAAGGGATCGCGGCCAGGAAAAACGGCGAGGCTCCTTCCAAGGAAGCCTCGATCGCCGATGGAGAGCCAAAGACCGGTACGACGGGCGTTTCGAGCATTGACCGCGCCACGGTGGTCGTCATCGACGAACCAGAGCGGAAAGCCGCGCAGAGCGACGACGACAACGACAACAACATCCATCGTCAGGACTGGCTCGAGGCAGGTGTCCGCTATTCCTCCACGCAGATCACGCTACCTGGCGACGACGTCGACGAGGAGCGCGTCAATGGCTTCGATTACGGGGAGAACGGGAAAGTTGGTGATATTAACATCATCAGGTACACCGCCGACAAAGTCGATAAGTTTTAACCGAGCTCTGCGTTGGTTTAAGTCGCTGAGATAACGAGAAAGTTAGACATGGAGATTAAAAAAGATTTTGAAAAACTACGAAATAAACGATAGGTATTTTATCTTGAGCGATGTTTATGTGGAATTAGAGATGAAATACAGTGGGAGAGTGGCGTCGTTTCGACTCCTCCGCAGTCCTTATTGTCGAGCCGCGGAAAATATTTCGGTTGAAATGATCCGTTAGTTTGACCTAACCAAAGTGTGGTTGGGAGCGTCAATAGAGAACGAGTACCAGAATTCTGATTGGTCATTTTGCAGAGGAATACATTTTTAAATTTCTGACCTTTACGAATTTATCAAAACGCGTTTTGAACGATGATTCTTGGTCTCTCTAGATTATTCGAGAATCAAAGTTTAAAATTCAATTGATACACGATAGCGACAATGTATCGAGACCCAAACGTTCCTTTCGCTCTCGTATTAAGAAGACGGTTTAAACGCTGGCGACAGTAATTCAGAAACTGAATCGTCGCGTAAATAGATACTTTGTACGTAGCGCCGATATTCTACGCCCGTGAGATTAAGAGGAAACCAGTATAGCCGTGGTACTTCACAAATCTATCGTGTTCCCGGCATGGTGAATATAAACGGTGCCTCTCAGCAGGCGTAATCGACGATATAATGTCTCGCGGGTCAGCAGAATGTGTCTGTGGTGGCGCATTAATTATCGGAGGACCGTGATACCACCGAAGGTTAACACCGCGGTCTGTTTTACACGCGATCTAAGCGGAATGTATGGGTGTAACGATCTATCGGCTCTCAAGTACGACTTTCTCAAGTTACGGGGTAAATACTGCACACCGTATACTTTAGTGTAACGATTTAATCATACGGTTACTTGCCAACCCCGATGAAAAAGCACCTTGAAACGCAGGATACGCTTTGCAATTTCGTTTTGCAGCTGAACGTCGATCTGGTTCATTAATTTGTATCACCCGGTAACCCACATGCGCCTATGTTCTCTGGACTGTGACACTGATAACATCGTGCACGCGTATCTCAAACCGTACTATGTTTAACGTGATCGATGAAATTTCTGGATTTTTAATGCAAGGCTTAGTCCCGTCGAGCAATTCGCATTCGTCGATTTTAATATTCATTTATGGTTTTTATATTAATAATTATATATGTATATGTTTTCATATTTGTTCGTATTTTTAATATTCTAAATTGAACCTAATAATTTCATATTCAGGAATAACTCGCATTTTCATATTCCACTTTAGTAGGAAATACTAGCTTCTATTTTAGGAGCGCCATTATCTCAACGCGCACGACCAAGAATTCGGTAAATAATTTGATAACGATATCTTCCCCGTAATTACTCGCACATTAGTTTCCACTTTCAAATCGTTTAATCCGTGGCATTGATCGCCGGTGTAATTAAGACCTGCCTGCCAGTTCGTTGAGCAAGAACCGTGAGCCAAAATGTAGCGAGCCAAAGTCTAGACGGATCTCGACAAGGCGCTACGAATATTTCATCGACGCGCTGACATTTTTTACGCCTCCAGTCTTTACACGATTTCAAAATAACGCGATCGAAGAAAAAAAGCCGCCATATTTTTTTTACACGGCTTATTCTCCTCAATAATAATAATAAAGCTGTTCACACGGTTTATCCTCCTCAATAATAATAATAAAAAAAAAGGTGGGCGGTTTCTTCCTTTTTTATCCGCCTTATTTCAAAATCGCGTAAAAAAGGATGGCGCGAGAAAAAAGTTAGGTGTACCCCGAGGGCGATGAGTCAGTCATTTAAGATCCACCGGCCGCGGGCGGCTAACTCAAGACGGATCGATTTTTATCCCGCAGAACGAGCACATAACGGTACATTCCTTTCCGCAGGCCTCGATCATACTTTTGCCTTTTGCCATTTGCAGCTTACAGGAGAGGATAGCGATGTCGTCCCTGCAGGGACTGCCGCCACTGCCTAGGAGCCTCAGCGGATTCAATCTCAGCGGCGGAAGGGGAGAGGGTTGCGAGCCACCCCCGCCGCCGACCAGATCGTCCAGCAAATCTCAGAGATCCGGCAAAACGGTCCAGTCTTCCTCGAGGCCGTCGCCACCTGCCAGACAGCTCACCACCCTGGATACCCAGCTGGCGATACTAAGGAGGGAAATGGTAACTGTCGGACCTTTATTACTGCCCAGCTGGCCCGCGAAACGTTTCTGATTTTCGTATACACTTTTGATTATAAATATTCCGAGTTTATTTCTGTACAGTTTACCTGTTTGATTTCGCGAATTTTTTCCACGATTGCTTACACATGAGTGATTAATAAGATTTTTGAAAATTGTTGACAAACCAGTGGGGAATAATTTATATTTATAATATATTTATATATTATTTTTATCTGCCCGATGGTAGATGATATAAAATTCTATTTTATTTCTGTACCTTGGAAGTGAATATGCCATTGTAAAATACGGGGATACGTGCTAATAATAGTTCGATCAATCGATGCTCGAAAATCGTCGAGCGCGAGGGCTTAAAATTACCTCAGATTCGAGGAGGAAAACGGCGGATACTTTCCAATCGCCCAAGAACGCCTTCCCCAGCTTTGCTCCATCGCCGCGAACGTCGAGGAATGTCGCCCCGGTTTCTTCGGCTCGGCGAGAGTCGACGTATTTGTCGGCATTAGGAAGCGATCCCACTCGTAAAATTCGTCAACGAATCTAGATTACGCGCGCTGCGTTTTCTCCCAGATCGTTTCATAATCGCCGCCAGCCGCGGAAAAGCCGCGCGAAACAGCGACCGGACGTCGAAAGTAAATCGTCGAGGTCGAGTTTGATGCCGGGCGTCCTTTACCGGCCGACCATTAGCTCCAATAGAAACCATTAGTCATACGTGGACGCATAAAGCGTATTTACCACTCGGCAGGAAAATTCCAACGAGACGTAGGTCGTTTATGCGCATTGAAAAGCTGCTGCTCGATACACCGCTACTTTTTCTTTCCGGCCGCGAGCGCGAAAACGCGGTCCCTTTTCGCGAACTTTTGTCCGCGGGACGCTGGCGTGAGTAATTCGAGGCACGTTCGTTAACACATCGCATGTGGGAAACGTACTCTTACATTTTTTTGCAGTCTCACTGGAGCGCGGGTCATGAAAAGTACGTATTTAGTAGACCTGCACCGGTGAGCGGGTATCGTAGAAATACTATGGACGTTGTTTGCGTTGCTAGGCAACGGTTTGCATTGTTTCTTTCTAGAAGCCAGGTTTGTCGAGTTACTCGGGTCAATAGCTTCGGAACGTAGAGGTCGTTCGGTAAAAAAAAAGTTTTGTCGAGGAAAACGAAGCAGTTCTCGATTTATTGCGATTTTACTGAACGACCAAACTCCCGCAGAAATTCGCGAAGAAAAGGTCCGCTACAGCCGTAAGTCCGTGGCAAAATATATACCGCTTGAAATGTGTTAAGCACTGGCATTTTCCAGCCACCCTGCTTGGCCTTCCATCCTTTTTCTCCCAATCCTTCCGTGTTCCCGACGGATTGACCCGTTACCTTGGGCCCATGCTTGTGCGTGGGCAAACTGCAGAGCACGATGAATATGTATTCGTCGTGTGGGATAATACGCAGGAGTGAAAGAGAGAGGGGAGGGGGATAAAAGCAGCGTCTCCTCCTGCGAGCCAAACCTTTGGATTATCCGTTATGGCGAAGACCTAGTTTTTCGGTGACACCGCTATTCCATCTTCGCCAATCGATCAAGATCGTTCTCCGTCTATCTCCTTTTTTCTACGCGCGTCTTTCTCGCGTGGAAGAAAGATGGTCGTGCGTTGACATATATTGGAGAACGTTTATTGCGCGTACGCCTACTTCGCTCTTGATTAAAATTATTTTTAGTAATAATTTTTGTTTGGAAACAGTACTGTTAATTGAATTTTAAATTGCAAGCGTTTAAAAACAATGTCGCATAACCAAGTAGTCAAATATTAGCAATTGAAAAACGATTCTTCGAGGAGAATGTACGAATTATATCAGTGTTCGTACGATCGAAATAAATAGTAAATCATAAATTAGTAGACGTGGCTGAAATTATGTATTGCTATATTGTGGAACAAATCTTAGAAAAGGGGACAATTCTCGTGTTTTATGGAATTCGTTCAAATTTCTCCACCGTCCCCGGTTTTCTCAGAGACAGTTGCGTTTGCGGTTTTTATTGAGATAGGCAGGACGCGAATAGGAAGGTGTAGGCTTTTAACTCTCCAGGCGGGAAGCCCCGCAGTTTTGGCCCAAGTTCGAAACACGGTTTGTTTCGAAGTTGGGCTAATAGTTTAATAGTCAATCCAGACACGAAGCAAACTGGCACAGCCGCTCCCACGCTGCATTCCCTCAGGCGTGACTCCCCACCTCGCCTCCTTTCCATGCCCGTTCTCTTTCACCTTCGTTCCTTCTGCCTCGTCTTCTTCTTCTTCCTCCTTCTCCACCTTGCCTCCGGCAACGCCGACACCTCTCATTTCCATTCTCATTTTGCGCCTCACCTATAACTCCCTCTTTCTCCATTCCCACGGCCGGCGACTCGCCGCTTGCCTGGAAATACGCCGTTTCAGTCCGTAAATTACGAACGAGCATATTACCTTGACGACTCTATGGTAAAAGTGAATGTACTTAGAAGACTCGCGTTATAGGTTGGAATAAAGACGAATTTGAGACTCGTCTTTTTTTTTTCAATGAGCTCTCCTCAGAATCCTCGCGAAAGTTTCCCTTAACACTAGAATAACCGATTATATTTTAAATATACAGTTAAGTACAGTTAGAGTATCTTGAAGAAAGAGAGTTTCATTCGTTACAGTTCGGCCTCAGGCAGTTGGATCTCTCGTTGCTGTCGCAGCTCTGGTCGTTGAACGAATCGATCCAGGAATTCCGGCAGCTCCTGCAGGAGCAAGGGGACAGAGCACCGTCGCCGTCGCCCAGCAGCGAGGAGGGGGACGACACTTCTTACGGAACTCATCCGCCGCCTCCTCCTAGGAGGCCAGCACCCGTGGTGCATCATCACCGACCACCCAGGCCCCCAAGACCACCCAGGCCACCGCCCAGCGACGAGTCGCCCTCCAGCGAAGAGTACGGCGCCGTCTGACGTATCGTCATTGAGAATAATTCGCACCCTGGAAGGCCACGGCGGCACCGACTTTGAAATATCACTTCTCGACTTTCAGTTCTCGCGCGGTAGGAGAGAAAAAATCGGTCGGACGCGCGCTCCAAGCACGGCTCAACATCCGTGGCGAGGATCGATGCTGGACACGAAGTCCTTCTCGAAACTCTAGGAACGAGGTAGCCTCGCGTCGACGAAGGGCTTTTAGGAGTACCTGCTGCGATGGTTGGATGATGGAAATGGGGTTGTAGGGCTGCAGAGGGATGTGACGTGGAGAGCATCGCGGCTGGACTCGATTGGGGAAGGAAGAGTGCTGCAGTTACGGTCCATGTATCCGGAGAGCTTGTCTCGTTAATCCGGAGGATTTGTCGATGCGACGTGCAACGCGAAATAACGATAACGCGCGTATCTCTCGTTGGGTGGGGGAAAGACTCGATCGTCCTGGATACGAGCTACTTCGGTTTGTCACGCTCTTCTTCGTGTTTGTGATAGAAGTCGAGAGGGGCCTTTATATGAAATAATAACACAGCATCCGTTTCGCGCGAACCGGCGACGTCCCTTCATCGCTTTTCCGAAAGACGATTCGTAACCGATCCGAGCCTGCGACGTGAGGAATGGCTAGTGACTCCCAAAGAACGGCGTTCGGAAGTTCTCCTCCCTTCCACGTTTTTCGCACCACATTACGTCCACCGCAGAATTTCTTTCTCGTTGATACGATTGTTGGCGAGGCTGATATCGCAAGACTACGGGGAAACCGCGAGCTTCGGCGAGATTCGTATAGATTAACTCAAGTGTGTAAGATAAAGAGTACGTAAGATATTATGGCAAATAAATGGAGCGTAATTTAAATATAAACGAGCCTGTCTGCGAGGTGCGCATAATTGACCTTTCATGATGTACCGCCGTTTCGTGCGGTGACCGAATGCCTCGGCTCGAGATGCACGCGCGGAATTTTATCCGCAAACCATATTTCCCCATGCTGCACCCAATAGACGGGCGTGTATGTAAATAAATGGAACGAGGACGCCGGGGGCGCATTCGGTTCTTAATATCGAGAAGATTATGCGCGGTTCTAATCGATACTCCACCACGGCAGAATATTGGACAGTGGAATTTTTCCTCGGTCTTCATTTGAATTATTTAAATGTTTAAGAATTTCAGAGAAAGATTGACCGCAGAATTTTTATAAGCTGGTCGCGAAAGTTTCATATAGCGACCGTTGGTATTTGGCACATCGATCGTTTTACCAATGAAAGAATATTTTATACCTAGAATTTGCGGCAAGTGAGGCACACTTTTTCCTCGATTTTAATTCCAATAATCTATGCTTGTCGGATATTCTGAGAAACGTTAATCCCGGGATTTTTGTAAAATACCAGTGGTATTTAGCACGGTGGTCTTTTATCGCAGAGAAATTCCTATCCTAAATCCAATGATATATGCTTGTCGGTTATTTTAACAAAAAATTGCAGTTTTACGATTTGCTTAGTAACTTGTTTTTTTTTCGCCCGATAATTAGGTACCTCGATCTTTTTACCGGCGAAAGGAAAAAAGTTCGGTTTGGAGTTCCCGCTCTTCTCCAGATGTCAGCAGAGGTTATGGAATAAGTTAACGCTTGTCGCTCTCTATGTCTGTCTCTTTCTCTCTCTCTCTCTTTCTACCTTCAGTCACGTGTACCAACGAGTCGCGAGAATAAGGTTATGTCGCGTCAGTAAACTCACGTTTCTCTTTCGAGATTCGCTCGGAAACCCAAAGTGAATCGACAAATCGACAGAATGGCCGATACAAGGAGCGGAGGTGGGAAAAAGAGGAAGAAGAAACGTTCGCAAATGCAAATGGTAAAGAAGTTCGCCCGTCAGAGATACCACGGTGAAGACCTCGACTCGGATACGTATCAATACATGGTGCGTATCCTGGAGCTCATACGCGTCGGATTTCCCAGTGCCGAGGAGAAACTGATATTCGTGAACAACGTATACGAACAAAGTATCGGTCACGAGGTCGAGTACGCACGTAATCAAGTCGGTTCGAGGGTCCTCGATTCGCTCCTGCGATACGCCACTCTAGAGGTCATCCAGAGGCTCGTGGACACCTTTGGAGGTTCCTTGAGGCCCATGAGCAGCGACAAGTTCGCCAGTCACGTCCTCCAGAAAATCGTAATGGTCTGCGCCCACAGGGGCAACCGGGAGAAAGATTCTCAGCAGAAGCAAACCGTGGAATCGGAGAAAAGCGAGGACGCGGTTATAGAAGTGAAGGATTCCGAGGTGAAGGCGTACAACGACGTGGTTATAAAGTTGAGCAAATACTTTATAAATAATATAGAAGAGTTCGTCTTCGACACGTATGCCAATCACCTTCTGAGGACGGTTATCGAATGTCTGGGTGGATTGATCGACAAACCGGAGAACGAGGGCAAGAAAAGGGTGCTGCCTTGCGACATTACGCGGCGTCCGGTGTCGCAGGAGTACAAAGATTTGTTGATCCAGAGTTGCAAGAGGTTGCACAAGTGGCCGCAGTTTCTCGAGTTTGGACACGACGAGCTCACTTCTGGCCTCCTGCAAAGCGTCCTGTATTCCTTGAAAGACATCGATTCAAATTTGACGAACACGATCGTTAAGAAAGTCACGGAAGAATGTTGCAAGTTCGAGGAAGGTAGAGAGTTGTCGAATATATTTAACGGAGAGTCATCCGTTAGGTTATTAGAAGCCTGTCTAGCTGTCGCGGAACCGAAGACCTTCCGCGAGATTTACCAGAAATTTTTTGCGGGAAATTTGAAAAGCCTCTCCTTGATGCCAGGCACGAATTTCAGCGTTCAGCGATTATTGGATAATTGCAGCGTCAAGGAAGATTTCGAGCAGATATTCGAGGAGATATCCGTACACTTTTCGGACATCCTCGAGAAAAATCACACTGGCGTACTGGCCGCTGTAGGAAACGCGAGTATGAGGCTGCAGGCCAAGCAAGGTGCGTTTGTGAACGCAATTGCGAAAGCGCTTCATTGCGACGCGAGCGAGAAACAAATTCACATCGTAACTTGCACTTACACGCTGAGTTCGTTGACCGAGGTCGAGACCTCCAAGGCCGAGGGTATTTCGAGTCTACGAGTGAATCTACACGGAAGCCTGATGATTCAAGCAATGCTGAACTTCAACAAACCGATTAAGATCGTGAATTCTCTGTTGAATGCGAACAACGAGGAACTCCTACATCTGTTCAGCGATCCCAAAGGTAGCCGAATTTTAGACGCCTTCATGGATAGCAAATACATAGGCGAGAAGAGCAGGGAGAAATTATCGAAAAAATTGCAAGGCTGTTGGGCACAGCTTGCCCAAAGCACGCACGGATCCAGGTGTTTGGAAAAGATATGGCAATGGTCGGGAGCCAATCAGAGGCGCGCGATCATGGACGAATTAGCGTCATTGGGTGAATCGCTGCGCACGACGAAATCCGGCAGAATTATAGCAACGAAGCTGAACGTTCCGTTGTACGCGAGAAATAAGAAAGACTGGCTGGAGATGCAAGGAAAGGAAGAGAAGACCAGGGCTCTGTTCGCTGACGTAATCGGCAGGGTGGCTAAGAAAAAGGACTAGCGACAATCACGATGTTGTTTAACGTTTATGTACATACAGAAAATAAATCGTGGACGTCACGTTGTGTTCTAATATATCGTTAAAGAGCAACGGGACGCTTCTTCTTCGTGCACTTTGACATAGAATAATTATATATTTCGGTACTTCATAAATACACTTTATAGGATCCATCATACATCCCTGCAACTTAATATAGCTAGGAAAATTACAATAATTCATAATCTAGGTTTTGAGCAAAGTTCCCTAACGCGTATGACCGATGAATTTCTTTCACCTTCCGATGACTAGACTTAAATGTATACGACAATTATACTTTGAGGCGTACAAAGTAAAAATTTCTACCGACTCCCTTTATAATAGTCGTTGCGATCGTTAAACCTATCAATTGACTAGGATAAAATCGGCGCGGCGCGCCTTCCAAGCGCGAGGGCGCCGATAATGAAGATAGAAAGAAATGCGCCAGACGTGACGTCGTCCTTCCGTTAACGTTATGTACAATAATATTACATGATCACGGAAAACAATCGAAGTTAGCGGTAATAAATTAGGTTTTCCTAAAGGCCTATAAAAGATTTCGAGAAGTTAACGAATTATCGAACCAACGCTCTCCGTTTCCACGAAAGTAACACCGAGGCTAAAAACAATCGAATATCCATTTACAAAGTCAACAAGATCTTTGGTCTTCGTGATGAGTTTAAAATTCGATACGATAGTGCCAAGATAGGGAGGATATATCGTAGTATCTGTCAGATGTCGAAATTCTTTAGCAAACATTTACGTGGTATACAACAAGTGCTCCTTGGGCGGCATTGCTCGATCTCTCTCACTATTGTTAAACAAACAAGGACAGGTCGAGGAGTTATTACGGCTTATCGATTCCTTAATCCGAGTACTATGATTGCACATTCTTCGTACGAAAGCTCGCATCCGTCCTGATCGAAAGAGAGGGTTCGGACGTAGCAAAGTAGGCGTTTAATTACGAGTGTATCTCGGCGATCGGTATTCCGCAGTTATTGCTCCTCTCCACTCTTCATGATCCAAACTCGAGAGAAGTTCAGGAGAACCGGTCTCGTTGCAAACTCCAATGAAGAACATATGGAACACTCCGAGTAGTTCCAAGGGAAAAACAGCCACGAATCACGGAGGGTGAAGAGATATCTTTGGATAACCGTTGCGATTTACCCGAGCATCGTCACGGTCTCAGGACGATACTTAACACGTTGAGTGCCACGTCAGTCACCGGTGACTGACAGTGTAAAACACTGTAACACGATACCAGCGCGCGTGGCCCGATCGGGATTTCCTTCTAAAACCGCGTGGCACTCAACGTGTTAACACGTTGAACGTCACGTGACCCGGATATGAGTTACAGCTATGTTTCCACCACGCGTTAAACATTCCACTCAACGTGTTAAAAAATCGATCATCTCAGAGGAATCAGAGGAATCTTGAATCAACTCGGAACCAGTTTCGAGTTTCTCGTACCCGGCCTTTAGGCCAATAGCCGATAGTCAGGTGAAAAGATTCACGCCCGAGTAGGTTATTCCCTTATTATCCGCCCTTCGAGGAGGAGCTAACGATTCGCGCGGATCGAGGCGAAGAGAGGAGGACATCGAGACGTGGAGTGCGCAGAAGATGTATGACTGGTGGATGAGAGAAAGTCCATTTTGAGGCGGATGGTCAGCGCGGCGCGCGATGGATCGGCCTGGCGGATCGAAAGGCGAGATCGCTCTTTCCGCCGTGACGTCACTTCCCCTTGGAGACGCTGCCCGCTGGCACGGGCGTGCCGCTCACCTCCACGTCGTTGATGCTCGTCGCGCCCACCCTGGGCGGGCTCCTCGAGGCCGACCTCCTTGGCTCGCGAGGCAGAGGGTTGTTGCAGGTCGCGTGGTGGCCACCCGCCTCCCAGTCGCGGTGCTGACAGAAGGAACCGCAGTATCGCGCGATTCCACAACCGCCGCAGGTTTCGAGGGCGGGCCTGCCACAGTTCCAGCAACTCTGGAAAGCGTTTTAAAGGTCCGGGGAATTAAAGCAGCGGAGAGCAGATATATAATTGGGATTATACTTTGCACAAAATAAATCTTTGAGGGATAGGATAGTATACTTTAAATAATGGGGTGGTTTGTAAACGTTGCATCGAACTCTTTTTTTCACCGTAGCTCTGCGAGGTTTCTTTTTTTTAAATTCATTTTTCGGCGCCGACCGCTAAGGTCATTTGGCCTAGGACCTACTGTTTAAGGTGGGTTCCAAACCACCAGAGCTGCGGTATACATATCGCATAGAAAAACCAGAGGTGATGGGCGGGATTCGAACCCGGATCTATCGCGTGGCAGTCTGAGCCTCTA
Source organism: Ampulex compressa (assembly GCA_038496175.1). NCBI lineage: Eukaryota > Metazoa > Arthropoda > Insecta > Hymenoptera > Ampulicidae > Ampulex > Ampulex compressa. The sequence continues at coordinate 173,530 of JBCFXI010000274.1, forward strand.
TCCGCTATACCACCCTAGCTCCATCTGCGAGGTTTATCTTCGATTTTATTTTAGGAATTTTCTTTGATAGTGTATAGAGGGATGCGTATTCAGTGTGGTAAGTGAAGGGTGTAGTTTATAAGCGTAAAAAAAAGCAAAAAAAAATGGTTGAGTGAGGCGTGTACGAATGATACCTACCGACCCTGCGAGACTTTGCAAGTGGGCGTCCTTGTCGTCCTCGGTGGTGGACGGCGTCGAATTCGAGGTCGTCGTCGGCGTCGTGACTGTCCTGGCACTCGTCTCGACGGCGCTAGGGGTGCCGTGCACCCTTAAAAAGGGACCTTGTCGCAGAGCACCGTGATTTCTCTGCGACAACGGTAGGTCGAGCAATCGGTGCACCCGCAATCGTTCGTTCGCCCTCGATTCCGCCACTGCCACGGCGACCGCCCTTTGAACCTCCGCAACCGCCGCCCTCTTCACCTCCAGCACCGCCTCCTCTGCGTATCAGCGCACAAGTGTAATCAGAAAACAACCATCGACGAAAAGGCTTCAACCGTAAAATCCTAACCAATACTCAAAACGTTTTCCCTAATAAATCATCCCAGATAATTAATTCTCTCTATAGATAATATCCTAGATAATTAATTCTCCTAGATAACAAATTCTCCCTAATAAATTATCCTAGATAATATCCAGATATTCACCTTAACCATTAAACTATCAACTAACCTTAACTACTAAACTTGACTTAGCTATTAAACTTAAACGCAAAATCTTCATTCACGTAAAAACACTGAACTCTGGTAAAAAAAAAACCATCCTGGACAGAACACAATATCGACTCACCCGCCCTTCTTTTGACCTCCGCGACCTTGTCCTCGGTCGCCCTGATCGTCTGCGCGACGATCTCGCCGGACAGTCGCTTCAGGTTGCCCTCTCGATCGCCCGTCGAGGACTCCACCTGTGCACCGTTCGTCGAGGATGGATTGTTGCCACTCGCGGCACTCCCCCCGCCGTTCTGAGCGCCGACGACGCTGGGCGCCGACAAGGAGGGCGCGGACGCGGGACTCGAGCAGCCGCGCCGTTGGAGTATCGCCAAAGCCCTCTTCGTCTTCTCCACCATCCCGAGGATGCAGTTGAGCATAACGTGGATGTTCTTCCACTCGTCGTCGAGGCTGCCGCTCTGGCCCTGAACGTGGCCCAACTGTTGCTGTTGCTGGGCCAAATGGTGCGGCCCGGAGAACGCGTTTATCTGATTAATTTGCACGAGACTAGGCGGTACCGGACTGGGGCCGTGTCCGTGGCCGTGTCCGTGACCTTGGATCGATCCACCGGAGGAGTGAAGAGGATGGTACCAGCAGTACGAGGAGGAACTCTCCGTGGACTGTTGCTGCTGCTGATGATGATGATGACTCCAGGGGTTCGTTGATCTCTTCCCGTACATCGGCGCGTCGTCGAGCAGGGCTCCATTTTCGTAGTACCTTTTGCATCGAGGGAAAGGGTGCGTGTGTACTGAGAAGGCTTGGGTTTTTCTGGATCGTCTAATATTACGCGCTACACGAATCCTTGATTACGATAATTTACTGCCAGTTGCATTATTAGGAAGGTTACGTAAATACTACATATTGCTCCTGACTATCCACAAGTTGGGTAAAGTATTATAAAGTTGAAATTATAAAACTCGAAGGAAACCTTGCGTAATTGGGAGAGACATTTTTATCGATCTTTTGAGGCAAATCTATGGGACTCTTGTATTTCGAAAGGAGCGGGGTTTAGGATATAATTGATGGGATTAAGGAGCGCATCTTCGCTTCCATCCGAACCGTCAGTGATCACGGGCGTACGGATACGTTAAACAAACGCGGTGGGAAGTTAGAAGGGAACTTATTTTCCCGGCGGGAGGAATACCGCAAGCCGCGATGATTGGCAGTTTAATTTTCCCCCCGCGGGCGGGGATAAAAGTTGAAAGAATCCATTACAGTGACTCCCGTCATTGCATCGTCGAGCGTCTCCTCGAATTTCGTATATCAGGTTACGCGCGTCGACACTATCATCGGCCTCTGGTACCGGGACGGAAAAACCTCCGGGATATTCATGCCCGGCCAATAATTTCCCTCGAACACAATGCGCGAAGCGGCCGAAAGTGAGAAAGGTCCATCGTAGCGGCTATTGTCGTCGACCAGCGGGTTAAACTGGAATACGGGGATTACCGCCGGTGTTCCCCCGCGAACGTGTAACTACTTGTACAGGGTGAATCAAAAGTACCGTGATCAATTTTTCAGAGGCGGGTTCCTCGCGTCGAAGCAAGAAAAAAGTGTCGAGCAAATCTTCACCTTGGAAGTAGAAGGAACAATGCTAATTTTGCACTGCATCGTATATACTTGGTGTTTTGAAACACTCTCTCCATCATTCTTCGTAATCATCGAATAAAGTAATTATATAAGAATAAAAAAATAATTGTATAGAATTTATTCATTTTAGAGACACCGGCCTCTCTACTTCGAGACATATTTCTATTTTTTTTTCATTCAGTACTCTGCACCGACTGCTAAGCTCATTTAGCCTAGTACCCACTGTTCAAGGTGAATTCCCAACAACCAACCTACAGAAACATATGTCCAAACGTACTCTGATCACAACTAATATATAATACTCCCTCCATTCGTAAGAAACCTACAAAAGGAACATTTCCAACATCTACCAGTACAGCGCGCGTCATTTCAAATACATTCCACCAGACACTTCTTACCTAAATAACCCCTTCCACCACGTATTCCCAGACACACCTATACACACCATATTTTTCTTCCTCCAACGCGAACCAGCCAACCCGCTCCAGGGTCCCCCAAAGTGTACACCAGTACTTTTGATTCACCCTGTACACACAGGTGTACGTGTGTACGTATAGGTATGCGCGAACACCTACGCGGTATCGCCACGCGTGGGGTGCAATGCGGTGTGTATTAGCAGGATGCCGATAGGCACTCGAGGCAAGTTCGCCGGTAGTCGAAGGGTGGAGAATAGAGGAGGCGGGAGGGTAGGAGGGGGAGGGGGGGGCAGGGAGGGGGACAGGGGCCGGCAGGGTGTTTGGGAAAGGTGGTACCCCGATGATATATGGAAACGTCACCGGCAGACATATCGAGAGGAGGCCAGGGTGGCATTGCCGGCGCGCACATCGCGTTTTGTCGCCTTCGAATTCGCTCCGGCCTCCCCTACCGCGCGCATATCATTCTGACCGGAAATCCCGGCCATCGCGCCGCTATTTTCACCGGGATCCGGCCTGAAACGCGCCACGCCGCGCGCGGACCGCTTTTTTCCTCCGATCCTAATTCGAGCCGCGGAAATCTTCGAGGAGGAGACGCTCTTTCGCGCGAGAGGCGCCGCGAAAGGTGCGGATCGATCCTCTCGAATTATATCCGCGGGAGGACCGATTCGTGCTTGCAGGCTGGAGGGGGATTGAAAATGGGCGTTTCTTTTTTTTAATTCATTTTTCGGCATCAACTACTAAGATCATTTAGCCTAAGACCCAGTGTTTTAAGGTGGTTTCCAAATTACCAGAGCTACGGTATACATATCGCATAGAAAAACCAGAGGTAATGAGCGGGATTCAAACCCTAAAGTGGGCGTTGCATTTTAATCTCGATAGAGAATATTGCATTTTAATTTAAAAAATGTCCGCGCATCGCGTTTTAATTTGGATAGGGGCGAGATTGCATTTTAAGCGTCCTCTCGAGGAGGAAGGGGGATATCTTGAGCGGGCCAAAGTGGATCTCGATGCGGTCGACGGCTCGAGTTCCGTGCAGGATACGTGCGGATGATGTTGGTTTAATCGAGGCGTCGGTCATCGTTGCGGTTCGTCGCCGATCCGGGCGTCCTGGCTAATCGCGATAAATATCCACGGGAGAAATGCAGGCTCGCGGCCAAGATTTTTCGACGCTCCCCCCCCACCCCGCGGCACATTTGCGGCTTGGCAAATATACTACGCACGCGTGTACGCGCAGGTGCGTGGCGTTCGTTATTGCGTGAATTATCGTTATAGACGGCCGAAGACTCGCCGTGGTCTTGCCCCGGCCGGGCCAATTTACGGCATAATTTACGCGCGCCCGATATTCCGTTGTTCGCTACACGCCGAGGAAACGACGCCTTCGAGCCATTCCCGAGAACGTTGTCCGGTGCTTTTAATAGCGCGCCTTTTTCGAAAGGAGGAAAGACGCGCGATTTTTAGCACCTCGACGCCTTTTCCTTCCCCGTCCCGCTTCTCCGAACTTACGGCTATGCTCTTCTATCAACCGTACAGCCTTCGTACAATCTATTCTGGATTTTGGAAATACCGTACGTACAAAGTAATATTAATACGAATTAATAAAAATGATATTAGCCGTGCAATTTTCCTTCCGCCATTTTTTTTTTGCGTCGCTTATTTAAAGTAAGCGAGTACTTTTTTTTTAAGGAAGAGGCTATGCCCTTCTATCAACTGTACAACCTTCGTACGATCTATTCTGGATCTTGGAAATACCGTACTTGTAAAGTAATATTGATATGAATAAACCACAATGGTATTAGGCGTGCAATTTTCCTTGCGTCATTTTTTTTACGTCGCTTATTTAAAGTACTTTTTTTTAAGGAAGAGAAGGCGAAGAATATTCTCATTCTGTGAATAGGAAAAAGCAAGTCTCCTAGCCGGCTGCGTTTCTACTTCTATAACGCGGGTGGACACTTTTCGAATGAAAGTTTTGAAGACAATGCATATTCACTCACGGGGTGTCGGAGGCACGGCGCTTGGGTGCATGTGCGGTGCCAGAATAATGGTGCAACGAGCCTGCGGCGCTGTTCGTATGCTGAATGGCACCGACACTGGGATTAGAATTAGAGCGTATGCCGTAATGAGCGGAGCACTGATTGCCGCCGTTTCCAGTTCCAATTCCGTTGCCGCCGTGTTCCCCGAAGATCTCTACGGGCTCTCCCGCGGGAACGAGGCCTACTGCCTCCAGGACAGCGGACTCGTTGGAGCGCAGAAACTGCGCGCACGTCTGCGAATAGAAAACGATCGAAATATTAGCGATCCACGTGCCTCCTGAAACAGGTTTCAAATCAGTGTTGACACTTGGACGATTACGAACGCGTAAGTCGTTGGACGTAGCAAGATTTATCGAGTATCTTTATATTTACACCTTGGAAGTATTTTCACTCGATAATCATAAAGAAGGATGGAGGGAATTTTTTGAAGCACGTAATATATACATTGTAATGCAAAAAGAACATCGATCCTTATATATCCGTGGTATATATATATAGGGTGGGCCATCTACTGGCTTGTTTTAAAATTATAGGTTATGGCAACACTGGTGGGACCGATTTGTTTGAAATTTGAACAGCTGGTCGGTCTGAAAATTCTTAAATCGGAGACTTCAACCTTCGCGATAAAAAAAAATGTTGTTTTAAATATCGACGTGGACTCATTTTATAGCGTTTTTAAAAACAAACTTATAAATGGTCCACCCTTTAAAACGCGTTTCATACAGTTTGCGGTACAAAAACGTTCAAGCGTTTCGATCCAGCCATCCTGCAGCACTAATCCCATTTCACGGATCGAACGATTCGACACTGGCCACTACAAAACTCGAGGGCATTCGCGTCCCCGCTCGAGGAAATTATTTAATGCCTCCAGCGGCGAGCACGTAACACGTACGCGACAAGCAAAAGGGAGGGGGCGAGCAAAGCACGAGGACGGAAATTATGACATCACGATGCGATCGGGCGCCGGACAGTTCGGAAAAAGGGGTCGGGCGTAATGGGCCGCGTGACAAACAGCCGTGCGAATATGCGAATAAGTCGCCGGCCGATTCGGGGGCCTGGCCGCTGCGCCTTTACGACAGGTCAGCGCGAGAGACTTCCAATCAGTTTCGATTTTTAATATTCGTCCCGGGGGCGCCTTCTTTATGGGCACCACCTTACGCTCCCTGTCCGAACTTTTCGTCCGGCCCCTTACTCCGGCGTGGCGTCTCTCAGCCTCAATACCGAAGTCGGTCTGGCAGGGTGGGATTTATCGCTTCTAATTCAATATCGGGACCTTTCTTCGTCTCTGGTCCTCCCCCTCCCCCGGCCCCCTTTCTTTTTCGCCACTCTCGCGTTCGCAACTCCCAATTAACGATCATCGATCGGCGCACCTACACGTGCACGCGCCTTTGATTGGCCGCGCGGCCGCGCGCGCGCCACCGTTGGCGAGGAAAAGGAGGAAAGTGCGCGCCTGTGCGAAGAAACTTGTCGTTAGCCGGCACTTTCGATCCCCCCCCCCCTCCCCCTCCCTCCCTCCAGCCTGGGCCGCCTGGAGAAATGTAAATCCTGGATATTAATTTGCAATTCGTTACCACGCCGGCCGCTCTGTCGCGTCTACGGTGTCTCGCTTCCCGCCTCGTTCGCCTTCGAGACGGGCGACAGCCGGCCAGGCCCGGCAGCCCTTCGTAAAATCCGCGATTCGCGCCCCTTCCTCGCTGTTGCGCGCTGGCAAACCGCTATGCGTTACCTCACGATGCTGGATTATTGTCGTTTGGTTTGGGATCGATGACGAGAGTCGGTGTATCGATGGTATTTTGGGGCTTAAATATAAGGAAATGGAAAGTGCGTTTCTTGATGGAGTATGAGTGATTGAGAAGTGTCTTAGTTAGTCTAGGTGTCGATGTTGATTTTTTAGAAGACACTGCATCTGGTTAGTTTTATGAAAGAGAGAGTGGAAGGTCGAGAGAGAACCTTGGTGGTCGAGAGTCATAAATACTCGAGAGCTTATACTTAAAAATGAGATTCTCCGGTATATTGTTTCGTTGGTGTTTCAAAGATCTAACCAGCTGCGGATTGTCTCGAAAATGTGCAGACCACCGGTCATCTGTTCTGTGTCGCGATTTTGCGTACGGCTAGTTTCTTCGAAGGATACGCATTGGCGCGGTAATGTTACTAAGCATGTGTTAAAAAATGTAACCTAATAGTGAAGGTTGATATTGTAAAATATTATCGTAACGTTACGTAAAATTACATCAATAATTTTACGTAATTTTTTAGTAACAATTTGGCAATGATTGTTAAATCAAATTCCCCCAAATTTCGACCGAATTTTGAAGAATCATATTTTTAGCGAGTAAGAATAATCGGCAGCATCAAATTTCAATGCGATCGTTATCGACGCGAATCCTAAAAGTAGTACGCGTCATAGTTTCTAGAGGATTTGCTCGTCGGTGGCATCGCGTTAAATATTTTTCAGCTCCCTGCGGGAAACATCGGCGCACACAGAGGTCTGGCAGAAATAACAGATGACAGATTCGCGGTGGATAATGCCGCGGAAACGAACGAACCAATACGCTGGCGAATGTACGAGTTTATAGGATTACATTCGGCGTACGGATTTAATAGAGATGCAGGGCTACGGTGCGAGGTGGGGTAATTCTAAAGACAAGTTCGTATTATACGTCCGGCACAAACGATCCCGAGCTTTCCTATAATTGCTGTACGTGCGGCACATAGCGCCGAAGGTAGTTTCGGGGCTACATTTTATATTTAGCGGATAAACATAATTTCTGCCTTTCCCATTAAGGACGCTTCCCCTGGAGATCGAAGAAGGAAGGAAAAATCCCTTGGAACGAATTTACGATACGTCGATATATAGTAAATTTACGAAAGTTATTCCTCACCGTTTCTTTATAAATCGAACCTGTCGTTGACGCAAACTTTCGACGCAAAATACTCCTTCTCCTTCGCACGCGCAGGAATTTAATAGCCCTGTAAGATGGTTTCCAAAGAATAATTCACGTTCGCTCTGCTTCGCAATCCGTTTCACGCTCGCTCGAATTGCTCGATCGAATATTCCGGCAGTGATTGCAAGGTTTTCGAGCGTTGTCGATGGCACGGCTCCGACACACAATGAAAGGTATTTGCGAAAAATGTTTCATCGTCCGGCAACGAGCGTTTCCATGTTTCAAAAGGTTTCCAAGCCCGTCTTTACGTTCGATTCGTTCATCCATCTCGCGTTAGAACAGACTGGTAAGCTCCCACCCACGATCGTGAAGTAGCCTGGGAAATTAAAACAGGCCGCCAGCCGGTCAGCTTGGGCTCTGTTGATTTTACTCGGTACTCCTGGGCGCGTTTCCTCTCCTCTGTATTCGTTATACAAAGGTTAACGCGCGTATATGTAATATGAGCGTAATCTACATCGAGCCGCGAGGAGGAAAGACGGGAAACTATCCTCGTCGACGCGATCCGCCGTAAGCAATCCGCCGTGTAATTTTAACTACACCTTTTCGAAATCACGACTGGCCAATAAAATCTTATAGTCCTGCCTCTGTGTACGGTGAGTGTAAACGTTTGAAAATCAGGCGAAGCGCACGGTGGCCGAGGTCCAGCCATCCGAGACCACAAGTGTACGCTTAGAAAATGTCGATTTATTTATTTGATCGACTACAAAGCGCGGCTTCCGCTTTATTGGAAGTCCGAGGCCGGGCGAACTTGATGCCGATGGGGATTTCGAAGGAGTGCGTGGAATACTCCGTCGAAATATCTGCAGTTACGCGAAGGTAGTGGTGCATACAAATTTATAGGTCGATGGGGGACGGACGAAGAAAGACATCAGGCACGTGCGACATCTCCGAAGGGACGGATCAGCCCCTGAATAACAAACAAGGTTTGTAATCTTTCCGCTCAAGATTCCCTGCATTTTCCACGTATACATGGAATAAAAATCGTCCGTGCACGCCGCCAAACGTTTACGGTGCGGGGATATAACGCGAGTACGTTATCATTGGTTATCACCGAATCGTATCCTCCTTGATTATTTTTCATTATCCTCGAGGGCTCTTCTCAAAGACTGTATAATCATGTAACAGTGTGATACGTGGAAAGTGTATAATCATGCGATTCTTCAAAATTCGATCGAGTAACACAATATCCGCTTGCTACCCTCTTTGTATGTCTTATGGGATCTTGCAAGATCGATATATTATTTTTGGATCGTGGAATCTGCGATGCTATCGCAGGATTTGCGATTTCCGCGGAATCTTCGGGTTTCGATGATTCTCATCGACGTGCCGCTTTAATTGGGCCATTACGATATGTACGAGGTGCGCGTTAAATTGGCGATTAGTCGAAAATCCACGTTACGCGGACTCGAGCTGGATAACAATTCCGTCGTAGGTAGAGATACGTGCATTCATGCATCGTTACGTGCCGCGCCACGTTGCGCTCGTGTGCAGTGATTTATGGTCCTTGTAGTAGCTCTAATAAAGCATCCGGCTCCTTATGGGTCAGCCGCTGCTGTTATTCGCCCGGTGCCCACAACAGGCCTTTCCTCGAGACACAAGGAAACCGGTATCGGTGTATTTTCAATATAAAAAAAACCATGTGACGATTTTCATCCAACAGTAATGCTCTTTCGATGCCTGTGATTCTGATGGGTCTCAAAACGAATTTCGCCGTGACTTTTCGCGTTATTATACAAAGTAGGTACAAGCCATGGATCTTAGATTAGAATGAGCAAATATAGAATTCGCGATATTGTTAACAATGTTTCCAAGTATATATAAGAATACAGAATAGGAGTATAGAGTAGGATAAGGAAGATCAATGGAAAATCAATCGTCACACGGATCACTCAGAAAGTATTGTAGGAACAAGTCCGACACGATATTTAAATAAGCAGTTGCTAAAGAAAGCATACAAGTATGCATGTATGTATGTACTAATGCATGTATATATGTATATACACGTGACAGTACGCGTTTGGTTGGCACGCCACAGCGCTCGTCAGGAAAGAAGTTTGACCTACCTGATTATTTGCTCTAGCCGCGCTACTCAGATCCCTCTGGAGGGAGGGCAAGGTGTGCTTGAGATATGGTAATACGAATCCTCTGAGAGGAAAGTTGGTCGCCTCTTGCAACGCGGAATGAAACTCCTCCGCGGTCATGCTACCACTCTGCAATTAAAAACAGGAGAATTCCGCGTAATTAGTATTCCAGGGTGGCCGACATAACTCGAAGCGCCACGTTCCCCCCCCCCCCCCCCCCTACGGCGTTTCTATCCCCAAGAATAAACCCTTGTATAGACTTAGCTTTGCATTTGTCACGTGCAATGATCATTTTACAGTTAAGCGCGGCTACCAGATGTCACGTTTCCGGGTGGCGTGCATCGCACACGAGGGGGGATATTATGTATTGTGCACGTACTTTGAATATTTACGACGGGTTTAATGTCGCGCCGATCGATGATCAACCGAGTCCCCCGCGTTTCGCGATCGTGCACAGATCGTGCATCGCGTTTGCAACGTTCTTTCACACGACGAGCCGATGACGCCTTCGAAGGAGTCGAATTGAATCAAAGTGGTGCCAAGGTTGGGCCGGGTTATAATTTTCCTCGGCACGGCCAGCGAGAAATTTGATCGGGCAATTCTCAAGATCTGTTGCAAGCTCGGCTCCCGCGGCAAGGTGCACGTGTATACTTATCTTAAGGATGCACTTTGCGTACTACGGCACTTCGACGATGCATATAGTGCGCCCCCTCAGGCCGGGCTCCGTCAGCTGGTACGCGTATGTTACTTATTGTTAGTACTAGAAGAGTTCGCAACTTCAAGAGCGCGGGCGTACGCGATGTTGGAAAAGTAAACGCTAAAGGATGCGCCCTGGCACGGTACGTCGAATAACATTGCAAAAGAGAGATTAGTTCGATATTGTTGGGTACTTTTTAGATACAGGAGAATCGAGAAACATGGGGGATCTTGATATAATTATTATCCCGACAAGCTCATGCATTTTGAATGTACGGTATCCGATGAAATATCAAATATTCAAGGGCCAATGCGATAAACCGAAGCTATAGGCGCGAAAGTTTTCGCGATACACTCGCGTTCGGTAGACAACCTACTTTTATCGCGCCTTTAACGCCCTGAAATATTAACGGTTTAAAGACGCTCATACACGATGAACAATACTTTTACCCAACAACGGCGCAGCTTTGCACATCATCCTAAGAGCTCTTCCATTATAAACGCACGCATTCTCTCGTGTGCACGCTCTCCTTTCAAAGACGCTACTAAGCCGTCGACTACCAAAATTAATTTAAAAAATCTACAATAAAAAACCAATCAAAATCCTTTCCCCAAGAACCAAAAATCTTTTTCCCCAAAATCAATGGGAAAAAAAATGAATTACCCAGAAATTTTCCGGTATAGAAGAATTTCTGTTCTAAACCCAAGCATCGTTCTCGTACATCCAGCGACATTTTAGCCGCGATACAAGGGGATCGCAGTTTCGAGGGTCTCAAATCGGGCTTACCAGGAGTGCCAGGACCAACGTGCGGACGGTGTCGCCGGTGTCCGGCGAGATATCCGTCGCAAATTGGACCAGGGTGCCGAGTAGTCTCTTGAGCTTGCCATGGCCGGCGAATACCCCGCCGATGCACCTGGCGCTGCCAGTGCCGTTCGAGAGCGGCGCTCCATCGGGCTGCTCGTCCGACCTGCCAGCCCCGCTGGTCCCCGAGCCGCCGCCAGATCCAGCGGCCTCCTCGAATTCCGGCTTGAGGGACTGCGAGGGCAGCGGGCTGTCGCTGTCGGACGATCCGGAACAGCCCGACGGGGCTTTGTACTCCGATCGTGGGACATTGCTCTGCTTCTGTTGACCGCTCGAAGCCGCCACGGGAATCCTTTGATGATGAGACGACGGCGAGTGGGCCTCGGGCTGGTTCTCCTCTCGCGGCGCTTTGTCCCTCGCTACGGCGTTGCCTGCAACAACAGGGTTTTCCATCATCCCCGGGCGGAAGCTCGAGCTTTCCGCGGGGATCGAGGCGTTTCTTAACACTGGAACTACCGAACCAGTGGAAATGACTTGTCGGTCCTTTCTTTAAATAATCGTGGTGCTTTATAGGGATGTATTTGTTGAGATTTTCAATGATTTTCATGCGGTGTTTAGATTTTGATTTACTGAAATTTTCGTTTACTCTTCCCTCTTTTTTAATGATGTACCTGGTGTTCTAAGTGTGCCCAGAAAGTGGCTGGTAGTTCCAGTGTTAAGGGATATACTTGTAGCTGGGTTCTGAGGTGGATGATACGAGCCTGAGCGATGGTACGAGTCGATACGAGTTATCTACTAAAAGCACTTTGATTTCACATTTATAATATGCTGTCGAATCTTGGGGTGTACTTGCTCGTTCTTTGTTTCCGATTTACGATGTAGATAGGTTCATTTCTAATCAAGGAGGAAACGAGACGGCGCGAGCCTGGATATCACCTTCGATCCCGCCAAGGAAGGGAACCGCTCGGATGAACGCGCCTCGATAAGAGGTGCGATCACGAGGGGCGCAGGTACATTCATCCGAGAATAAGCCTTCCGACCCTCGCTCCGGGCTGATCCGATGGCGTCCCGGGACGGAGGCGCATCGGGGGCTAAAGGGGCATTATTTGGCTCGGAGGCGGAAAGAGCGCGTACCATAAAGGGACAACGTCACCGCAAACCGTCCTTTGTGCGGTGTATCCCGGGGAACGTGAAGCACGGGCCACGTGAAACGGGCAGGCGGATCGGTCACTCGTTTACACAGGGCCGGGCGCTTTGCACGGGGAGCGTACCTTACGCAAGTGTGTCCGGACGCGGCGGGAGGGCACTGGCATGTGTGCACCGTGGATGCAGCGTGGGTGCAGCGGATAACATGCAATTACGGGCCGTGTCATCCACCTTGTCTTGTTCCCGTACTGTGTTCCGCGCGTTATCTCGCGGGTTGCCTACGGCCGCCCTCTCCCCACTACCTCCCCCCCCCCCCACCGCTACCTCCTCCTCTACGCCCCCCTCTCCGCCCACCTCTCGGTACGTGTGTCGTGCGTGGCGAAACGCCGGCGCATGAATATGCCGATAACGAAACATTACAAGGCGGCGGGGAGGGGGCGGGGAGGAGGAGGATTGGCGGGTCGGGGAGGGGGGGAGGGGCGCGCGTCGTGCCGCAGGTCGCGATACAGGGAGGCTGACAGACGGAACGGCGAAAGAACGGGCCGCTGTGACGTCTCCTTTAATTTCGCCGTTTAATCTCGGCCTCCGTGTCTGGGCGAGTTGACTTTGACGAGCCGATCTCGACGGATCGCCCCGGGGGGAGCATCGATCGTCCGATCGGGAGGGAGAACACCGCGAGACTGACGGATTATAGCGGGTATCGGGACTTAAGGGTCGAAGGCGCGACTTTTAATTCGCGCAGGGCAGCCGATTGGTGGAAATGCGGGGAGGAAGAGGAGCTAAGGAACATTGGCGCGTGTGCGTCGTGAGTTTGGGCGAATAGGTTTGTGCGAGCGATTGAGAGATGGGGAAGTTGAAGTTTCCTCGAACCGTATTGAATCGAGAAATGGACGATTTATGCGATTGGTGAGATACCGGTTTTTCGATGTTTCGGTTGCTGGTAAAGGCGCTTGGGGGAATTGTAGATCGTAATTATAAATTGTACATAATATGAATAACAGGGTTCAAAGGGTTTCCGGGATATACGCGAGCGGTGCGATTTACCTCAGGAAACGGCTCTTTCGAGGGAAATACCGCGGTCTCGATTTTCCTAGGGATTTGAGATTTTCGGTAAATCTGGACTGGGATCCCTCAATTTAGAATCCACGCCTCGGCGTAGAATCCACGGCTCAAGGTGAACGCCGTATGGTAGACACATTAGGTGGAACAGCTCAGGAGTGTGGGACAGGAACTGAAACTGCTCCTCTGCGGCGAGGGGTCAAACATCTTTGTTACATAAATCTCTTCGGACGACACCGGCCTGTCTCTCGAAGCGGCGATCCCGAATAATCCGCTTGCAGCATCGGATAAAATCAGCTGACGAGATTTTTTCCGTCAATATATATATATATATTGACAAAATGGTGCAGTCGCGGAAACTGGATAACTCCGATCGTAGAGCGGATCGTAAAAGTAGTGCCCTGGTTATTCCCTCGCCCAAGAATTTCAAACTTTATGACCGGTACACCTGTACACGCAGGCGTGCCTGACGCATAATCGGGCAGGTAGCGTTGATCCATAAAAACGTTCGCGCACGAGCCACATAACCGACGTGGAAACGCGTGTAACACTATTACATCGTGAACGGAAAACGAAAGAAACGCATACACGGAACCGGAATAACCAACTTAGCATTCACCATGTACCTTTCATAATTATCCCATAATTACTCGCGCCTTGATTAAACGGCCACCGTACCGGTGCCCCTTTGGGAAATTAATTTATCCGCTGAATTATCGACAGGAGCGAAGGAGCATTTTGAGATCGTTCATTATCGACGCGGAAAATCGCGAAGGGCGCGAAAAATATCGGTTTGCGTTCAGCGAGCTGGAGCGCGATGTCGTCGATGAGCCAATAAGATTCACTACAGGCCCCCCGATTCCCAGCGTTTAACACATTGCGTACGGTGTTACACTCTAGAAACATATCATAAGATGCGTATATTCACTTCTGTAATTCACATTTGGTAGCAGATATTCGCATCGAGTATTCGTAAATATTACTATATATTTTCTATATTACTATCTTAGAATTAGGGCCTATGTAATAAAATAATTCTTATTACAAATTATCATTAAAAATACTGAAAATATAATTGATTTTTAAAAAGCTGTTTCCTTACAAATTACAACGCGAACTTAACGAAACGAAATAATAAAATGCTGTACGACAATAAAACACTTTGTAAGGTATGATGCACAGAGACACAGAGCTGACAATGCAATGGCTATACCGACCGACTGATTTTCACGCTCTCAGAAGGTTGACATTAATTTTTGTTCGCCAACCATTTGTTAAGGAGCTTCCTTACCCTGGTACCGTAACAAGAAAGTCTATTTTTAGTTCCTCGAATCGTCGATCGAGTCGAGGAAACCTGAAAACGAGAAATCTCGTCTCCCGGCCACAAGGTTCGGATAGAGACGAGAATTCTCGTCTCCCGTACGCAATGTGTTAACAGGCTCGGCAGTGCCGTAAGTATTCTCGCGTAGGTGCGTGTGAATGCGTAACAGAGGTGAGAGCAGGGAGGGGCCGTACGCGAACAACTAAGAGGAGGTCGGCGCTACCGTGTCACTACCACCTGACGCCGGTAGCCAGTAGGTAATTACCTGTACCTGAACTCCCGGCAAACTAAACTACCTTACGGCTTATACGATATGACGGGAGCTGAGTACACCGCCGCTCTTATCCGTGGGGACCTATGAACCCGCGGAGAAGGTTCGGCCGTGGCGTCTCTCCAGGGTACTGACGGAGAACCTTTGCGCGTTCCGGGTATCTCTTGACGCAGGCGACAGCAACCGCCAGGGCTTAATTTTGGAAGCACGCTTCGTAGAATTCCTCTTGAATTTTGACTCGTTAGGAGCGTGGCTCTGCTTGACTACGGAAAGGCGAGCTTTGGCAACTCGGAGGGATGGGGAGGGGGGAGGGGTAGTCCGTAGAATTTGTCCCCGACTCTTGGAGAGACTCGAGCGCGCTACGGCCTTCTTATTCTTTCCGATGCAACGACTTCGTCCCAAATACTCGTGACGAATGCAATCTCTCGGGGCAGACTGGCGCGCAGGGCCGTAGATCTCTCGCTCCATGCCGTATGTACATAATACGAGAACTCCAAGGAAGGCGTCTAGGTGATGGTAATGGCGGTGCTGCTGTTGTTGCTGTTGCCGCTGCCGTTGCTGACGTTACCATTCCTTTACCCAGCTGTTACTTCCTACGGCGGTTCTCATCCGCCCCTGCGTTTTCCAACTTCGAAATCGCCTAGCGTACGAAATCCATATTCACGATTCGTCCGCTGTTTACGACGTGGGAAGCTGTTCCTCCCCGGGCCCTCCGCAGAAATTTTTGGCCCTTATTCCACGATACTTCCCTCCCTGGATGGGGATATTTTCACGTGGATCAGTGCTCCCCCTCTCCCCGATTCCCGGAGGAACGGAAGCGGAAGGATACAAAGAGCCCTGGCGAAGGGATGCCGATGTTACCGATGCTGCTGCTTCCGTTGCTATTGCCGATGTTACTGCCCCTTGGACCGGCTGTTACTTCCTGCAGCGGTGCTCACGCCTCCCTTACGTACTTGCGCCTTTCGAGCCTTATACACAGCCCGGCGAGGCAGAGGTAGGATCACTGATCGCCGCAGTGGAATAGGGAGTTCGCTCAGACATCGGAGGCAGTCGACAAAAACGTCCGACCCTTGCCAAGAGACTCGGAATAGCGTTCTCGGTGTTATGCAGATCGTTTTAAAAACACGTCCATATCAAAGCAGTGCTTGGCATGGTTGTTCGGTGTTATTGTACCTTATCCTTTATAGTCCTCCTTGGTTATGTTGCTCGAAGGCTCGAGGTTCCAATATAAATTCGATCGAGGCGGGAGGCGGTAAATTCCGCGGTGATGCAGGAACAGAAGTAGGCGATGCTTCGTTCGTCCTTATTGAGACGTATAGCGAACAGCTGGCTGCACTCTCACGCGTGCCAAGCGTTCAGATTGCGCCGGTCGTTTGCCCCTGGTACGCACCTGGAGCGCACGCAAAGCGGGTTTAGGAACACGTCGTTGTCTTCGCAGACGACGTTCCACGAGTTCGAAGAGATCGATAAAGCGCACGTGCTCCACTCGGCTGAGAGTCCCTGGGTGGAAGTAAGTACGGTGGGACTCAGCTGTCGCCTCCTAATTGCCGGGACAATGCAACAGATGGCTTTGATCGCAATCCCTCCCTGGCCTGCCTCTCTCTCTCTCTCTCTCTCCCTCTCTCCCTCTCCTTCTCTCGCCCTCTCCCTCTCTGCTCTGCCCTCTGCATCTCTCTTTCCTCCTCCTCCTCCTCCTCCTCCTCTCGATTCTCTTTCGTCCCCTCGGTGCCTCTCTCCTCTCGCGCTTAGCCTCTCCTCCGTTCCTCGCTCCCGTCTTCCTCCTCTACGCCGCGCTTCCTCCCTCTCTCCCCTCTCCGCCTTCCGCCCGACCTCCTTTTTCGCGGAACCGCGACCTTTACCCCGACTTCATAACGTTCCTACGACCCTTGGTCTCGATCCTTCCACCTCGAAGAAGGTTTTACGTTGGAGCAGGCCGGCTTTCGACAACCACGAATGTCCACGTGTTAAAGCGCGTCGAATGTAGACGAAGGTTTTGTTAGTAAGGTCTTTCGATGCTTTCAAATTGGAAGGGTTTTTGTGCAAATGATCCTGGAAAATCGTGCTAAGGTATATACTAATTCGTTCGATTCTCGAATCAAGTCGAGAACGTCTAGAGAACGATTGCCAAATCGTCCCGAATCTCTGGCTTTTACCTACGAGGGATTTTAGATAGCCGACAAAGGATCCAATAAAATCCTGGGTATATTTATCGAAGCGCCATAGCGCCGGAAAGTTAGGATTCGCTCGAGGAACACGAGCGCCGCTGCGCAAACGTGCCTCGATACGTACAAGCAAAGTCAGGTAACGAAGTCAAAGTGTCCCCCGCAATGAATCACGATCCTGGCCCAAGTGTAATCCCGCTATCGCGCTAGGAGAAGGGCCAAGCCCGCGTCTAATCTAAACGGAACTCCCAGCAGGGCCGTATGAATTTTAATAAAGACCTCTTGGCAGGTCCCCACTTTTTACGGGATTCCGTCGTTTGAAAGCCGACGATGAGATTCAAGGAGGACCCGTAGGATTCGGAAGGAGGACGGATGTACTGTTCGCGCGATTTAAGCAAAAAACCCTCACAACGGCACGGAGCCAAAGACTTTGACGCTCGCCAAGTCGCCGCAATTCGACTACGGAGAAATTGCGAGAAGAGTAGCATCCCTGTACTTACAAGGAATCCACCAAAGCCCGCGATTCTATCTACGTTTACGCCAGTGGTTCGAGACTCTTCGCGCTATCTCACTCGACCTCGACAACCTCATTTGTTGTCTTTGTTGCGCGGCCAAATCAGTGTGCATGATCTTTTTTTTCTCAAATTCATTTTCAGCACCGATAGATAAAGTCATGTGATCGTATTAAGTTTCTAAACGTCGCATCGAACTCTTTCCTTTACACGGTCTATCCATTTTTTTTTAATTAATTTTCGACAACGACTGCTAAGCTCATTTGTCCTAGAACCTACTGTTTAAGGTGGGATCCAACCCACTCGAGCTACGGTATACGTATCGCATAGAAAAACCAAAGGTGATTGGCTGGATTCGAACTCCTCGGCGAATAACGAGCTTCGTTCGAAAATACGCGCGAGCGGAGTCGCGCGCTATTGGTCCAACCAATTAGGCCCGCATTCCTCTCGTGGTTTTTCTTAGGTTACGCGAACGATGCTCCGGTGGAACCGCGTTCCACGCCGTAAGCATATCCACCGGGCGACTATCGCAAAATACCTCGAACGGCAACGTCGGGGATGCCGACGGTGTACCGGATATGATATCAGCCTCGAGCAGAATCCCTGGTGGAAGTGTTGGACGTGCCTTATCGCGTCTGGACCAGGCAGTCAGGCAGCGCACGAACCGACCTAACCAACACACCCGGGCCAGCCAACCAGCTTGACTGACTGCTTGCAGGAGTTTCGCCATCCCCTACGGAGTATTCTGCGATCGCAATTCGTGCAGGCGCGCACACACACGTATAGTCGAGTGTACACGAGGAGTGGGCGTAAGGAGGAAGACTTAGGAAAGGTGTTTAAACGAAGACGATGGCGTGTCCTGCGCGATACTCCCCCCCTTTAAGCGTCGGCGGTGGGCTTTTAAAACGACCCAGGAACGCTAATCGCGGCCCACAGTATCCGGGAACTAAGTTCGTGACGCGACTGGCGGCACCGCTCGCCTAATGTGCGCGAAAGCTGCCCGTTTGAATCTGTTTAAATACCCCGGACTCGTACGTCCCCGTAATCGCGGTAGTCGCTGGAATCCATAGTGCTGCTTATCCTCGCGAGTACGTACGTGGATTATTCGTAATCTAGGTCAGTTCTGTTTTCGGTGTATCGGGTCCTCGTAAATTCTTTCGCGCTTTTACTCGGGCGGCTCGAATAAAATACACAAATACATCTTGCGCAACGCGTTTCCCTTCGAACAAGCAAGGTTTGGGATACAGAGTCGGGAGGGATTTTCGTACGCTCCGAGTTCTTGATAATGAATTTTTGAAAGATCGATTAGTCAAATGCACGGACATGTTGACGGTTCGAGGAGCGCGGTTTTGTAGAAGCAGGGATTTACGGGGCTATTGCTTCGACGAGGGGGGTCAACGATCGGGGCAAAAATATCAAGTGGAATGTCCCGCGTATAACGCGACTGAAGGAGCAGCCGTGTCAACAAAAACTGATCGATCGCAGGCGCGCGCGCGGGAGGAGAACGAGGGGGGCCGCACTCGGACACGATGACGGCGCTTTGACGAGAGAGACAGGGGCTTTTTTTTTCCTGAGCCATTTCCAAGGTAGCTGCGGGCTCCCGGCCGTCTAGATAACCGGCTCGGTCTAAATGTACGATTCCAGCGAGAGCACACCCGCGGACCGGGTATACGGGTACCGCCATGCAATATCCCAAACTAATGTACGACGTGCCCACAGCTAAGCCGAATGTTCTCACGCGGTGCCCCGGAATGCAGAGAAATACGGCCCGCGGCCGCATTTTTTCGAGCCTCGTTTTTCGTTTTCCGCCGGACGTCCAGCGGCGCTGCCTCTGCCGGAACTATCGTGTTCCGGCTGGTAGGAAGAAAAAACCGGTGGAACGCAAGGACGTAGCCTGGCTCGCTCTCTTTTCCCATCCCGGCCTTTATTACATTAACACACCTCGCGATCCTTCGATCGCGCACGAGCCGCTCCGCGAGGCCATCTTTCTCGCGCCTCGAGCCAACCTAATACGATAGTTATCTCGCGTCGTGTTTTTATCGACCTCCGCCTTTATACTACGCGTAGTAAAGAACGGCTGAAAAAGCATCGAGATAACGTGCGCAACGTAAATCGCGTATCTCCGGTATAAAGCCCGGCTACCGGAGTGTGTACCGCGTATTAATCTTCTCGAAGCCCGATAGCGCCTAGGGCTATCTAGTGCCAGCGGCATGGTTAATCTTAGGCCCCGTTTGCCCTGGACTTTGCCGAAAGCTCGTGTTAACCGCGGTGCGCCAATGTCAATGACGCCCACCAAACCGTCGTTATTTATTGGGAGCCAGCGGCATCGTGTGCCATGGAGATTAACCGAACTAGGGGAAATAACCAGCGAGATACACCCTTTCTTCGCACCGCCACGATACCCTTTTCTCATAAATTATGCGAAAAAATAGTGCACAAATACGTTTAGTGTAATACAGTACTGTACGTAAAAAATAGTCTATATATACATTTCCTAGATCAAAATACAAGATAAATCAACCTCCATACCGAGCAGCCCTTATTCATTACGAGCATAAAGTGCGAATGAAATGCGAGACGAGTCTTGTTAAGAATAAAGAGGGGCGATTTCTTCATTCGAGGCGTCATTTCGGAATCGTGGGAGAAAAAAGGTGTTGGGCTTAGTTGAGCTTACCCTTGGCCTTGGCCTTAAGATCGAGGTCGACGGGGAAGGGCTCGGCCGTATTAGCGACGGTCGAGGCTGGCGCCGAGGGATGGCAAACGATGGTCGAGGGTTGTAGCGCGGCGGTGACGGCGGGGGACGTGGCCGCCACGGTGGTCGTCGATGGGGTGGCTCCTACGGTCGAGACACCGTTGCTATTACTGACGGTCGTCGTCGTGATGGCCGTGCTGGAGGCCGTCACCGTTGCGACGGTCGCGGTTGCCGCCGACGTGGAGGACGGTGAGCCCTGCTGGTAGCCGCAGCATTCTTTCGCCTCTTCCTTTACCTTGACCTTGTGGAGGATCGTCGTGGTCGCCACTCCACCCTCCACTTTCATACTCGCTAACGCGTTCTTGCCTGGATCGCATTCACATCAAGTTATAGTCTTATGTACGCACTGTATTTGGGATTTTGGACATTTTTATGGAGAATTAATCTTTTTTCTATTGCTTGCCGAGTTAGGAGTGGAATCGGTATGCGATAAAAGTGGTTGGGATAGGTGATTTGATACACGTATTTAGAATAGCATATTGAAGTTGGTAGATTGTAGTTTCGAGTACAAGTTACTTTTGACCAAGGACCATTTCTTTATTATTATCCATGGATACCTCGTTGGGTAGAAATATTACGCTAGGTACGCTCGTGCAAACATTCTCTAAGGGAGACGTATTAAATTTGCTTAACCCAGTTTCTAAACGCTTCGAGTTATACTCGTGTTTCGACCATCCTTCTCGTCATGCACAGTCTTGCTTCCCGAAAGTAGTCGCGGCAAAATGTCAAAGCCAAAGAAGCCGCGCTACCTTGACCCGCCTTTCAACGTTGCTTCGACGAAATCCGAAGGCTCCAAGAAATTTCAAGTCTCCTCCGCCGGTTTCCTCCTCGCATCGTCCAACGGACGTGCGCGAAATGCAATTTTTATTCCCCCCGATCGAACCGATCGCCGATACCGCGCTGCCAAAAACAAATAAAGAGCCCCAAAGTACATGTGCGTCGGCGTGCATCGGATTCGCATTTGATTGATTCCATTTCATGAGCGGTGGTCGCATATTTCGTCTACGTGCCCGACAACGTTTGTCCCGCCGCGCATACCGATGGCCGCTTTAATGGAACGGCCGACGTTAGTTTTACAAACCAACAAGGATCTATCACCCGCCAAGGGGACTCACTCTGAATATTCAAATTCCCCGACGTATCGTTACGCTCCGTCCGCGCGATTCGCATAGCCGCTCGCCGCCGACCTTTGCGAGTTATCGCCAATTTTCTTTCCAAGAAACACGAATCGGCGCGTACCTTTATCGAGGCCCGGTGCGAGAGCTATTTTAGCGACAGCCGAATTTTTTCCCCAGAGACGCTCGCGCCGAGCCTCCGGAGGGATGCTGGCGCGAGCAGAAGTCATAAACACCGCGAAACTCTATACCACATCGGGCCGACAGGTGGTACGACAAAGAATCTGGCCTCTTGCATAAGCATCCGGGGTTTTACGCCCGACACAATGATGTCGTTTAAATATACGCGCTCGCGCGCCCGCCCCATTTAGCCTCTGGAATATCGGATGATTCGAGCACCGAAAAATCGGAGCTCGCTCGATCGGCATTTTCGGGAATTAATCGAAAAGTGTGTTATGCGGCGCGCGGAATGTGGCGGTGAAATATTTTTCAACTCGTCCGTATGCCTTGGAAAAGTGATATTCGCAAAATGCGCCCCCATCGTCAGGATGGATCTCATTTTTACATTTTATGTCATGTATTTTCAGCACGAGGCTTGCGCTTGACGTGAAATGTTATCAGCGCTTAGCCCAGGGGTCTCGAAAAATTATAATGGATTTGATACAATTTCCCGTTTATTCTTTAATTATGAGTCCTGGCGATAATCGCGTGGCAAAATGCGAGGATCGAATCCTCGTTACGTGGTCGTGGAAAATTATTGCGAGCCACGCTGGCCGTACTCCTATAGCCGCGCGGTATTACGGAGCGCGACGCTTTCGGACCGAGGTGCAATATTATTCCAAGCAAAGTCACGTGCATTGATCTCGTAGCATGTGCCGTTCGTGCCAGGAAGACAAAAGCGTGTCATCGAAAGTGCATGTCTCGGCAAACATCGAACGACAAAGACGAATAATGGAGATAACAATTTCCAGGATAATCCATCAAACGATGAATATCAAATAGCTTCGGTGCGCGCGGCCTTAAGAAATTTCACTCGATATTTCGAATCGAAGGACGAACACGCTTCATCCACGAACCACCAATTTTACATAGAAGCCATCGATTAAATACAAAAGAAAAAAAAAGCAAGAATGCGCAGATGCGGCTATTCTTGCAAAAAAAAAAAAAAAAGAGAAAAGAGGAGAAGATTAAAACTGAAATATTGCATCTCGCAAGGTTATATCGCGGAAAATTAAAAATTGCCTTCCGATCGCCACGAAAATACAATATTCCCTCGAGGCCGATATGGCTAAAATTACGGGAAAGAAAATTAAATGGAACGAAAGCGGGAAGTAATCTTTAAGATCCACGTGGTGCGCAGCTCCTGCTGGCGGAATTTTATTTTATTGACGCGCAGCCCTGGCAGCAGACTGCCTTCGGTGCCACATGGTCTCGTTATTAACGTGAAATGCAAACGAGCCCTTCGTTTCGTCCAAGAAACGGCCCCTCGGATGACTCGCTATAATTTTTAGTGCAAAATTGCATCGCCAAATGCCGTCGGGTTTTAGCGTGTCGGATAAATGCAAGGAGGGGGGAGGGGGAGGGCGTTTCCAAAATTTCGAAAGCAGGATCGACGATGCCGAATCCGCTTCGACGTACGTACGTACAATTCGTTCGTTCGTACCCAACAAACATGCATAATTGCCCCAAAGGACGAAGCTTCGCTAATGACAATACAGTATTCGCGGCGGTGAGAAAAATTTTCCGTACGAAGCGAACGTGCCCCGGATATAATTTAATTAATTCCACCAGCTTTTTCACCGACATTTCCACCTGCGGATATTTCGCGTTTCAGCCTCTTCCTCCTCCCCCGCCTGGAATAAAAAATCGCGCCTATTTTGCCTTCGAGAGAGCGACGTTAGGGCGTTCGGCTTAACCCGTGCGAAACGCGTTCTCCTCTATTCTTCCACTTGCTCGTATGATGAATTAAAATTTTTCACGCGCTCCGTCCTCACGGCATTCGCGATACGCGCGCTGCTTCGATTTACAGCCGATTGTCCACGCGTTCGACGATAAGCGTCTCGTTTCTAAGCGGAATTAAAAAGGAAATCTATATATCTATTTTTATCAGCTTATACGATCAGCTCAGCACGAATTTTGGATTAGCTTATCCCTCTTCTTAGATGTCTACCATCGTGTATACCTTAGCGCCACGCGACTTACGTACACCACGTATATCTTTAAAAGAAAGAGAGAACGAAAAGCACTTTCGATTAATCGATACGATGATCCAAATACCGCATAGAGATCGTGGAAAAACTTTCAAGTCGTCGTAAAGTGTTACGATTTTTTTAAAGAAACGACTGACCAGTCTTTTCGACTGGTTTAGTAGCTCCAGTATTAATTCTTCATCTCGCAATAATATGTGCGGAAAAAAAGGGCCGATCGCTCTGATAGGCGACATGAAAATTTTAATTAACCCCTATGAATTTTCCAGCGTGCATTATATTTCTCTCGAAGGCGCAGAGGCGCGAGGCGCGTTTACCGCGACTAACGAGGCCGACGAGCAAACTGCAATTAGAAGGCATCACCGTCGGCGGCCGGTCGAGGAGGAAGGGGGGAAAAAAAGGATGTCGAAACAATTTCTGGTCGCGTAACGTCGGTTTCCGGGCTGTCGCCCTTCCGCGATCGGCCATCAATCAATTTTCCCTACAGAATCTCCGCGCGGGCCGATGAAATATCACACTTACGCGGCTTTTTCGATTCGCGCTGGTCTCCGTAACAATTCGCGGCCACGGCGCGTCGGGCTTTTATTATAACAGATGGCCACATTAATTTTAATCGTCGTCGCGCTCCATCTTCCTCTGTTGTTACAGATGTCCGGGATTCACCGGTCGTAACCGGCGCAAGTGTCGTGTACGCGTATTTCCGATCGGCCAGTGTACTTTCCTACGGCCCCTTACGATCGCTGTTATGGACTTTTTCATTGAGATTCGCGCGTGCGAGATCTCTCCACGAAGTCCCTCGATGGATGAATCGTGATTAAAAGCTTTTCACTTTTGAGAGATCTTCTGGAGATATTCGCAGAGTTTTAGACGTTTAGTCAAATAAGTTGGTATCGCAAGAAATTTTGGACGATTGAAAATAGTACTTTTTCTCTACGGATGGATCAGAATGATTTTTCGATACGAGTCGGTATTGTGAGAAGCATCGTCGAAGATATTCCTTGGTAATAGCCTGCTTTGCACGGGAGTGTCTTCGATAAATTCCAGATATTACATTGACTGGCGAGTCGTTGACGCGTTCCGCGAGGAACATTTTTGGTCTCTCATAAAGGAAAGAAAGTTCCAGTAGGTTATGAAGCCGGCCGCAGGTGACAAATTGCTCTTTAATTTTCTTTTGCGAACCTTGTCGACGCAGTTCGTGCCTGCGGCCTGGCCAAAGTTTGCGACATACGTATTTTCTGAAAATACATTTTGCACGTGAGTTTGACGCGAGTAACATTCCGCGTGCTTCCTTAGAGGCGACGTGACGCGCAAACGAATTTGCCTAGCGGTCCATTAAACCGGGCGTAACTCTGGCCCCCGATAAAAAAGGATCCCAAGAGCAACTTGATGGAAGAAAAATTCGAGCGGGTAAATCCAGTGATCCCGCAGAAACGACGATGAGGCTGGATTCGATATTTTCGAGGCTCCTTTAAGGTGGATGTGACAAATCGAGATATTAGCTTGGCATCGATCACAGCTAGGAAAAGCGTTTCCCCGAGGAAGGCGCGACGCTCCCGACGTTTCACGGAGGGCGGACGCGCGTCTCCGGCAATTCGTTAAGACGCTTAGTTAAGCAAACAAGAACGGAGTCGGTGGAAAGCGATATACGTGCCATGGCAGAAAATCCACGGCTCTCTTGCCGGTAATTGCACGCAGCTGTGGTTGCGCACACGGATAAGGGCGTGACCGCGTACACATTTTTGCGGAATCGCACCGCTTTCGAAAAGCTCGCTTTCAATCCGGCCATTCGATGCGCCCGACTTTTCTCGACAAACAAACCCTGGAACGTCATCGTTTGTATCTTTCCTTTCTCGATCGTAGTATCGATGTTTTTTTCTATCCATTATGAATCCTTTCCAGCTCGATAATGCTTATTTGGCATCATCGGTGTAATCTGCTTCTACCAATGAGGTATCATCTTGATCGACCTTTTTCAAAATTTAATATTTTTTAATATAACGTAATATGCAACCAGTTAGCCGTGTTCGACGTGTATACACGTCAGTCCAAAATTGTCCTTCCACGCGCTTGACCCTTGTGCTGCTAGTGTAGAATGGAAAATTATCATTTACCGCGAGAATTTATTTGCAGAAAAACCAATATCTTGTCGTAAAAAGATGCGATCTCTCCTTACTTTGCTGTTTACGTCTATCGTAAAATCAGTCCGCTTGTCATTCCTGCCTTATCTTCCGCGATAAATTCCGCGGTTGACCGGTCAACATAATTAATATTAATTCTCATTGAAAAATATAACTATAAGAGATATTCCTCTATATTAGACAAGTTCCCCGATCGAACCATCCCCGCATCTCGACCGGGACCACGCACTTTACAACGCTTTCCTTGGCCACGGCGAGCCGAAAAACGCGGATCGGACGTACGAGAACACGCGTATCCGAAGTTATCCTAGCCAACAAAAACATCGAAAATTTCTTCCTCCGCTAAAACCACACGGACGATCCTCCCCAGGACCCAGCCCTATATACATTCTCCCACGCATGTATCCCCACAAATTTATAGGCCACGGCCGCGAAATACTTCCCATCGACGAGCGCCCAAATGACGATCGAGGGACATCCATCGATCCCACGTCCATCGATCGAGGATCCAACCTAAACGCTCCTCTCGATCCCGGATGCGCGCCAACCCTGCATTAACCCTTTCCATCGGATCGTACCGCAGTTTCCGTTTCGCTTTCGATCCTAAGGTTTCTCCTGCGTCCGCCGCTCGCCAAGGAGGAAGTGGACGGCGGTGGGCAAAAAAAGTGGGGTAAGCAGGGGAGGGGGAATAATCGTGGATCGATCGCGGGCACGTTTTGAAGGAAACGGCTTCGGCATCGCGGCAGACCGGGCTTATGTTTATACATATGTCCCGCACATGGTACGTTGGCCGTAGAGGAGGCCGCGGGTGGAGACGTACTGAAATTTCCAATATTAGAACGGGCAGGCGAGAGGCAGGCCAGATGTCTACCGTACTGACTACCGAGTGCGCGACGTACGTTTAGCTTGGTTTCATTACAAAAATGTCACGCACAGCCACCGTGTGTCATCCCGCTCGCACCGGCCTTTGATGATGCGTTCCCTCTTTGTCGCTGCGTAATGGAGAGCCGCCGCGACGCAAACAACGGCGGCACGCCGGCTGCATTCAGGATGCACCTACGCGCGAGCCTGGAGTGCCTTTCGGGAGGATCGATCCGCGAAGGGGAATCGAGATCGATCGACCTTTGTCCCTGGGAACTTATCGGACCTACTTTATGACGCTCGAGTCGCGTTTCGCGCTGATAAACCGCGCGGCTCTCGCACTGCTCGCTTAGGCGATGTGGGATTATCGTGCACGATGTCGGAGAGGAGACCATTGGATGCACGGTGAGCCCCTGACTTTCGCACGCAATTGGTTCCTGAAAATATCGACGAATCTCGAATGTCTCGAAAGTAGAGGGATGTCGATTTTGAAGGTTTCCCTTAATTTTACTCTTTTCTTTTTCGACATCGAACATATCGTGGATCTGTTGATATAATACGAGCGTCCGATTGAAGTAACAGATTCACCGTTTTCGGAAGGTTTAATTATTTCCTCTACTCGTGTTTATCGGTTTATAAGGACGAAGTATTCAAACGTGATCGAATAAAGTAACAAAGCACGGAAGACATTGACGCACGCCCTAATGCAGGACCGAACCTGTTTCGACCTCTCGATTCGAGCAACATCGATGGCTAAAGTCCGATGTCCCTGAGAGGGGCAGCCCAGTAGCCTGCTCGATCGCGACGTCCCCTCAAAGGGGACATCCCAGTGCAAAGGCTTAAAAATCTGAATTTCTAAAAATGTGCGAAATAGCGAATCCTGCGAAAGTGGAATGTATGAAAGTCGAGGGAAGCCTGTATCCGTGGGGTACGTGGAAGACACCGTGCCGAGTAACGAGGCCTCTGGCGGAGCGCAGAGGTGAAGCGCTTCCGAGATACGCGTGTATCGAACAAATATTTATACCCCGAGATATAAATATCGAATGGTTTTATTTTGGCACCCTGTATATTACGGAGGGGGGGTACCAAACAAAGGATCCTTGTGAAATTGTTACGCCAATTCGAAAATAAACGGCGCTCTTTTGGGATTTACCCTCCATCGAAATAGATTTTGGCCGATCCTGGCGAGTAGAGATGCGGTGCCCTTTGTTCGCCACCGATCGAATGCTCCTCGAGCGATCGAGGAAAGGGACTCGATGCGGTGAATGTTCTTTCGCATCGAGCATGCAGGATGTACCACCGCACGGAGGAGCCTTCGGTTGGGGTCTCGATGGTCAAGGAACGGGGGGAAAAAGCACGGGATAATGCACCGCGCCTCGGGCTAAATCCTGTACCGTTGCATCGTTAATGCTGGCTTCAGTTTATGAAGGTTTAACTTCGTTTCATTACAAAGATGTCACGAGCAGATACGTAGCACTCACACCGGCATTTGACGTTCCATTCACCGCGTGCGCGTATGCGACTCGGCCCGCCGCGAAAATGGGAAAAATTCGTAAAAAGTTAACACCGGAGAAACTCGAAATTTCACGGCCGGTGCTGGAAAGCCAGTCTTTCCACGATTCGGCCCTTTTAAAGCTCTACGAAGGTCCGCGGGAGCCTCTCGAGGGCGGGAGGAGGAATTCGAAGGAGGGAAAGAGGGATCGATGATAAAAAGAAAAGGAGGCTCCGCTCACTTAACGAGAGGGGAAAAAACGCAAAAAAAAAAACGAGAAGGATAACCCAAAAAGTCCGATCCTATTAACGGAATAATTTGTTTCGACCGTTGGATATTGAGTTAGCAGGACAATCCCATCGGACGGACAAACTTTCAGCCCCGAGGAATGAGAAAATAATTGAGGGCGTCGCTGTCCGGGGGAAGGGGGGATAATTAATTAGTGCTGGCGGTTCGTCACCTCTTTGTGCAGCTATATTCATTTTTAATCGGTCACTTTGAAGTCCACTGTTCTGGTGGAGGAGCGTTTCGTATTAGGAAACAGCGCAGAAATCCAAAGCCTCCAAAACGATCGCGGTCCGCCATTCACCTCTGGTTTTTCCATGCGATACGTATATCGTAGCTTTAATGGTTCAAAACTCATCTTAACCGTTTGAGTCCCAGGGGGTATTGAAAAAACCCCGTCGAAGAATCCCAAAGAGCGCAACCGCGCTTTCTCTAAACGAGCGCAAAAAGACCCGAGCAGCGCGATAGCGCTTGTTTTATTTCACGTCCAAAAATACGATTAAAAGGAGCTGCGCGATGTACTTGCTTCGGCAAATCTGAGCGCGCGACTTCGACGATCGTCGAACGGTTGTCCACGATGTTCAAAATGCGCTGGCTCTTCTCGACGTAAAATCCCAACAGCGCGATCGCGCTGCTTGGGACTCAAACGATTGAGCAGTGAGTCCTAGGCCAAATGACCTTAGCGATCGGTATCAAAAACGAGTTAAAAAAAAAAAGAAAGGATCGCGGTCGATAGACTCCGCGCTAAATCGCGCGTTCTGACGTCGAAGCACATAATGTCGGATAATTTCGGTTTCGTAACTGTCAGTATATCGCGTCACGTTACCGCCATAAATCTGAATTCGCGGTTTTCGAAATGGTTTTGCGGGATCGCGAGCGCCAAGGCGTAGCCCTTTGAATCGCGCCCCTCTCGTCGGACGGTATATCAATTTCGAAGGTCGTTGCGTTAATACAAGGGCCCTATTTCAATAGTAAACCCACAGAAGCGGTCGCATTGACCGGCGAGTCGTTTCTTAGAAAAACTGCTGTATTTCGTAAGAGGTGATTTTTCGATGGTTTTCCGTGATCCCACCGCAAAGCGTGAACCATGCTATCGATCTATCGACGTCTCTTCTCGATACTCTTTTTCTTTAAGGATATACGCGCTGTATATATATATATATATATATATATATCTACAATTTATCAGTAGTTTATTATTATTAGTTTGTGTATATATATATAAATTTATTAGTAGGTTTGGGGTTAAAATCCCTATACACTATTTTCGAGGAATCGCGAGAAGGAGACGTCGATTATCGCGGCCTGTATAAATACCTCCGAAAGACGATCTCGCGCATTGCGTCTGTACCAACGCCTCATCCCTCATCGTACCCATATATATTTACCCGTCTTTTTCCATATTTCCAAAGCTGGGTTATCAACGACGAGGGAAGCGAGAACCTGCGAGGAATTCGATAATAAATCGCCAAGGGTGGTATTTTCCGCTTAAAGACGGCAAACTTATCGATCATCCCGGCAGGATGGCACAGCCAGTGACCGATCGATCGGCACTTAATACATCCAGGGAAATATCGTATGGCGTACGCAGGTGCATCCACGGCGGTGCCGGTTCGTCAGTGTCAGTGAAAACCGTCGGACACGTGGTTAACTAGGGGGTCGTTAAACGTCCCTGGATAGGTGTGTGGGTGCGACCGTACCTGGAAATTACCGGCAGGATATTTCCATAACCGACAATGGGTCACGCCTAATAACTACTTTACACGGGTATTAATAACGAAATGGCGCACCTGCCGTTCGCTCAATCCCGTCGTTTCCTCGCGCGCAAGAGCGCGCCGAGATGAGGAAGAGGAGATTCTTGAAATTCCTGGAAGTTCCAGACGCGAGGCCGCCAGGGATTTCAAAACGAACCACCGTAGACGCGGTTACCACGACTGTATGAAGTACAGGGCGCGCATCAAAGAGTGCACGCTGGGGCAAAGGCTCGGATTAATTTTCCACGAAATGGTACGATAATAAGGGAGAGACTCTTTCAAGGGATCGAGGAAGAGCGGCTGGAGGTATCAACTGTATATCGCGCTTCATCGGTGTACAACCACTGTACCTACTTTTCTCACCACCACAAACACGTAGAACGATTACTTATTCGACAACAATTCTATTTTTTAACTCGTATTCTCCCTAAAAACTCTCTCGATTTCTAAAAAAATTTCTTTCCAATTCATTTTTAGCACCGACAGCTAAGGTCGGATCGGTTTCAAACCACCAGATCTGCGTTACACACATCACACGGATGAACCATCGGTGATTAATAATGAAACAAACCATCAGCGATAAAAAGAAACAAACCTCGATTCCCGCCTAACGCAAAAAATCATCCTTTGCCCGCTCACTACATCATCCACGCTCCGCGTCGATAGCCCAAAGAACTCGAATCAGCTAGCAAAAGAGGATAGGCGAGAATCCAAAGAGAGTCGAAGGGTTGATCGCGTGCGTTCAACGTGCGTAGGAAGAACCGCCAAAGGCAGGGAGTAAAGAGGGAGAGGGGGGAGGAACGAAAGGGAGGATGGAAAAAGCATGAAACATGCCAGAGACAAGTAGGGCCCTCCGTCCTCGGAGGCACGATCTTGTATGAAGCACGATAATAGTTACCGGAAGGCAAGGCGGGCGGAGGAGGCGAGTCTCCGGCGTGACTCTTGATTCTCTTTGAAGCGCGGAAGCTGCCCGCAACACCTGACTGACTCGTCGGACGCATATATGGCAGGTTGAGCAGACAGCAGCAGGTCGAGGGTGGGCCGAGGGGAGGTCGGGCGAAAGAGCGGGAGCGAGGTCGTGGGGAAGGAGAGAGAGAAAGATTAATAATATAGGAAAGCCAAAGCCATGCCACCCTCCAACAAGCTTTCCTCTGCCTCTCTTCTGTTGCCAACAGTTAATCGATATAATACTTCGGTATAACACGCCAACACCGGCGCGTGTCTTGCGCTCTTACGTACGCACACACGTAAGCGCGTGGAATGCGTGGGCCGCAGCCGTCCCAGGTCAGAGTTCGAGCCCGTGCACGCGGCCACTTTAATTTCAAGACCCGCCAGCGGTCTCTGGGGCTTGTTAAACGGACTCTTAGGCGCACAATAGGCGCCTCTGTGTGCGCCCTCGAAGAGTTCTTCTATGGAGGAAGAAAGCCAGGGCCGGGGATCTGCGCGTAAGCCCGCGCGAATGCCGGTGCTCGAAATCAGAGCGGGGATGAACTTAATCCTGGCCGGTTTGGCGAATTATTCCTGAATTCCGGCTAAAATCGGCCGCGCCTGGCTTTATTTGCACGGGAATAGGTTAGCGTCTATTTTTGTTGGAGGATCGGCGATATGCTTCATTAGCATTTGAATGCTTACCGAGGTTCGTCGTGGATGTTCCATTCGCTCGTGAGAATCGGATGACGAATGTGCTCCTTGTCCGATGAGCGTATCGCGAATCGTGCGTCGGACGATATTCGGAGCACGTGTCGGGATCGTTTTCTTCCTCTTCGATCTTCGCCACGAGAGGCACGAATACTCGAGACGTTCGTTTATGAGGTAATGCGAATTCATGTATTCAGGGCGTAGCGAGAGAGGAATCGTTGTTTAGGTCGGAGCTTCGTTACGTCCAAAAGCTGGATACGCGCGTTTATCAGGTGTACCGGTATGAAGTGAGCGTTTTTTGGTGAAAATGAAACACCGATTTTGAATGGGAAAGTAAAAAAATGCTATTCGAAGTATTGGCCATTGCTTTCTACAGGTTTTGAAAACCTTTCTGGCAATTTGTGGATACCACGTCGATAGAAATGTTCGTCTTTCGAAGCAAACCGAGCGGTCACCCCATTTTCGACTTCTTTTGGATCTTTCCCTTTTAAACGGTCAGAAATTGTTTGGTGTGCATCATTTAACATTGCTGCTATTTTCTTCCGACTCAAAGTATTATCATCTTCTAATATTGCTTGCAATTCGGTGTATTCAAACTTTTTTGGTGGTCTTCCACGTTCTTCGTTTCTCGCATCAAAATCATTATCTCCGAACCGTTGAAACCATCTTTTGCACGTTGCTCCTGATAGAGCATGATCACCATATGCCTCGACAGACATTCGATGCGACTCTGCAGCATTTTTCTTCGAATGAAAACAAAAAATTAATGCTTCCCTTAAAGCATCGCTTTCTGGTAAAAAAAAGTCGACATTTTTAACGCGACGAAAAAATACGATGTTGTTCGTTCAATGACTCGATGTATATTAAATACGTTTGACGGATGTCGTACCAACCAAAGGAAAAAAAAATTAAGGCTCGTTCGCGACGAATGTTCCCTATCGACGCATTTGCATCTTAACGCTCGCTTCATATCGGTACAGCTGATAAACGATTACCAGAGCATCGAGATGGGCTCCTTCGGCATTCGCGCGAAAGGAAATGCGCGATGTATTCCCCGAAGGGCAGCGACTATTTTTTCATCCCACCTGCCGTGCTCCCACACTTTCCCGCCCCACGAAGGCTTTACAGCCCTGCGAACCAATATTTGCATCCGCGAGTTACGGGCAAATATTTACGCACCTTTCTCGCCGTAAACAAAAGCGGAAATTATTTTCGAAACTCCGCACCCTCGAGCCTCGAGCCTGCGACTAATCTATTTCGCGCCTCCTTTCATCGACCGCGATAAACGTCTAAACTGGCGATATTACTTTTTAACCTTTGAACGCTGCCCTGGCGCTTTTCGCAGGTTATATAACATCGTTCAACCCCTTGTCGCACTTTGACGAGTCCGACTCGCGATGAGAACTTCGGGCCAAACGCGAATATCACGAGTCAGGCTCGTAATTTCACGTCAAACGCCAATATCACGAGTCTGACTCGCGATCGATATTTCGAAGCAAACACGAATACGAGTCGGAGCCGTGGTCTTGATCTCGGGCCAAGCATGAATGCCTCGAGTGGGCCCCTTTGTCCCAATGCAGGCCATGTGCTACAAAGACGACAATTTTCTTGGTAGAGATAATGGCCAAAACCTGAGCAAACATAGGCACTTGGACACCGTGTCTTCGTTCGGCTCCTTTCGGGACCATTCGGGCGCAGCGCTTGGGCCCGAATTCTTCCGAGTTAAATCGTGCGGCGAGGGGTTAAATCAGGAATCGAAATCTTTTTTTAACAACTTTTCCAAATTCAATTTTCATATCACACTAGAAGCCTATTTCTATAAACGATGCAACTATTACACCAACCATGACTATAAGTTTCCGTCAAAACATACCATCCATTCGTAGCATTGCTATATACGAGTGAATTGAATTACTTGAGACTTTAAACCGCGTATCAGGCATAAACTCGACATCAACCCACGCCTGGGTCGAAGAAAAAATTCTAATACCGATCGACGCTGCTTATCGTGGGGATTGAACGTAGGAGAGAAGTAGGCCACGGGAGTGTGACGAAGGTAGTGAGCCGAAAAAAACTGAGAAAGGGAGGAGAGTCGAGGAAGGAGAAGGGAGAGGGTGGTGAAATGAGAGAAGAGGAGGGCCAGGGGGGAGGATATCCTGGTGGCTCCTCCATGGTTAATCGCGACGAACGGTACGCTTTCGGGGGAACCGATTATTGGCAAACATCGTGCGAAAGGATGCACCTGACGGTTTTCGTACTTCGGCCCTTATCTCCGCGCTCCTCGAAGGAAAACTCCAAGTTGCTCCCGCTGGTCCTTGGCGTCCTGGCGCCTTCTCTTGGGCACACGTGCGCCCGCACACATGTGCGAGTACAGGGAATCTTAAGGTGTTTTCTTATACAACAGGATCCTACGACTCGTCTTGGATCGAAGGGATCGGGAATCGTCTCTTTCCGCGCGTGTTTTCTTGCAGTTTTCCTCGCCGCGTCGACGATTCGTGGATGACGGATACTTGTATTATTTAACGAGATCGTGCCCGACGATATTTCTTTACTGCCGATAAATAAACTCGGATATAAGTCATTTATTGTCTGGCGAGTATTTTTTTATGCCATAAAAATACGGTTAAGCGGAGCCTTTCGAGGGGATTGTCGTGGACTGACGTGTGGTAGTAACTTCTACGTGCTTAAATTTGGGCGATCGGTATTTTTATAATTTTACACAGTTGTTACTGTATTTTCCTCATTTCCGTGTATTGTGAATTACGAAGAAGTTTACCGCAAAATCGTGCGACGAGAAACGAATAGGAATTACGGTGTACGATGCAATTTATCCCTTAGAAAATGTTGCACTGTAAAATGAAACTTGTACGAAACCAATGCGACCGAACTTCTTAAATCTATATAGAGCCGCAGACCTGGTTTCACAGTACGGAAGATATCGAGAACTATTAGATTCTCGCAGGACACTAAAACTATCTTTGGAAAAAAATCGTGGCGGGTCTCTTGCTAACCAAGTATTATTTGATGCAAATATATAATCGAGGGACGAAGGAAGATAACGGCGCAAAATGGAGATCGGTATCCAGCGGGAATTAATTTAAATCTTCGTAAGAAGCGATTAATAACGAATTGGACGGCAATAATAAAATACGATTAAACTTAAATTCGCCTCGATTAAAGGCCAAGTGAAAGATACAGTAATTATCCAATGCTCGTGACGTTTATACGCAGGGGGACACAATTTTCCAAATACAGCCCCGTAGATTGTAATTCGTGCATACGGATCGCGCACGCCGATTTAAAACTCCCCGTTAATAATTACCCAATGTTTACCGCGAATCAACTACACGCGCAAGCCGGACTCCACGAAGCAAGAATTAATTCCCGGCGGCCTCCTCTTTTTCGAGCAATTCAATCAGGATAATAACACGCGGGCACAGGAGGAGACGCGTGCACACGCACACATGCACGCACCAACATGGAAATCAATATTATCGTTCAAACTCAAATTCGCGTTACGACGTAACGTCTACGACGAGTACCCGGGCAGAGCGCGATAAGTCTCCTCTCGCCATAATTTCTCGCGTAGCGACATTAAAGCAAAGCCTCGCAATGGTTCGGCAAAGGCAAAAATCGATCGAGCATCTAGCGCGAGGGGCCACGCAGATTTTTCCGCAATCCTTATCCAGGATAAACAACTCACCTCCTCTCTGGGGATCGATGCTCGGCACGGGGGCGGGCGGGAATAAAAATCCAAGGACCGGCGAAGCTACGCTCCGATCACAATTATCGCGGTATTCACGAACGATCCTGCCAAAACTGCTGACGCGCCTGTCGGGCGGCGATGCACTTCATGATGATGCGTTCGAGGCGCAGGCTGGCCCGAAAAAAAATCCCGTCGAGGCGCCTCGATATCGGCTCGGCCAAAGTTCGATCTCGATCCCTCGTACTTGTCGTGGCGAGAGAGCTGGCCGATGGCCTCGCAGGAGAATCGCACGGGCGCGTACGAGCGTAACGCACGGACGGCTGTCGGCGGCCGACTGAATGTCTCGCCGAGGAGCGGGTAGGACGATGCCAGCCAGCGGAGGAGCGGGCATGGAGGTGGAGGTGTGCAACCTCCACTACGCAACCTCTGGCCGGCCCCAACCTGCACCGACGTTTCTTCCAGGGAGCACGCTTCGCCCGTGGGAGAGATACGCGGAGTGCTGCGCGTCTGCATAACCCACTATTTCGGACTTCGACAACTCCGCCGTCGAAGGTTGGCCGAAGGTGCGAACGCAACTTCGCGTAACACCGCGAGATCAAGGCACGCATCGACCATATTACAGACCGTGATTTAATAATGAGCGCACATCGAGATTTCGTTGTAGAGAATCGCGGGATGTTAAAGAAGACGAGTAGGAGAATATGAAGATAAGGATATATATGTATATATATATATTGGGATTGAATTTTTGGTTCGAAGTTCGATGCTCGAATATTCGGAATACGCGAAACTCGTCGTCGTGGAAGGCACAGGTGTAAAACGTCGCGGAGGATGGGACGTCGTTTGAGAGAAGGAAAAAAAATTATTGCGCGGCTATATTTAAAGCGACTAATAAATCAGTAAAGGAAAACACACGGGGCGAGCCTCTACCTCGTAAAAATAAAGTAACCGGGGCAAGGTGGATCTACAGGGTTCCGTTGTAATGCATTGCATGTACGCCGCATAAAGCTGGCGAAACGTTATATAGACATACGCGTGCATGCATATTAATATACATACGTACATACGTATACACATATTCATATATATATATATAAATCTATATAAAAAATATGATATATATAATATTAATACATATATATAATATTAATATA